>JAGFMF010011608.1:6995155-7056049 GCA_019455555.1 Galemys pyrenaicus | reverse complement strand
CAGGCCAGAGTGGTGGGAGGTGAGAGGATCCACCAGAGACAGAGGGGGGCACAGAACAGGCAGATACACTGAAACACACTGCTGAGGGGAGCAGCGGGCGAGGCAGGAGAGGTCTGCCACACAATGTGGGTCACCTCCCTGGCCGGCAGCAGGGATCAAACTCGTGCTGCTGTGTCGTGAATGCATCATAGTGCGGCACTCAACCCACTGCGCCACCAGGGAGGCCCTCTTTCTGTGTTTAAAGTTGTTTAATTCCCTAGTTCTTTAGCTTTCCTTTATAATTTAACTTTATTTTTCATTGTAATACTAATTTATATAACATGCTTGAAATATACATATTATCATTAATATTATATGTAGTTTTTATATGTAGTTTCAATTCTCATATTAACCAAAATAATGAATTATTACCTTTATTTTATGAGTTAAGAAATTGATGCACAAAAATATAATTAACACCAAAAACATTATTACCTAGTATTTCAACAATGCCTCTGATATTCACTATTCACCTATCACAGGTAAACTGTTTCTTTTAGTTAATGAAAACTTAATGTTTTAGTTTTTACCGCTGTTGTTTACAGAAATAATTAAGTGTAAACACGTTTCAATAGGAACAAAATATTCTTTAAATATTTAACAAGTAATAACAGGTAATTAAAAACATGGATGCACTGAAAATTGAAATAGCTGAGGATAAACTGAAAATATATAATACCATACTCTGAATTCCCAACTATGAGAGCTATATGTAAACCTTTTATTACTACAGAACAACAGATGAAGGCAATTCAGTGGCTAATAAGTAAACTCAAGCAGATAAAATAAAATAAATTTAAATGGGAGAAAACAGCTAAGACACTAGAGGATAGGTTAATGCAGTATTTCTAATTTATTTATTAAAAGACTACATGAAAGAAGTGAATTTATTACGTGTAGTAGAATTTTGTACTTGTTAACATTATCCACAAAAAAATAACAACTACTGGGAGATAGTCGAATTTTTTAAAAGATTTATTTATTTATGCATACAAGAGGTGGGGTACAGGCCAGAGGTGTGGGAGGTGAGAGGATTCACCAGAGACAGAGTGGGGAGCAGAACAGGCAGGTGGACAGAAGTACACTACTGAGGGAAGCAGCAGGTGGGTAAGGCAGGAGAGGTCTGCTGCACCACGCGGGTCTCCTCCCTGACTGGGGATCCAAACTCGCACTGCTGTGCCGCGGATGCTTCATGGAGCGGACTCAGCATGCTGCACCACCAGGAGGCCCAGTAAACTTTTCTTGAAGGAATTTCATGTCACATAAAATACCAGCAAGGGAAAAATCTCTAATCTCTCCCAAATCATTAATTGTTTTACGGTTAATGTAGAATTGCTAATTTAATATACTCTGCTTCCTTGAATTTGCACATACAGTTTTAAGAACACTCATTAGAAATCAGATACAATTATAAAGCACTCCTTGAAAATGCTTCACCTCCTATATGTAAATAGCAAAGACTTACATGTGAAGTTAAAGAGGTACAGTTAAGTGTCTTTATTTTCATTTCCTTTTTTCTTTCTAGACTTTGATTTTTATTTTTTCCAAATATATTTTAATTCTATTCATTGACTTTAACTCTGTATTGACTCCAAAATGTATTGAATTACTACCTGCCAATACTTCTATAGTAACAATTACTTATTAGAGTCATCACTCATACTAATGATTACATTATTAGATATGGTCTAAGCACATCTGTCATTTGTCAGTTTTAAAATAACAGTCCTTCTCAGGATGTTGGTGAGAATACACACCTCCACCCAGGTGTGCAGCATGGTCATTTCCTGAGAGGGGCTTCAGCCCAATCTTTGCAGGTGTTTCCAGCGTATTTGGCAGAGTTTTCTATTTGCTTCTTCCACAGGGGACAGCAGAATTCCAACATCTCACTCATAACTCCACGGTAGATCTTTTCATCATTGACTAAAGAAAAAAGCGTGATTTTTAAAAAACTACGTCCAAGAGTTTTAGAAAATTTCTGCAGAACCTATTGGGAATCACAGGGAGTTGTTTTGTGGCCAAAGGCTGACTTCAGTCATCTAACTAGGTTAGTAGGTCATTGAATGTTTTTTCCTTACTGGAAGCTGATCTTTGGGGAGAGGAGGGGAAAGATGAGGGGAGAATGCTATAACAAAATATCAACAGACTTAGTGGGTTTTTTTTGTTTTTTTTTTTTTTTAATGACCAGCTAGAGAAAACTGACAAGTCTTGAGAATTACATTTGGGTCTTAAAAAGAATCCTCTGCCTACCTTTCTTACTGTCTGCTATAGTCTGCTTACAGTGTGATAGAGGCTTTTTATATGTGCCTTCTAATTTATTTTTACCCTGGACCAATTAAATATTTAGTTAAATAAGCTCTGTATTTATTTATTCATGATAATAATGGAAGGACCCTTGATTTCTCATTGCTTCTAGGATCTTTTGTGTAGTTTAACACTGAGACTTAGTGTGTTTAGTATGTCTTTATTTTTTTTAAAGATTTATTTATGCATCCAGGAACTGGGGTACAGATCACAGTCATGGGGGGGGGGTGAGAGGATTCACCAGAGAGCGGGGAACAGAACAGGCAGATTGACTGAAATACACTGCTGAGGGGAGCAGTGAGCGAGGCAGGAGAGGTCTGCTGCGCCATGTGGATCTCCTCCCTGGCTTGGGATCGAGCTCTTGCTGCAGTGGGTGTGGATGCTTCATAGTGTGGTGGTTAACCCCATGTGCCACCAGGGAGGCCCCGTTATTTTTCTCAAAAGATTTATTTATTTGTGCGTACAAGAACTGGGGTCTGGGCCAGATATGCAGGAGGTGAGAGGACTCACCAGAAACAGAGTGGGGAACAGAACAGGCAGATGGACTGAAATGCACTGCTTGAGGGGAGTAGTGGGCAAGACAGAAGAAGTCTGCTGCGCCATGTGGGTCCCCTCCCTGGCCGGGGATCAAACTCGTGCTGCAATGGCTGTAGATAGTTTCATAGTGCTGTGACTTAACAACCCCTTGAGCCACCAGGGATGCCCCTATTTTGTATTTCTTTTCTAAAAATTCCATTATGAGCAATTGACTTGTTTGTTTGTTTCATTTCGATCATTATTCCCATTTTAACAATTCACTATGAAGTTAAAATTCTTCTCTTCCTTTCATTTTCAATTAAAAGGTAGGTTTATTCATTTCACAAGAGAGGAAAGTAGTATGGTAGAAATCAGCATAAGCGATCTGAGTCCAAAACTCAATCAATCATTCATTCAGACACTGCCATAGTAATTGTTTCTAGATTTCAAATTACATGCTTGATTCTGAAAGAATATGGTGCTGAAACATTCATTGTTCCTACCCTCAGAATACTTACAATCTATTGGAGAATATAGGAGGTAATCAGATGATCACACCAATAAAATTGCAATGACAGAATGTAATACAGGCATTAGGGTGTAGGGAACCGTGACTGCACTGGAGAGGTTAGAGAATATCCTAACGAAAGTAGTATCTGACTGAGATCCGAAATACAGAGTGAGGAAAGGGACCAGAATGAATAAAGACTTTAATTGCAGGTCCCAACCTATCAGAATCATTTTCAACATAACTGTAGGGCCTTAGGTAACGGGAAACCTGGAGTAAAAGACTCTGGTGTCAATTTGAAGCCAGAGTAAAATATTCTAAGAGTCATAAAATACTCTAGTAGTCATTTTGTAAGAGGACTGACTTTTTCATAAAGTTAATAAAAAACATTACATAGAAGTAACCTCATTTTTCTGCCCAGTTATAGGGAGCTTTGTAATAGAAACTTAATATTTGATGTGGGAAAACATGTAAGTTGGGCATTGTTTAGGCAGTCTTACTCTATGCCCATGGCACTTTTGATGTTTTACTGTCTTCTTTTCATGCAAGTTTTAACTGGAGTAGGGTCTGAGTGGGTGGTAAGCCCATGCCCTTTGTTAAAACTTGCTCTAACCATACGCTCTGTAAAGTTTCAGACTTTGTTTACCAGTGGGACTAGCTTCAACTAATGTTTGTTATTTCTAAATGAAAGGATTAGACCAGCAACAGAGATCTCTAGAATGAAGCACAACATAAAATAAAATCTGTGATAATAGATTCCTTCAGTTATTTCCAGGAAATAGCATTGAGTTTGTATGTTTCAAAATGACTTTGAAATTCAGCTAGTTGACATGATACAGAAATGTTGAAATTAGAATAGCATGGGGAATTGTTATGTTTTTAATGAAAGTGGTTTAAATAAAATCAATTCCAAAATGCAGAATGAGAGAACCCTTCCTTGTAAAACTCTATAGTTACAGTAGTTATATAACATGCATTTTGTCTCTAACATATATATTGTCTCTAAAAATTCTATTATTGTTCCATTATACCGCTAAGATTTTTTTGCTATTTAACCTCAAATATTTGAAACACTACTGTTTGCTTACTACTGCCTATACATTCTAAAATCCAAACATTTTTTAACATTACAAAGTGTTGATATTTATTTCCTCCCCTTGTTGTTGACCTTTTGTCTTTTATAAGGTTATCAACTTCTGTTACTACACATTTCATCAAAGTTTATGGCAGTAAGGGAAAGAATGCTTAACCAAAATCAGAATTCTACCAATTTATGAATTTGAAAACTTCCAACGAAGTTTTTCAGAGTTACTTCCAATGAAGTAACTATACAAATTGTTGAATTCAAATACTGTAAATTAATTGAATAGTCATACAAAGTGCCACAAAGTAACACAATAGTTTCGTATAAAGTATAACAAGCATACTGTATTCTAAAACTATCAAGATCAGGGCCTAACTAGTGGCACAGCAGGCTGAACGCCGCACTGTGAGGCATCCACTCCAGGGCAGTGCTAAGTTCAATCCCCGGCCAGGGAGGGGACCCACATGGCGCAGCAGACCTCTCCTGCCTCGCCCGCTGCTCCCCTCAGCCGTGTGATTCTGTCCATCTACCTGTTCTGCTCCCCGCTCTGTCTCTGGTGAATCCTCTCACTTTCCGTGACTCTAACGTGTACCCCAGCTCTTATGTGCATAAATAAATAAATCTTAAAAAAGACTAACAAGATCATATAGATTCCTTAAATTAATTCATAGCAAAAGAAATTTATGGATGTCATGAGATTAGTTTCCATGTGACATTAAGCTGAAAGAAACAGAATAAACACATTCAACTTACTTCCACGGGTTTTTATGGTGGAATTCTCAATATGCTAATAGAAACATCTGCAGAAAATATGTTTTCTTATTTATTGTGGCAAGTAAACACAAGCTAGCCACAGGGGAAACATGCTCTATAAAATTGTGTTTTTATGAGCCAGATCATTGATACCAAAGGAAATTATATCAATTACAGTATTGTTTAAATCAGTGAAGTGCCTTTGTCATGGGACTGTTTTAATATCAACCTGACTAGTAACATTTTAAAAGTAACATTTTAAAAGACAAAATGTTGTTCTAAATGACATTTTAAAAATCTTATCAGTAAAATTAGTTTTTCCCATTTTAGGCAAGAAATACTGCAAGACAGCTGCATTTTAGTGTAGCCAAAAGACGGTTTTCTCACTTCAGTTGACCCAATGACTAATAATATAATGCTTCCTGAGAGGCTGGGGTGGGAAGCTGAGCAGAGAAGAAAAGCAGAGCTGCCCCTCAAGATTCCCGTCATCGTATAAAGCAGAGTCATTGCCAGTTCAACTTGTTTTCCAGAAATTAAATTCCTTCTGAATAACTTGGTATAATAAGAATTGACCTCATTAATAATCTAACAGAGTGCTGTTTTAAATGAAAACCTTCTGGTATTTAATTTATAAAAAGAGGGAAGACACACACTTTAAAGAACAATAATATAGAGACCTGGTGTCATGATAAAAGCATGAAAATGGAGGCAGAGGTCTGTGCTGTCCTTGTCACAACAAGGTTTGTTATATGACCTAAAAAAGCCACATAACAATGCAAAATCTCCCTGCACTTTTTTGTAATACGGATACATAGTAATGGCAGCCAGCTAGTCCAGAGCTGATGAGTCTGGGTGTGGTCTTCCCAAATTCCATAAATTCACTCTACTAGACCTGGCTGTGCCTGTCTGTTACCAGAAGGGACAGGCTACATCATGAAGCGTCCGCCCCAGCCAGATTTCACACAGATTGGAGACAGCACATGTCAGGATCACAGAATGGAGCCCGGTGCACTCAGAGACAGGAACCCTGCCAGTCACTGCAGAGCCAGGAACAGAGAGAGAAGGGGGACGGGAGAAGGAGGGACACAAAAGTAGCACATTTTCGGCACCTGCTGTAAAATGCAGATAACAAGATTACCTCAGGGAGAAATTTTGAGAATTTAATGATTTGACTTTTATTGGAAAAATCTTAAGAAAATTGCTGAAATAACGAAGTGCTAAAAAGGGGCCTCCCTGTGGCGCAAGGGGTTACGCACTGCACTGTAGCGCATCCGGGGCCACTGCAGCACGAGTTTGTTCCAGGGCCAGGGAGGGGACTCACAAGGCGCAATGGACCTCTCCTGCCTCACCCACTGCTCCCCTCAGCAGTGTATTTCAGATGATCTGCCTGTTCTGTCCCCTACTCTGTCTCTGGTGAATCCTCTTATCTCCTACCCCCCGAACCTCTGGCCTGTATCCAAGTTCTTGCATGCATAATAAATAAATATTAAAAAAAAGAAAGTGCTAAAAAAATACGTTGGTTTTAGAAAGATGGCTTGGATGTTAAGCTAATTGGATTCCGTTCCCTATTCCAGTGTATTAGCATTGTAACTAATTACATAAATCCCCTCTCTCAGTTTCCTCAATTAAACAATGGAGGCAAAGCAATTATCCACTGTTAGGGTTAATGCAAAGATTAAATATGTCAGTACACATATTTAATACACATATGCCATAGAAAGAACATCTCCTGGAACCAGGGGTCAAAGTCCAGCCAGTGTTAGTTGCAGCGAGGACGCCATGTCCTGCTGGGTACAGTGCATGATGCCCTCACGACAGCATCTCATTCTCCATGCCCAGGTCATGTGCCCAGGACAGAAAAAAAAAAGGGCTATACTGTAATGTGAACATTCTCAAAGCAAAAACAAATCTGATGTAAAATAATTTTTAGAAAATGGAGAGCACTGTACAATATACTGTCTTTAATTTTGAAATATCCTAATGAGAAATGTCCATTGCATCCACTTCTTTCCCCTCTCCCTCAACCATACTGAGATATAATTGAGATATAACACTGTGCACCTACATCCACCCCCTACCTCCCCACCCCCCATAACTAGCTTTCTGCATATGTGTTGAGAATATTTACGATCTCTCCAAAAAATGTCAAGGACATAATACAGCATTGTTAGGAGTAATTTAATAAGAATAGCTGTGTGGACCACCCTCAAAATGACAGACTTGCAGAAGTCATCTTGCCATGGAGTTTTGGGATCCCAGATACTCCAAGCTAATACACCAATGTGAGGCTCTCCTGCCCAGCACATAAGACAACCCCAACCCATCTTTCTTTTACATGAGGACTACATCTGGCTGTCAGGAAACACTCAAGCACCCTTTGCCCTGACAAATGGGAGCGTGCTGGCCCAGAGCCCCTCTCTTCAGCTGCTTCAGCAGCAGCCCATCCTGAGGCTTTCTCAGACAGCAGCCAGACGCCACAGCACTTGAATCTCAAAGGTCAGCTGCCAGCTTCAGTCCACATAAGGCAGGTGTGGGTGCGCTCAGGACACAGCAGAAACCCTCTGAGAAAGTCTCTTCACAAACTTTCCCCAATCGCCACACGCCACACGTTCTGACTCTTAGTTCCTGGCATGAGTAGGAATTTTGAGAGTTGTCAAACTGGTTTTTAATAATCTCCTTTGAAAATCTGCATCTTGTTCTGGCACACCTCTTTGGAAAATCACAGCTTTGAATCTTGGTGCCTCAGTTAAATTTTCTGATTTAATAGTCTGTTAAAAATATTTCATAGTCAATCATTTGCCATGAAATTTCCGTATCATTTAAGAACCAAAAATAGAATAGTTTCTCCACATGTCTGCCATATAGTCAATTAAATTTACTGATGGGGTTTTGTTTAACTGATTTTTTTTTTATTTAGTTCTCCATTTTGAACTAGCTGTGTTTTTTTATTGGTATGTTCTATAAAATGTGAACTAATTATTTTCTATTTTTAGGGTAGTTATATAATTTTTCACTACATTAATCACTCTGAATGTTTGCTCTTTATTTTATTTTGAAACATTCCTTATCATTCATTGTTTTCCTGTAACATTAGATCCATTTTTGGCTTCTGTTTTCTTTCATTAATCATATTTAATTATTGTTGCCTAATAGTATGTTCTAAAATCTGGTGAAGTTGGGGCCTTTTTAAAAAAATATATTTATTTATGTATACAAGAGCTGGGGTACAGGCCAGAGGCACAGGAGATGAGAGGATTCACCAGAGACAGTGTGGGGAACAGAACAGGCAGATTGACCGAAATACACTGCAGAGAGGAGTAGCAGGCTGGGCAGGAGAGGTCTGCTGTGCCATGTGGGTACACTCCCTTGCTGGGGATTGAACTCGTGCTGCTATGCCTTGGATGCTTCACAGTGTGGCGCTCAACCTGCTGCGCCACCAGGGAGGCCTTCTTTTTACTTTCTTTTTAAAGTTTCCATATTTTACGTTCAGAATTATCATTAGATTGAGGTTTTGATTGGAATTATATTAACTATAAATTAATTAAGGAGTAATTTAATAAGAATAGCATATTAAGGACCTCCCTGGTGGTGCAGCGGGTTAAGTGACCTATGAAGCAAACCTCAGCCACTGCAGCACGAGTTCGATCTCTACTGTTGGCCAGGGAGGGGACCCACATGGTGCAGCAGACCTCTCCTGCTGTGCTCACTGCTCCCCTCAGCAGTGTACTTCAGTTGATCTACCTGTTCTGTTCCCCACTCTCTGTGGTGAATCCTCTCAGCCCCCCCCACACCTCTGGCCTGTACCCCAGTGCTTGTATGCATAAATAAATAAATCTTTAAAAAAATAGCATATTAAAACAACTATTACTAGTTCTTAAAATTGACCAAGCTTTCTTCTATGTGTTTTTTAAATATAAACTCATTGGATTCTCAGAAAAACTGTGATGGAGTTAATTATCCACCCAATTTCTTCACCTCTTCCTGGAGAGGGTATATTTCCCATCTCATCTTAGACTCAGTCATAAGGTTTGCACTGGCCATTGGGGTATCAGCAGATAAAGTGAGACTTGAAACTAGCTGTTCGGTGGGCCTTGTTCTCTTATGCTTTGGCCATTGCCACGAGGAGAACATGCATCCATCCCGCTGACCCCAGGAGAGGATGGGAAACATCTGGAGCAGGAGTGTATCTACCCCTACAAAGACAGACACCAGCTCATGTCAGACTCAGGAAGTTATCACCATGTACCTTTGGCCCATGCCACAGGAAAATACCGGGAATCCTGCTCACACATAACAGTATGGAGGAGCTGGACTCAGAGCTGAGCTTTTCTTCCTGGTCTTTCCCTGGAGTGTTTCTGAAGCCGACACCACTGTACAAACTGCTGACTCTGACATTCACCCATGGAGCTTAATGCTTCTCCCTTCTTTCTTGATCCTGGTGCCATGGCCATGTCCCAACTTTACTTCTTCCTGCCATCTTACAGAGACAGGGTACTCAGCCTCTGGGTGTTCTGACTCTAGACTTGGCCACCTATTTTCAGTTGTTTCTCATCATGTTTGATAGATGGCACCAACCTTACCCATTCAGCAATCCCATTAATATCTATTGATGTTTTACATTCTAAGCCCAGCTTTCTAAACTCTGATTTTCAAGTCAGTACGTATCAGAATTACCTGGAGAACCTTTATTAACATAGATTCCCAGACTCTGAATTTTTTTATTGAGGTCATAAGTGAAACTAGGAATTTCCTTTAAAAAAAAAAAAAAAAAACCCTCCACAGGGAGTACACCTGATGTCAAATATATATAAAGAGATTTAAAAAAATAAATGAATTAATTTAAAAAATTCTAATGAGCAGCCAGGTTTAAGAAATGATACTCTAAAGAGAAAATTGCTATTTAAATAATAAAGAATTTTTTTTACAATTTATGCCATAAGAACAAATTTTAAACATTTTAGAAATTACCAGAGTTTCCCATTATAAAAATTTTAACAGTCTGTTTTCAGATCCATATTCGTGTAATGAGCGATCTTTCACAGTTTTCCTGAATTTTTAACATCAAAAATCTCTCAACTTTTGGGTAGCAACAATTATACACAGTTGAAACGTTAGGGTATTCATATTACTCACCTTTTTGTAAATGATCACAACTTACTTCAACTGACACTCTCCAAAAGGGACGTGATCTTTACAATTATTGAACCAGCTACTCCATCATCCTGCAAGGTTTATTCAGCAAACCTTTGTTTCTGGCAACAATTTAATGGCTCAAGGCAGCCTTGATTTCATCGATTAATAGAGTTAGTGGTAATTAGTAAGCAGTTTGTTATATGGGATCCATGACAAGATGACTGTGCTAGGATAAATATCTATTTTACAGTATTCATAAGTGATTTACACTCAATGACAATCCTACGGTTTTAAATACTTGTGTACTTATAAACCCAAACAAGCAGCAATTGGGTTTTAAAACCTTTTAATAGTCTGTAAATCCCTGAATTGACTGTGTTCATAGTTTTTTAAACCTACATTTAAAAATTAGCTATATCTTTTAAGCAGCTGAGTACGTGTTTAGTTGAAAATAAATACTACAGGAACAGTATGGCAAGGTTGGGTTTATGTAATTTGTAAGTGAGGGCAATTCTTTCCATGTTTGCTGGGGGTAGAGGGGTGTTGGTTACAGGAAGTGTCATTTTGTAGTGCAGGTTAATATAGGTGTTCAAAAAAATATTCTACAACTCTTGTGCGATTTTCTTAGCTTCTTTGTTTAGGGACAGGCTCTTCCTATCCCCCACTTTGTTTGTTCTTCCCTTTAGCCCTGGCCAGCCACTTGGACTGTCTGCTGGAGAGTCCCGCACCCCACTATGCTGCCTTTTAATCTCCCCTTACTAGTAGTAGTAACCATCCTGCCAGCCTGCCCTGTTCTTTCTTTTCTTTTCCTACTAATCCAATTAAACAGTGTCCTCTCTTTGGTCCTTTCTTTTTTTGACCTTTGTTTTCCTCTTAGTTGATTAATTCCTTTTTTCTAATCTTTTAAAAATACCCTCTGCCTTTGGGTGACATGAACACAGCATAGAACTTTACCTTTATGATATAGTGTTGTAAAAGTTTTACATAATCTGGCAGTTGTGTAATACTAGTCTTTACTTCCTCAAGTCTCTTCCTAAAAATGCCCTTGGTCTTTTTTTTTTTTTTTCCTATATTTTTCATGGATTGCATTAACTAAAAAACTTCCGTAGACTCCTAGGATAAAAGTATAACTTCTCAGACTTTTATGGACTGAAACAACTTACTTGTAGCCTCTTATCTCTGTAAATCCATCCCATAAATGACCTTATTAAGATCTATTTTCTCAATTTAAAACCTGTTCAAAAGACCTAATCCCTAGGTTATCATTCCTAATGCCCAACAATTACAAGTTCCAGCCCTTCACCCCTTTCAAACTCTCAATACCTGGTGACATGAACTTACAAACATCATTTCCATACTTTGGCAGCCCAGATGGATCTTAGTCTGTTGATCTTCTCTTTTCTTTTACCTGAAATAGCCTTCCTTTAAATTTCTTTCTCCATTCCTAAGTGTCCGTCATCCTTAAGATCATAGCTTCCCACCACCTGGGTGAGCCTCACCTAATAGTTGGTCCACACTAATTTCATTTCTAATAAATTCTATTTTTCTCATTTTTTTCCCTGGACCAAGCAGTACTTTTGATTTTTTTTATTATCATTTCGTAGAGCCGTGTGTATGTAATGTGAACAAAACCAAGTTGAAATAAACCTAAGATGTAATTCTGTAAGAAGTTGATGCCAGGACACCAAAATGTTGGTTCTGAAGCCAAGAAGGAAGAACGAAGTTGTAGAGCCTTTAACTTGGATCTGTATGGCTAAACAAATGAATGAAACTCAGTCCTATCATGTGAAGTTATGTTATGTACCTTTAATGCTAGTGTACATACAGTAGAGCATAAGGCATTTGGCAGCCTCTCACTTCTTCTAACCCATCCCAAGTGCCCACTGTGGGCGAGTCACCCACAGGATGGGTTTTCCCCTTTGAGTCACATTTCATTTGGTTGACCAAAGCCTGACCATTCTTCTTTCTTGCTCATATTACTAATTGTAAATAGGTCTTGGACTTCTTTGGTACTATTCATATTTGGCAATGGCATTTTAGGTCCAGCAGCTGCTCTTCTGCCCTAAGACTGCAGAGTCTGTACCCCTGGGTGGTGATTTGTGCTCTCTAAATTCTGTGGCTGTGTTCTCTGTCCTGTATGTCTGGAAGAAATATTTTAAGCCACTTGAGAAGAATATATTCCTATCTTGAGTTTTGAAGCCAGATATATTCCTAAGTCTTACTATCCTGGACAAAGGGATAAGAAACAAAATAACATCCTTCCCCCCCACCCACCCCTCCAATTTAAAGATCACTTTCCTATACCACCTCACCTTCTAATCATATCCAATCTGAGTCAAATCTCTTTGTTTGAAAGTCTCTCTGAATTTTCTGTCTGTCTGTGAATGCTTAAAACTTAGAAGACTACAGAACAGTAGATGACTATTGGAGTTTGGAGGTGATTAATTGATCAGTATATTTTTTCTCATTACAACGTCAACTCTCTAAAGTGGAGACTGAGGCTGGTTTAGGTTACCATCACATTCCAGGCCATCCCTGCACAGATCAACCTCAGGGAAGAGAACAGTTTCATGAAAGGTTACCTGTGTTTGCAGTATTAACTGCACAGAGCACACTACAGGTTTGAAAGTGGTCAAGTGTCCATACATATGTTTGACCTATAAACTTTAGCAGTGGGAAAGAATCAATATATACATGGCAGGATTAGATCCATACAAATGCTTAGGCAGTTGGGAGGCATGCACCATTTTATGTGCTCCATCCCACAGCAGGTGTTCATTAAGCACCTATTAGATAGAACTGGGGAAAGAAAGAAATATCTCCACGGCTTTTTGCATTAATTCCGACTTCTTTAGGTACTATAAATCTTTTTCCTGACTTTAAACAGAGATTTCAAAAAAACGATGTTCTTGTGAAAGTAGGTGTATCTTCATCATCAGAACAAGCTATTACAATATTTTCATATATATTTAAAAAATAATTTGGACACCCCTGGTAGTACAGGGGTTAAAACCTTAGTGCTATGAAACTATTCTTATCCAGCTATGGCAGCATGAGTTGGATCTCTGGCCAGGGAGCTGACCCACATGGTGCAGCAGACCTCTCCTGCCTCACCCCGCTGCTCCCCTCAGCAGTGTATTTCAGTAGATCTGCCTGTTCTGCTCCCCACTCTATCTCTGGTGAGTCCTCTCACCTCCATACCTCTGGCCTGTACCCCGGCTCCTGTATGCGTAAATTAATAAAATCTTTAAAAAAATCATAAAATTTTAAAAGTTGATTACGTTCCCCCATCACTAGATGGCAAAAGGTGGTTTATTGGAGCAGAGGCCAATTGAGTTATTTAGGGTGAAATGAGGAACCCCTGCCTCTTGCTCTGCCCCTGTGCTTTGGTCATGGCTGAGTTGGGGAAGTGAAAAGGAGAGGGCAATTTCAATACCTCACGCAGAAAGATGCTAATGTGGAAAAGTGACTGTAAAAACTAGCAACATGGAAAGGAAATTCAGCTCAAAACCGTGTAGTCGCATAATTCTTTTTTTTAAGGAGGTGGAGATAAAAAGGAGAAAAGGAGGATAATGGAGAGAAGGACTCTCAAAAAATAAAAAGCAGAAGGAAGGAAAAGTATACTGTTTGCTGTCTGTCTGTCTCTCTGTTTTCTCTCTTTTCTTTCTTTCCTTCCCCCAGCCCCCTTGCCAAGAAACTAGAAAGAGTTGGCAAGCTTAACCTTCCGGATGGGCCAGAGGGCTGTTCCTTTACAGATCCACTGGCAGGCGCGGGGTTCGCCCTTCGAGATTCCGCTGCGTGGTCTGCCGGGTCCCCAGCGGATGGAGGGCCGCGGCCAGCGGAGCTGCGGGTTTCCGCAGCGCCCTCGCGGACTCTGCTCTCCCTCTCTCTCAAAGCCTCCCTCCCTCCGCTTGTCTCTCCCGGGAAAGTAAAAGTGAAAGATCAAACCTCTAAACCGGCCTTCCCCGCCCCTCTTCCTGGGGGAGCAAAGGCAGAAAGTACCGTTCAGTGAGTCACTGGCGAGGAAAGAGGGAGGAGGTAGCGAGTAACTCCGAGCGCCAAAACTTAAGTTCTCTGACAAGACGCACGCAGCTCACAGCGCCTCCACCGGGCACCGGCGCTGGGGGACAAGAGAGCTGGGCGCAGTGGCCACTGGACAAGGCACGCGCTTTGGTCCTGTCCCCACGCGCCAGCCTCCGGGAGAAGGAATTACTGCCTGAAGTTCCTCTAGAGAAGGGGTAGTTAGCGGTGGAAAGAGCTCAGAAAACTGGATTTCCTCCCCTCTCATTTAGCCGCCTGCTGACTGTTGGTGAGATTGGCAAACGCCAGGATAAATAGCGAGGCCTGGAAAAGTGGAGAAAGTGATCAAGAAGGTGGTCCACTATGCGTAAAAGCGATGCACAGAGGCTCAGCTTCCCAGCGCTTTCCAGGTGAGGGGGCTGTTGCTGAGACTGCGGACCCCGCGGCCTTCTGGGTGTGTGTTCCGGGAGAGAAGCTGGCTCCCTAAAGTGGAGAGAGCCCTGCTCACAAAAAGTCCCAACTCAGGGAGTTTCTCAAGTCCTTACTTAATGTTTCTTATTCCCGAAAACTTTTGGGTGGAGGCGTTAGGATTTTTTTGAAACTGTTCTGGGGAATGAGGAGGAGAAAGTGAAATTTGATGGTGAAGAGGGAATCCTCCTTGCTTTCCATTAAGCCTTTACTTCCAGAAGATTAAAGTTGTTGGTACTGGTGATAGCTGAGGAGCTCAGGACTCTTTTTGCAAATAGGGGTCCTCCGCCGCCGCTCCTTGAGTCTTCCCTTCACGCGCATGTATGTGCCCCCAGCAGGGCAGTGTGCGTGAGTCTGCACCTGGAGACTCAGTGGGGACCCACGTGAATGGCCTCCAGGGGCTGTGCGAGGCCCCTGCCTCCACCACCTCAGCAGGTCTGGGTCTCCTCAGGAAAGATGCTAGCCATGGGAGCACTGGCCTGCTTCTGGGTTCTCAGCCTCCTCACCTATGGCTACCTGTCCTGGGGCCAGGGCTTGGAGGAGGAGAAGGAAGAGACTTTTGGACCTCAAGCTGAAGAGAGACCAAAACCCAGCACAACAGCCACCTCCCAGCCCCATCTCATTTTCATCCTAGCAGATGATCAGGGATTTAGAGATGTGGGCTACCATGGCTCAGAGATCAGGACACCTACTCTTGACAGACTCGCTGCAGAAGGCGTTAAACTGGAGAACTACTATGTCCAGCCTATTTGTACACCATCCAGGAGTCAGTTTATTACTGGAAAGTAAGTACTACTTTTTCATGTATTTATTCCTTGAGAAAATCTTATGTATTTAATATCTAGGTCCTGATTCAAGAGAGTAACAAAAAATATGGAAATGAATGAATGACTAGAATAGTGTGTTGAGTTTTGATGAATATATAAATAATGGTATTAAAGGGTCTTGGAAATCCTATCACTAGATTAGTGATAGACCTGTTTTGCTGTGAAGTGCATTGGAATTTTCAAATGAGATGCAGACTTGTAAACTCTTTACCTACCAGAGGTCTCTAGAAGTGGTTACTTTTTTCCAAATCTATTTTGAATTCTGGGCATGATCAAATTTCCTGTGTCAGTCACCCTCTCTGGAAAGAACAGAACAGATTTTTCTGTAAATCTCAGTTTGTAAACCAGGGAATTATCAAAAGCCACAGGTTATCACAGAGAGAAAGATGACCAAGGAAACAAAAGAAAGTCTGTGTTAGATCTGACCAGTTTGGGACTTAGACAATTTTCTTTTTTTTAAGATTTATTTATTTATGCATGTAAGAGCTGGGGTACAGGCCAGAGTCACTGGAGTGAGAAGATTCACCAGAGACAGAGGGGGGAGCAGAACAGGCAAACTGACTGAAACACACTGCTGAGGGGAGCAGCGGGGCGTGGCAGGAGAGGTCTGCTGTGCCATTTGGGGCCCCTCCCCAGCTGGGGCAGGGATCGAACCTATGCTGCAATGACTGGTTTGCTTCATAGTGCGTTGCTTAACCCACTGCACCACCAGGGAGGCCCAGATAATTTTCTTTTAATGAATCGCTAACAAAGTCCTTTTCTCAAAATGCAAGAAATTAGGTGGTAAATGCTTAACAGGAGTCAAAGTTTATCTGAAGTTTTCTTCTACTTTTCACATGTCTGGGAATTTTCTAAATAACTCTAAGAGAAATCAGATTATTGGGACGCTTCAGCAAAGTATCTTTAATATTATCATTACTTTGCTAAATGCTAAATCTCCCCTTAAGATGTTCACTCATTTTCATAGTTTTACCCTACTCTGCAGAATATAAGTTTCTGTAGCTGACTTAGATCTCAAATTCATGTGGCTATGTAATGGAGATAAAAACGAGGCGAGGGTCAGAGTAAGAGGATGTCTTGGTGGTTTTGTGTATGTATCTTGTGATTTCAGTTTGAGGGAACCTTGCTGCAGTGAAGTTATTCTTGGAATTGGACCCTATGTGAGTAGCCAGTATCCACTGGAAAAATAAAGGCTGTTTTGTAGGAATCTCTGTCTTGCAAAGACTTTTGCTTACAGCATGATTTCCACTGCTCAGCAAGCTGTCAGAAATTAGCATCACTGCCAAAAAAGAAAAATAAATCTCATCTTTTCCTCTCTTGAGAGAGAGGGAAAAGTCTTGCTCTACTTTGGGGTCATTTTAAAGGTAAATTGTGATATCAGAAAGTAAAGGTCACCTGCTAATTCTAAGGGAGCAGATTGTTGGCAGGAACTAACAAAGCTACCTGGTGGCCTGGAGGTCACAATCACTCTTGTATTTGTTTATGAAATCAGTGTGTCACAAAGTTCACACACCTTCTTCAACTGATTTATAGAGCTGAGGTTTACTCAGATTGTTGACACTGAGTAGCTGAAAAATATGTATCTGAATTATATGACTTTTTCTTTCACACTAGTCCATTTGTTTAAGGTTTTTCATGAAAAAGCAGTTAGTTCTGAAACAATCTTACACTGATAAAATATCTAGGCTTTAAGTTTTAATCTCTATGTTTCCTTAATGATATGAACTAGAATATAACCTGGGACAATTCCTAGGTTTTCTCTTTAAGGTAAATTGTTGTGCTCTTTCAGTGTGGTCACAATTCTGATGAAAGTGATTCTCATATTAAAATTTTCTGTTCAGTGAGATAAGTTGTTTAGCTATTTCAGTAATAAAAATTTCAGTGGCTACTGTGATTAGATTTAAATTTCTATTTGAAATTTAAAGTGTCAAAGATATTTTTAGTCCTTTTAGAAATTTGCTGGAACTTTCCTTTAAGTGGACATGGATTATAAGAGAGAAAATGAGTGCTGAAACCTGGTTTTGGGGTTAATATTGATTAGTTACTATTAACATTAATATTAATTAAAAAAACAGAGAATGTGAATATTTGTACAAATGAGTGTACACTGTGGGTCCTCTGAAGATTAAAAAAATGAAACAATAAAAGCCTAAACACACTGAATTATTTTGTGAACTATAGGAAGATTCAAATATCTTAATGTCATAAAGAAAGAATTTAAATGACTAAATTTGAAGCTATGTTTGATACTTTTAAAATTTGCATCCCTTTATATTTTGCTGGAGTCAGAACATAAATTCATTTCCCTGGTATTTTACAAACCCTTAACAAATTCCATATTCCTTTAATAATTTATATCATAACCATCTGGCAGCATTAAACATCAGTCAGTCAACAATCATACAGTGTGTGCAAATCCCTCTATTGGAGTTGTGCATATAAATAAGTAAGCCATTAGCTCCTAAAGTGGTTCTCAAATTTGAGTGTGAAAAAAGAATCACTCAGGGCCTCCCCAGTGGCGCAGTGGGTTAAGCAATGCATTATGAAGCAGACCGCAGCCACTGCAGCACGAGTTCGATCCCTGCTGCCGGCCAGGGAGGGGACCCACATGGCGCAGCAGACCTCTCCTGCTGTGCCCGCTGCTCCCCCCAGCAGTGTACTTCCATTGATCTGCCTGTTCTGCTCCCTGCTCTCTGTGGTGAATCCTCTCATCACCCCCACACCTCTGGCCTGTACCCCAGTGCTTGTATGCATAAATAAATAAATCTTTAAAAAAAAAAAAAAGAATCACTCAACATACTAGTCAATGTGTATTTTTTTAAGATTTAATTATTTATGCATATAAGAGCTAGGGTACAGGCCAGAGTCGCAGGAGGTGAAAGGATTCACCAGAGACAGAGTGTGGAGCAGAACAGGAAGATCTAGTGAAATACACTGCTAAGGGGAGCAGTGAGTGAGGCTGAAGAGGTCTACTGCACCATGTGGGTCCCCTTCCTGGCCAGGGATTGAACCCACACTGCTGTGCCATGGATGCTTCACAGTGGGGCTCACAACCCACTGCACTCCCAGGGAGGCCCCCAGTGTGTATATTGTTAGTCTGATCAAAGATTTGGCTGATCAAAGATTTGGCTTCAGCTGGTCGGAGACTGAGCCCAGAAATCAATAGTGATTAGAAACATGTCTAGGAATTCTGATAGTACAATTAATTTAAATTAGGAATGTTAGTATAAATGCTAGCAGTCATCAAGCAGTGACTGTATCCTACTATACTGAAGTCTGACCTCATTTAATCTGTACAACAACTCCATGAGATGGTTTTATTGTCATTTGCACTTTATATAATGGAAATGACATTCCCATTATAATCTAATCTAAATGGCATATCTTTGGTAACAGTGTTGTGTTTTTACTATTCCGTCATTCATTTTTCCCATTTGAATACCATGACAATCACTTTTAACAACTACAAAGGTAATCCTCAATAATTTGTAAAAAATATAACACTTATTTTGTAATAGGATACTTGATAAAACCATTTTATTTTAAAGTAACCTCTCCCTTTCATCATGGGTAATCACTCTCTCAACTTCTAACACCTTAGATTAGTGTTGTCTGTTATTAAACTTTATGTAAATGGAGCTATAGAGAAGGTGCTCTTTCATGTTTAACTTTTTTCTCTTACTATTATATTTGTAAAATTTTCCATGTTGTTACCTATAGATATAGTCCAACCTTTTTCATTACTGAATAATATTCTTTAGGGTACATATACTAAGCATTACAGTGCTAGGTCTTTTTGAATAGCACAGCCATGAGTACATTTGTGTATGTTCTTGGTGATGTTTGTGGACATTACCTTGGACGACTGTCAAGAAGCGGGCTTGCTCAGGTACATGGGGATGCGAATGTTCAGTTTTGTTGGTCTTGCCCAACAGTTTCACAAAGTGGATCTACCAGTTTTCACCCTTCCAATGTGTGGAAAGTTCTGTTCACTTCATGTCCATGTCAACATTTAGTATTGTCTTTTTCATGTTAGTAATTTTGGTCATGGTGCACTGGTAGACCATTGTGGATTAAATTTGCATTTCCTTGATTACCAATGAAACAGTATCTTTTCATACTTTTATGGCTATTTGGTTAGATCCCCTTTTAAAATTATCTAAGCCTTTTGCCTGTCTTCCCACTTGGTGATTGTTTTTCCTTGATGATTTGTGAAAGTTGATTATAAATTCTACTCCTTTGTCAGATATATGTGTTGCAGATGTCTTCTACTCTGTGGCTTACTTTTTCACTCTCTTAGTGGTGTTTTTGATAAACAGAATGTACCGACTTTATTGTAGCCAAATTTATCATCGTTTTCTTTTTTATGTCCTATGTATCTTTAAATAAATCAAGATAGTAACAGTGATATTTTTCCCTGAAAGTTTTATTGCTTTATTTTTATATTTAGCTCTAAAATTCATCTGGAATTAATTTTCTGGTATGGTGTAAGTGAGGGGACAAGATTTTTTCCCCCGAAGATTTATTTATGCGTATAAGAGCTGGGGTTCAGCCCAGAGGTGTGGGGGGTAAGAAGATTCACCAAAGGCAGAGTGGGGAGCAGAACAGGCAGAATGATTGAACGACATTACTGAGGGGAGCAGTGGGCGAGGCAGGAGAGGTCTGCTGCACCATGTGGGTCCTCTCCCTGGCTGGGGATCGAACTCACACTGCCCACAGTGTGGGGATCAACCCCTTCTGCCACAAGAGAGATCCTGAGATTTTTTTTTTTTCAATGTGTGTATCCATTTGACCCACATCATTTATTAAAAAGACCATCTGATCTCCACTTCACTGCAGTGTCACCTTTTCATAAATCAGGCAAATGTATATATTTGGATCTGTTTTAAAATGCTTAGCTATTCCATTAGTCTTTCCCTACCCTGTGCAAATACTACCTTAGCTACTATAACTTTATAATAAATATTGATCTCTGGAATGTAAGACCTCCTATATATTCTTTAGAATTGCTTTAGCTACACTTTAATAGTTCATTCATTTTTGATATGAAATAAAGGAGAATATGGATATACAGATGTAAGTGAGGTAGAAGATTTGGTTTGGGGAATATGAGGTTGTTTTCTTCTGCATTTTCCTAAACGAAATAACAAATGAAATCATTAGCTGAGAAAGAGTATCTAGATGTTTAAAGAAATAGAGAGAAAATATTCTTCTAGGAAAGTGAGAAAGTGAAGTAGGGTAATTCTATAAAAATTCTAGACAGCCAGGAGGGATTTCTGGTCATAAATGTAAACAGTGCCCAGTCATTGTGTTTTCTTTTCTTCTGCCAGGTTCAGGTGTTTGTATGTAGAAGAAGCACTATTGAAGAGGTGAATTTAACTAGATTTGGTGCTTTGCCAAATGACTTGAGTGGAACCATGGATTTGGACTCTAAATTTGGCAGGGAAAGGCCTAGGATATAAAGGTTTTATGTACTCTAAGGAGCCATTGATTGACTGAGGACCCTTTAGCAAGCTTTGGAAACTGTAAATAAAGATAGATACTTAGGATCAAATTTTTGTGTATAGTACAGTTAAGAGAACTTCTAGGGTGAGATCAAAGAAAACATCTTTGGAAGTGAGGAAGCAAGATATCAGAAGAGCGAGATATTGGTGCATCAAGTCAGTGAATACTGAAATAATTAGGAACAAAGAATATAGTACAGAGGACAGTGAGTGAGCCAGGGGCAGGGATCACCTCGGACTGAAGAGGAGTGGAAGCAGAGCCCAGAACTGGGTAGAGGACTCTAAAAGGAATGATAATGGGTCTGCAGTGTGCTGTCTTGCTTTTTAAAGGAGGCAGAAGCCAGCATTGTCTCAGAGTGCTGGTGAAGGCTCGGCAGACCCTCCTTCCTTCGAGTTCTTTGATGACTGGAGCGTGAGTGAGTAAAGACCATCCCCAAGCCAGAGCATAGCAGGGATAGACAGCCATAAGCGTGAGCGAGAAGGTGGAGGGAATGTCCATGCAAGAGATGAGGTCACAGAGGGTTTTCTCATGACAGACTCTCAGTAACAGAAGCCTCCTTGGAAAGAGTCTGGAAGGCGAGAGGGATTAAATCAGGGTAGCGGATGTGCAGAGATACATTTCCCCTGCTACCCACATGTAGGGATTTCTGCGAATCCTTCCTTTCCTCACCCAAATGAAATAAAGTTAACAAGCAATTAGCATTCACTAACATGGAAAAATTTCTCTGTGTTCCAGACCCAAAAATTAACCAAGCAATTCATACCAAATAAAGTGTAAACCCAAAATAACACAAAGTTAAAGTCAGAATGATAACGTAAATACATATCCTATATAAAGTCATTTTGGGGGAAGGAGCTGGGCTGGGCAGCTCTCATTTCTTGGGGTGCTGCTGCTTAGAATGCCTGTTGCAACCCCCCCTTTTCATCCTCTGTCTTGAAAGCTGAGAATCCCCTTCACTTTTTGCCCTGAGAGTAGAAATCCTCTTTGCATTTCTTTCACTTGGAGAAAACAGATGCTAATGTACGTCTTTTGTAAAAGTGGCCTGATTCAGACTTCTGAAAACTGGGTGATAGCTATCTGGAGATTGGAATCTGCATGAAAGCAAACACCTGGGGAAGTCTTGTGCTATGGTGAACATTCAAGCAGGGCTGGCATTTCTTCCAGACAGTCGCTTAGGAAATAAGTGTCCCATCTCAATGATAGGCTTGTTCTGGAGATGGGTTGAGCGGGGCCTCCGGCTGTCCATCACCAACTACTGCAGTGCAGCATGCACCCGCAGGCCCTGATCATAAGTTCTGGGGCAGGAGTAGTCCGGGAAGGGAGAGCCTTGCCCGCCTTCTTTGTGGCTGCAGAGGGGTGGCGGCACCAGGCACTGTGTCTCCCAGGAGCTTGCAGGGTATTATTTCTAGATATGAAATTACCAATGAACATTTATCCTTGAGTCGAAAACTAAAAAAGTACAGCAGGTCCTCAGTGTCATCGATTCAACTTCATTTCCTTCAACGATGGCCACTGACTAGAGGACACTGACAAGAGGATATGGTTAGAGGGTTTGCTTTCATTGCATGTTGCTTCTCCTGATGTCCGGGTTTCTGAGAACCTACCAAAACACCAGAGGTGAGGACTTGATGGCACCGAATTCTTTCAATCACTCACTCAGCAGAAAGATTCAAGGAAACAGAAAGGAGGTGGTTTTGATTATTCCATGCCACAGGCATGTGTGCGCCCTCCCATTTCCCCTCTGCTTGACATCCAGGCTCATCCTTGCTTCCTCTTCCATCCACTTCTTCTGTCCAACCCTAGTTTTAGGGAGTGTGTTACCTCCAGGGAGGACTCAAGAAGCATCTGTTACTTACTCATCGATACATAATAATAACATGTCCTATGTAATATATATATGTAATAAGCTTGCTCCATTTCTGAAAATTTAGTTAATACATAAACATTTAGAAAAATTTGCATGTTTATGGTTAGAATTTTAGAAGAAACAGGAATTTTGTTCCTAAGCCTTAGTTTGACTTTGGAAAATAAAAAGGGTGGATTTCCAACGTCCCATATCCATTTCAAAAAGGATGATGCAACAGCCATGCCCACTGGACAAACAGCTGCTGCTTCCTATTTGACCAGATGGCATTTCTGAAGGTGTAATCAGAGTTAAGTGAACTCTTGGCACACCTGGGTGAGCAAAGTCCCTACTTTCAAATGAACCTTTAAAGGAGGACAACCCATGAAGGAATCCCTGTTCCAGGGGTTTCCTGAATCGCTCTGAACAGGCACATTAAGAACATTCTGTGACATTCGAATGACCTCCCCTGAGATCCCAGATGCCAGGTTCAGAAGCACTGGAGCCCCGCTTCTAAGAGGGACTCGGTATGAAAACACCTTCGATTTCAGTTTGCTTTCATTCAGTTCTTTTCCTGTGGCGGTATCCCAGAATCCATCTAAATGTAGTCTTTTTTCTATATTGCTTTGATATACATAGAGCTTATTACAATTTTTTATTATTATTTTGGATACTAAGTATTCCCCAAACGTTACCTCATTGAGACATTCACTTGCTGTGTGCTCTGTTGCAAAAACATTGTCTTTCCCTCTTCTAATTCAGCCAGTACATTTCCTTTACTCAAGCATGACTCTTTACATCGCTACCCTCAGTAAATGCTTCCTTGGCTTCCTACTGGCTGCCACACAGGGGAAAAGAAATGAATTTTCAGAGAACCTTTCTGTAAAGATCATTTTCAAGTATCTTGGCATTTCTTCTTCCCATCCACCTTAAAGTTAATATTTTTATTATTTTAAAAAGCATTTATGAAATATTTAACAAATGGTCTCATTCTGTAAATGATATATGAAAGTTTTAAAGAAAGCATATGCAAGTTGGCCATGGTGACAACCTTCAAAGGGGTAGAGCCTGTATTAGGAAAAAAAAAATGTGTCTTTAATAAATCCTTGCTGTTTCTTTGCTCTTTTTGTTATTACTCTTGCGGCAATGTTGATTTACCCCGATTACATGAGGTAGCGCTATAGAACCACATCCTTCAGGTATCTGTTACCACACCACACCCACTTCCAAGGCACCCACAGTCCTCCAACATAGTCCATTTGGCCCCTTCCACAGTGTGCTCTCCCCCTCTCTCCTGCCTCTTCTGATAACCCTCATTCCACATTACATTTCGAGGGTTTATTATTGGTTTGCTTTTATTTGACCCTTGCTTTTATTATCCTATATTCCACATAAAAGTGACACCATCTGGTATTTATGTTTTTCTTGTGACTTAGCTTGTTTAGCATATTCCCCCACAGTTCATCCACACTGTTTCAAATGTCAAGAGTTCTTTTTTCATAGCTGAGTGGTATTCCATGGCATGTATATACCACATCCTCCTAACCCCTTTATCTACCTTTGTGCACCTAGATTATTTTTTTAACTTGTGAACAGTACTTCAGTGAACATAGGAGTTCATATATTGCTTTGTATTAGTACTTTTGCATTCTTCCAGTAGGTATTTCCTAGATTGCTAGATCACAATGATAGATCTATTTTTAATATTTCAGAAATCCAAACTGCTTTCTGGAGGTACTAGACAAATATACATCCCACCAATAGTCTTCCAGGGTCTTCTCCTGCATATTGTTACCAACACTTGTTATATCTGGTCTTTAAGACATGGGTTACACCCCACAGATGTGAGATGGTGTCTCATTGTGATTTTGATTTTATTTCCCTGTATAAGTGACATTGAGCATTTTTTCATGTGTCTTTGCCATCCGTGTATTTTCTTTGAAGAAGTGCCTACTTAGTACGTCTGCTCATTTTTAAATTGGGTTACTTGTTTTGTTCTTGCAGAATTGTATGAAGTCTTTGTAGGTCTTGGATATCAGTCCCTTGTCATATGTATGATGTCCAGTTCAGTAGGGTGTCTTTTGCTTAAGTGATAATATTTTTCACTGTGCAGAAGACTCAGTTTGATGGAGTCCCAATTGTTTATATTGTATTTTGTTTTTCTTGCAGTTGGAGACAAACCCACAAAGACATCACTGGAGTCAGTGTTGTGGAGTGTTTTTTCTGTTTTGTTTTGTTTATTTTTTAAAGATTTATTTATTTATGCATACAAGAGCTGGGGTACAGGCCAGAGACACAGGGAATGAAAGGATTCACCAGAGACAGAGTGGGGTGCAGAACAGGCAGATCGACTGAAATACACTGCTGAGGGGAGTAGCGGGTGAGGCAGGAGAGGTCTGCTGCGCCCTGTGGATCCCCTCCCTGGCTGGGGATCGAACTCGTGCTGCAGTGACTGCAGATGCTTCATAGTGTGGTGCTTAGCCCCTTGGGACACAAGGGAGGCACCTGTGGAATGTTTTTGCCTGTGTTTTCTTTTATGTATCTTGTGATTTTAGGTCTTATATTCAAGTCTTTTTTCCATTTTGCATTAATTTTTGTGTATGGTATAAATAGTGGTCTTGTTTCATTCATTTGCATGGGCATTTTCCCAGCACCATTTGTCAAACAAACCTTTCTTTCTGTATGTATACTCTCGACTCTTTTGTCATAAATTAACTGCCCATATAGGTGTGGGTTTATCTCTGGGCTCTCAGTTCTTTTGCATTGGTCTGTTTTTATTCCAAGAACATACTGTTTTTATCATTATAGCCTTTTTTCCTTTGGTCAGGGTTGCTTTGGCTATATTGAGTCTTTTGTGATGTCATGTGAACTTCAGTAATATTTGTTCTATTTCTTTGAAGAATGCCACTGAAACTTTTTAGCAATTGTATTGAATCTGTGTATTGCTTTGGATAAGATGACCAAAATTTAATAATGTTAACTCTTCCAATCCATGAGCAGGGAATATGTTTCCATTTCTTTATGTCTTCTTCTTTTAGCAATTTATTACAGTTTACATTGTTAAGTTTATTCCTGGGTATTTAATTCCTTTTGATAGAATTGTAAATGAGATTGCTTTCTTGATATCTTCCTCTTCTACTTCATTGTTTGCATAGAGGAACATGACTGATTTTTGTATTTTGACTTTGTAGCATGCATCTTTGTTGAACTGATTTATTGCTTTAATTGATTTTTAGTGGAGTCTTTAGGATTTTCTGTCATATCATTTCATCTGCAAATAATGATAGTTTTACTTCTTCTTTCCCCATTTGTATTCCTTTTATGTCTTTCTCTTATCTAATTGATGTAGCTAGGACTAGAATGGTGGTAATGAAAGTGGAGATCCTTTTCTTGTACTAGATCTTAGTGGAAAATCTTCAGTTTCCCCCATTAAAAATGAAGTTAATTGTTAGTTTTTCATATATAGCCTTTATTATGTTGAGATGTATTTCATATATTCCTATTTTTTGAGTGTTTTTAATATGAATGGATGTTGAATCTTATCAGATGCTTTTTCAGCATCTGTTGACATTATCATAATTATTATATACTTTTATTGGTGTGGTGAGCTATGTATTGTGCTGCTAGCAATGTCTGTTTTCAGGTTTGGAAAAATGGTCTAATATATTTTGATGCTGCTTATCTTCCTCTTTCTACCTTTGAACTCTACAGAAAGGAATGATTCACTATTTCTTGAGCACACATCCTACTTGATCATCTTCCACCTTTTGCATATACGGTCTCTATTCCCTGAAATTCACATCCTGTCTCTCTGCCCATAAAGACTCAAAGAAAATACCATCTTCCTATTGTACAGCTTTCCATGACTTCTTAGTCAGAAATCATTTATCCCAATGACAACCTTTGTAATTCTTTCTATTACTATCTTATTAGGCCCAATAAGCTGTTCACAGCTGTTATTGAATCTTCCCTCCCTTACTGGTCCCCTAAGCAGAGAGATTCTGACTTATTAGCTTCATAAATCTCATAGCTCCTAGCCTAGTGCTTTCTACTAATGGTACTAAGTACATGTATAAAGAATGAATGAAGAAATAGATGAAGAAATGGTGATATTTTTCTTCCTGACAGGCAGTGCTACAGAACAGAAACAGTATAGAATTTACAGTGAAGAAATATGAATTCAACAAATTCCTCACTGTGACCCTGAATGAGTTATTAATCTCTTTAGCTCCCATTTTCATATCTGTAGAATAGAAATAATGACAGTATTTACCGTACCAATCTCAGTGATTATTCCACCAATCCATAAAAGTAATATACGTAAAAATACTTTTATATGCTACGTCCTATAGTCTTTTAGTAAAAATCCCTTTAATTTTAGAGTTACATTACTATAATTTTTATTGTGCAAACTTTGAAAGATCCAACTACTTGCTCTTTTTTATGAGTTTTCTGTAGGATAGTCATTTATTTTCCAACGTCAATCTGTCAGTACAATGAATTAAAATTAAATCCCTTATGTCTCATTTTTAATGTATTTTATCCGCCAAGATTTTTCATACGATACTGTCGTTCTGAGTTCTCCAGGAAGGTGATTGGAAGTATGTTTTTTTAAGTGTCTGCACTTGGAAATTGTGCATGTGGTTGTTAGTTGTCATGCTTGGCAGAACTTCATGGAGCCCTGCTAAGTCTGTGACAGGAGAGAGTGGTGAATATTTAAACAGTAAAATTATGAGTACAGTCTAAATGGGATTAAAAATAAGTAAACAAAAACACCAATGATTAACTTCAAATTTCTTCAGTCAACAATCTTTTTAAAACACTATACTGGATATCATTCGTATATCTTATTTGTCTTTGGATACCCCCACCCCTGGTATGCAGTGGTGCTGAATTAAGGCATTGCTCTGATCCTCATGGGTGCTGGAATTTCATGTGCTCTGTGACCACCATTTCAGTACTTTCCTAAATACTTACATTGCCTATGGTCTGAATCCACTCTCCACACTAGAATACACCTAAGTGAACTTTCTACAACACAATCCAAATCCTGCTACTTACCTGCTTGAAATCCTTTTGAAGCTCTCATCTGAAGCTGTCGGTGAAAGCCCAGTTCCCAAGTATTCCATAAAAGGACCTTCACATTCTGGCCTCTGATAAGCTTCTTGTTCGTGTGCCAACACTTTTCCACTTGGGAAATATAATTGTCATTATCTATGCCCAGAGCACTTGGATTTTCTCATAGGGACTGTGCCTCCTGGCCCCCCTGTTTCCTTGTTGGCAGGATTCCTTTTGCTGAATGTTCTTCATTCTTCCCTGAGAAAAAGCCATCACATCCTAGTAGACGCTCTAGCTCCTGTTCTCCTTTCCAGTCCTGCTTTCCCTGTTTTCTTGCCCATCCCAGCAGTCTTAGGCATTTCCTCTGTTCCTACAGTCTCTTCTGCATACCCCACCTCATAGTTCATGTATTTCATGCTCTATCTTAATTAATTATTACCTCTTTCTTCCTAAGTCCCAATAACACACTAAACTATAAACTTCTCACAAGATCTAACTTTTTGAAAAAGAAACAGCATAATTATCAAAAGTGTCCTGTCAGCCATGTAACTTTATCTGTTTTTTTCTTTCATTCTAGCTTGATTATCTTTGCAATACTAGAAAGTCTAATATAATCATACATTTTCCTAGTTAAAAGATTTAGTTGAAGAAAAACATCTTGGGACGAGAGTTGTCACATTTGCTTGGCACTTGACAAGTACATATTTAAAGTACATGTTATATATAAAATTCTGTAAGGTACATTCTCCATTCTATCTGTATCTTTGGATATTCTCTAAGTCTCATAACATAGAGGTCGTTACTGTTACTCACATTTTATGTATGAGGAAATCAAGACCACGGCAGTCAAGTATCTTGGCCAAGATTCCGTGGTAAGAAGTAGGCCAGCGTTCCAGCCCAGCACCGTACATTTTCTTCTGCATGACTCAGATATTTGACAGTCCTGGGCTGGATCTTTGTAGTAGAAATCAATAAATACATTATTCAAGTAAAGCAACAGCTGACTAAATAGAGGTATTCTGAAAGTCAGAAACTTATTTTGAAACTGATTCTCTCATGTAATTTAGGGAAATTGAAATAAGTTCTTGCTTTTCATTTGTTTGATATATAAGTTAAGGGGATGTGGTAAGTTTGTTTCAGAATTTGTAAAAACACCTATTCATCAAACTGCACTTTATCATATTGAGGATGAAATAAAGAATTGAAATAGTCCCATGAACATTTAAAATATCTAAGTCCAACTCTGTAGTGGCAGGAAGGGTGTCACTGGGCAGGGTCGGGATGGTTCTTAGCAGACGGGGGTTAAAGGAAGGGAGTCTGGGAGCCCTCGGTGGCCTTTATGCATTTTATTGATCTCTACATCAGGTGGCATCAGGTACATGGCAGGCATGGGTGCCAGGAGGCTGGCAGGCCTCCCAGCCCCCGGCGCATCTCACCCTCTCCTTGGCTGCTGCTTCTCTCTCTCTCTCTCTCTGCTGCTCTCGCTTTCACTGCTACTCTTTGGTCTGTACTGTTGGTCCTGGGGTCCTCATGACGCCACCCATTTAAGCCCGTGTCAAACTCAGGTGCGCCCACTTGCTCATGCCCACCCTGGAATGCTCACAGCGCCGCAGGTGTCCATCATCACAGTGGTGGGAGGGTAGAAAGACCTGATTTCTCTAACCCTACAAACTCTATTTCTGTTACTGTGTTTGAAGTAACAGTTGCCAAGTTTCTATTACTCTGTGACTTTGATGTATGAGACTTTGACATATTTTTTTCTTCTTGCTTGGAGGAACTGGAGTGTAGTCCAGACATGTGGGGATCGGGGTGAGAGGATTCACCAGAGAAAGAGCAGGGAGCAGAGCAGGTAGATTGACTGAAACACACTGCCGAGGGGAGCAGCAGGCGAGATAGGAGAGGTCTGCTGCACCATGGTGAGGGTCAGCTCCCTGGCCTGGGATCAGATTCATGCTGTGGTGATGACAGCACTGAGACTTAACCCCTGGGGCACCAGGGAGGCCTGCTTTGACAAATTGTGAGAGGTTTTTGAACATTTATAGATTGAAGGTGTTAAGATATATATAATAGTGCAGTATATCACAGTCACCTGTAGAACTTGTTAAACCACTCATCCATTTGGGCCCTCTACCCCTAGAAATTTTGTTTCAGAAGTTGTCAAGGGAGGCTTAAGATTGTGAATTTCTAGAAAACTGCCTGATGATGATAAAGCTGCTGATCAGGGCCCAATCTGAATACACCGCCATGCAGTTTTGTCCCTTAATGCTCCGCAGCTGTTTATTACCAGGTATGTTACTTGTAATTTTTTACTACTTGCTTTACACATACAGTGTGCAAAACTAATTTAAGTTCTAGCCACGTAGAAACACAAGTGACTCATGTATTTTTTTTTTCATATTCTCTGCAACTGGAAGCTTGATTCAGGACACATAGAGCTGAGTCTTGGAGGAGACAGCGTCTCTATTAACATGCCCCTGCTGTCTCCTAAGACAAATGATAAAAGGATTACTATTTTGGGCAGAGCAGTTGGCTTAAGAGCAGAAAGCAAGTGAATGTCTGAGAACTGAATCATGAAATTAAACAGACTAGGGGATAACATTTCAGCACCCAGTTCTTTTATTTAAAACCTTCCTCCCACAATGCCAGCTTGAAGGAAATGGACATTTGCTGGGGATCTTGAGTAAATCAATAAACGATGCATTTGATCTTATTTCCATCCAGTTCAGGATGAGTATGTGTATCTCCTAATTTTCTGTCATCTTGTGGTTAGTCTGAATTAGCTGGGGAATCCATTGACATCATGTGCCTTTAACAGAAAATTGGGTCATTTAGATCAATGGTCTGAGATTTGCTAAAATAATCCAGTGATGTAAGTCTAACTTTGGAACTTTGTAGCTTTCTTTTCTCATTTGGCTCTGAATGATCTCAGATGTCAAAATTACCAAACAAAAAACCTATATTTTTAAGTCTAACTTAAAATAATAATGTTTTGAGACAAAAATATTATGTCATCTAATCCTCACCAGAAACTTAGGAGGCAAGTGAATAGAATTCTTCCTCAAGTTCATGTGAGATGCCCAAGCTAAACACAGAACTTTAGAAGTTGTAAGGAACGAAAGTGCTCCAGTTACTATTTTGTCAGACTCCCATGTACACCTTCACGAACCTTCCCATTACCAGTTAGTGGCTTCCTCTCAGTTTAATTGTGTGTCTTGTTTTTATCTCCCTAAAATTCATTCATTATTTATTCACTCATCCATTCAATATTGAACACCTACTCTTCGCAGTTCTTATTCTAGGCACTGGGAAACTAGCGGCAGGATGGGGGCGGCACTGGAGGCAGGTTCTGGATGGTTCTGGGCAGACGGGTCAAGGAAGGAGAGTCTTGGAGCCCTCGGTGGCTTTTCATACTTCATTTAGTAGAGGTGGCCAGGTACATGGCAGGCAGGGGTGCCGAGGGGCTGGGAGGCTGGCAGGCCGCCCAGCCCCCGGCGCATCTCACCCTCTCGGCTGCTTCTTCTCTCTCTGCTGCTGCTGCTACTGCTGTTGGGCCTGTTGGTCCTCGCAGTTCTGTCTGTTGCTGTCGGTTCTCTCGGTCCGTCCTCACAGTTCTGGCGTCTTCATGACGCCCATTTATGCCCGTGTCAAACACAGGTGCGCCCACTTGCGCATGCCCACCCTGGAATGCTCGCAGCACCTCAGGTGTCCATCATCAGTGGTGGGAGGGTGGCAATACCTGATCAACCTTTACCCTACAGGAACATATCAGTTGACAAAACCTAAAAAAAAAAAAAAAAAAAAAACCCNCAGGAAAATATCAGTTGACAAAACCTAAAAAAAAAAAAAAAAAAAAAACCCTTTTCTCATGAACATTATGTTCTAGTGCAAGGAGACACAAATGAATAAAATAGTTTGGTAGAGAGTCTCTGTGAAAAGGAAATACAGCAGTAAAGAGCATAGAGCTACAGGATTAATAGGCAATATTGTAGAGGCCAGAGGAGGAGCGTTGAGAAAGGAGGTGAAGGAGGGAGACAGTGTTTCCTGCTGCAGGCAGAGAGCACAGGAAGTGCACAGGCCCTGTGACAAGCGCACCCTGGTATATTCAGGTACTAGCATGAGGCCACTCCAACCAGGTTGGAACAGGGTAGGTTCTGGATGTGGGGGAGGAGAAGCGTGCTATGCAACCACCCCAGACCAGGCAGGTTAAGTGTTGATTCGAGCAGACAAAAAGAGAATTTTGAAAACTTTGGTATCTCTATTGTGCTTAATGCTAAAGCAGGGGGCCAGACTCACAGCAGATCAGCAGGCAGGGAAGCAGCAACTGAGCTCCCCAGCCTCCATGATCTCCTCTCTCCTCCTCCCATCCCCTCCCCTCCTGCTTCCCATCCCCCCTTCTTGTTTCTCTCTGGCATTCACATTTGGTCTCCCTCTATCTCTCAGCCGGGCATCAGTATTCACAGGTATGCTCCCAAGTGCTTTTTGTACCAACATGCTATCACCTGTGGGCAGTGAAACCTGGGGATGAAATGCAGGCTAGAGGCAGGAGGCATAGTCTGAGTCCCTCCGTTTCCCTACAGAGGGTCAGAGCTATTGAAGGAGCCTGGGGCTGAGGTGCTGAGATGTGGCACACACTGACTTCACGCTGACGGAAATGGGCACCGCTAAAGACGCTGGGCAGAGGGGCAATGTGTCCTAACTTACATTCTAACAGAATTGCTTTGGCAGTTGGGTTGAGGTGGTAGAGGTAGGGTTTGTAGCTGGACGTCTTGGTAGAGGGACCATTACATTAACCTGTGTTAATGGTGGGGTGTGGAGAGGGGTGATGGAAAGGAGTGGATTCAGAGACTGCTCCACACATGGAGCAGAAAAGACTTTGTGATGGGCTACAAATAAGTCCCAAAGCAAATGAGAGTTTGAGGATAACTTCAAGGTCATTTGTTCTATTATTAGGAAAGAAAAACGTGCTTGCTCAAGTCTATGAAGTTACTGTAGAACCTTTTAGGAAGTCACAATTTATACTTTAAATCCCTCTAATACATAATAGCCTTTGTCCCTCCCTTTCTTTGCCTGACTCCTTGTGATTTATCTTCTGATGGACTGCAGTACACATGTTCTTGGTCCATTTAGCAGTACAGTCCGTGGGAAAGAGTGTATTTGAGTTCTAGCTCAGCCACATGCTAATATTTCAAAATGAGACCAAGAATATGGAGGAAGGCGCTGTGTTTGGGTAAGGACGGCTGCCTGGCCCACAGGTGTGGGACGGTATTAACTGGGTGAATTTGTCATTCCTATCTTGTTAGCACCTCAGGTTTATAGGTGCACACTCTCCACCTTATTAGCCCATCCAATGGTCCTTAAGAGATTGGTGGGGAAAGAAAACAAACAGGAGAAGCTAATGAATGAACTCAGCATCCTCCTCTATTTCCATCACACCTGCTAATTCAGACAGATCAAACATCAGGTGTGCAAATGCATGCACAAGCACACACACACATTTTCCCCATTCTCTTGGCTTAATGTCAGGGCCACAGTATGTGGGCTCTGTCTCTGTACCTATATGTGTAAAGTTAAGATTTTTGAGGCTTATAACAAAAAATATTTAATTTGAGATGTGCTCATTTGTTTCTCAATTTATAATGACTGAAAATAAAATATTTACTTGTAGAAAGCAGTCATTCAAAAAGATATTTCCATCTTGATGATCTCATTTTTTTCATTCTGCAACTTAGGAGGGCAGTGCTCCCAAAGCAGATTATGAACCACCATTAGCAAACTGTATTACCGTTGGCTTTTGCTATGGTTTTCTGGGCCAAGGAGTTAACAGCTGTGCAGACACATAAAAGCTTTATTGAGACCAATGTTTGTTTCAACCCATTCACCTTAGTTAACCCCCAGTATTGTTATCAAAAAGTCCAACCTCCATCTAATATAACACATAAGCATAAATTTTCCCTTTCTTGGATTTAAAGGACAAATGCTACTTTTAAAAAAATGCTTACTAATGTGAAAGGAATGTTTTAATTATTTCTTAAAAAGAATGTGGACTCTAAAAATCTTTGACAATTTCAAATTCCTTCTCTGAGTCTTAATTTTAATTAATTTTAATTCTTTGTGGGAAACTGTAACCAAGCCTTCTGTCTTGTCATACAAGTGTGACTTCGCTTCCCACATGTGGAGCCCTCGCCTGTGTCCAAGCAGGGATTAGTATCGCTTCTGCAGCCTGTGGGAGGGGACAGCGCTTCCTCCTGTAACTTATTCTTCCAGTAGTAGACTAGTTCACATGTTTGTCTGCTCTAAGTAAATTGGTCTGTTTCCTTGTTGGAAGGAGATTTGTTCTGTGATGTACAAATTCCTATTTACTGTGGAACTTTTTACTTCAGTGAGTTCTTTTCCAGAAAAACGCAATATGTAAAAGAGACGAGAGTAGAGCTCGTGGCATAGGTCCTGAGCCTGTTCCCATCTACTTCAAGGCAAGGCAGCTTCAGGTTACTAGGTCTTTGTTGGAGATACTACACTGGACTCTTTAATATAGTCTAGGGTAAGCGTCCAGCACACTAAGAAAGCTAAGTTGCTGACGGTACTACAAATGAGTAGTGCCTTGTTAATAATACTGTTATTCTCAAGAATGTAGAGCGTAGGCATCACATTTGAAAATGTAAAAATAATGACCAAGCAACAGCAATAGCAAAAAGCCTTGAACACATTTTTAATAAGAAAATGCATTGATGGCACATTTTTATTTGCAAATTATGATTTTCATTTTGATGGCTTTAAAGAATCGGTTATAGGGGCCTCCCTGGTGGCGCAGTGGGTTAAGCAACGCACTATGAAGCAAATCGCAGCCACTGCAGCACGAGTTCGATCCCTGCTGCCGGCCAGGGTGGGGACCCACATGGTGCAGCAGACCTCTCCTACTGTGCCCGCTGCTCCCCTCAGCAGTGTACTTCCATTGATCTGCCTGTTCTGCTCCCAGCTCTCTGTGGTGAATCCTCTCACCCCCCCACGCCTCTGGCCTGTACCCCAGTGCTTGTATGCATAAATAAATAAATCTTTAAAAAAAAAATAAAGAATCGGTTATAGCTTTTTAAAGTTGAAGTCATTCAGTAATAACTTTGATGTAGTCATGTGTAATGCTGTGGTGGAGTGTAATGGTATAGTGTAATGTAGTAATGTGTAATGCTGAAGTGGAGATGTGATGATGAATTAACATCCAAACAAGGGTATATGGAAAATATATTTTCCATATATATTGATGTCCATATATATTGGTGGAATATATATATATATTCCAATATATTGGTTTCTATACAGTGGAGAAGACTTTTTAGGTAATATTAGACTTTTAGGTTTTTCTTGTCATCAAATACCATTTCAATATTGAGCCCAGTAGAGAGAAAAGCATGTAAGGAAACTATTATTCAATATTTAAGTTACAGGTTGGCATGCCACAGAACTGTTGATGGGAATTAACGTAAACTGTTAATTTCCATTAACATGTATGTTAAGTATATAATACTTAATGTATATTAAATATATAACGTATATACTATAAAATGCCTGTGATAACCTTTACTGCCTTGTTATTAATTCTCTAATTCTACAGCAGGGAAATCAATAGGAAGCTGTTCAAATGAGAAATGAAAAACATAATAACAATAAAATGGGGACAAGAACAAAAACCCAGAAGTCACTAAATACATATAAAGCAAAAAGGCACTGTCTGCACAGTTTTTGTTTTAATGCTGCTTGTAACATTATAGCCACATAAACATAAAATGATAGCGGACATACTAATTGCTGAGCTTCAGATTCATGCAAACAGTGAAGTGCTATTTCTTACCTTGGCCTGTCATAGAGCTAAAAATTGTTTCTCCCTTGAGGATGTGAAATTGTTCACAGGTTCACATATGTTCTGATGTTCTAATAGCTAAGTGTCTCAGAGCTTTATTACTCTGACTCATATTTGGCCAGAATGATTCAATATTAGAGAACTGATTCACTAGGTTAGAACTAGTCAGCTTTTGAAATATAAAACCTGATTTTTTTTCTTCCAGAAATGGAATGCATATGTAGGTAAAGCTGTTAATGGGACAGAACACTGGACAGAGGATACATAGACATGTCTTACTCCCATAATGTGCTGTTGGCTTCCGAGATTTATGTTCTGCACCAGACACTGAGAAAATTATCAACAGCAGTTTGTGGCAGATTTAACATTAAATTTCATTTAATATTTGCCTGAAAAGATATATTCTTTATCAACAGTTGCAGTTATCATGAATTTTTTATAGTGCTTTTAAGTCGCATTTTAAGAAGAAAGACATCATTTTTACCCCTATACTCCCAAAACACAAGTGGCTTTGATTCTGGAGAGCTTGTTATAAAGAACGGTGGAGTAGAACTAAAGTGAGTAGGAGGGTGACTTGTGTGAGGGGTTTGGCTTGAAACAAAGGCAGTGGAGAAACACCATGGGAATTTAAAAAGTAGCATGTTCAAAGAGGGTATTTTCCAAGATAGAGAGGCATATGCTTGTGACTGTCAGTAAAGGGATAGCGGAAAGTACAGGGAATAAAGTGGAAAGTAAATGGTTAAGCAAACAGGAGTGGTAAATTTGTACTGCCTTCTCCCTCGCCCAGCCTGTTTGGAATCTTATGTATCCTTGAAAATGCCAATCATGGTTTTGCTTTTCTCTGATCCTCTGTGCCTGAAGCTCTGTTCTAATATCTGTTTGTGTATATGTAGAGCTAAAGACAAAATATTCAGGTTATTTATATCCATAGTGGGAAAATTAGCAAATCTGTGATATGGGGCCTAATATTTATCAAATCAAATCATTTAAAGCCCTTCTTAGATAATCATAGGTCCCCAAACCAGACGGTTTGGGGAACTTAGTACAAATAGAAAAAAATAGTTCCTTAATTTCCCTGCACAGAGGAAGACATAGGTCCACACATTCTGGCTTAGTCATAGGGTGATAACGCTGTTCCTGCCACTGGTTCTGCACTTCATTTTATACTTAGCTAATTTTGCTGCTATTACTCTCTCCCCATTTAGGCTGAATTTTCATAGTGCAGTGCTTTATGCACGTTCAACCAGGTGGCCGGCTTTGTGCCCCTTTCACCAGGCAGCCTTGCTCAGTTCAAGCTGCATCAGAACTGCAGCTCCACTCCCTTTCCCACTGCATGTTTGAAAGGCGAGAATAAGAGGAAATGGAGGCTCCAGGCAGTGACAACAGCTGGAAGGCATTGCTAATTAGATTCCATGCGGACTTGGGCCACATTTATAACTTCCCATATGCTGACTTACAGTTTCTTTTAAAAAGGTTCCCAAAACAACGTGCAAATTGAGTAAGATATGCTGAACTGATGTGTGCCATTCAGCGTGAGGCTGTGCCTCTGGCACACCTTAGCATGTAAAGTAGAGAGTGATGGCTGTGTCCTCACTTTGGAACTGTGACCAGAGAGATGTCTTAGATCTGTGTGCTTGGCCCATTTGTTATCTGTGCAGAAAAACTTTAAGAATGCCATTATGTCATAAAACTGAAAGATATACTTAAATCCTGTTGATGAAATTCTATCTGACATTTAAGTTTTTCCTCACACATGCAATCTGGATTCCTTTATACAAGTTGGTTTGCTGCCCTTTTTTTTTTCTCAAGAAGCACAAGAGAAGCAAATCATTGTGTTTAATATACAGACAAAGCAGTGAACTGTGAAAACACATGCTGTACATTTGTGAAGAGGATTTGTGTTCAACAGCAGAACAGTGCTTGGAGATGTGGGGTTCTGTCGTCCCAGTAGAGTAGTTAGAGGTCGCGTTTGTGGCGGAAGAACTTTTGCCATTCTCAAATAAACAGCCTCTTTTGTGACTTATTGCACTTACAGTAAAGTATATTGTGTGTTAGTTTTACAGTCACGGAGAATATATTTTTGTATTCATTTTTCTTGAGAGGTATATGAAATTATTTAAAAGGAAAGAAAATTTGTGATGTTTAAGGGTGCTAACAAAGACATGAATAAAATGGTGGGAATAGCCTTTGGAGGGTTCAGTGTAAAAGAACTGTCAGGATCCCAGGCCCTCAGTCATCACCTTGAAGTCTTTATGGCTCTTAACTTACGGTGTAAAGCCACCACCTCGGACCTCCTCTCCAACCCAGTCTTGCCTTGAAAACATCTCATAATTATGAGCTTCCATTAGCTATTAAGGACACTAATTATTCTGAAGTAGATGTGCTGTGTAATTTAGGAACACAGGTATAAATGTGTAGTCTCGTGTAGTCCCATGAGATGTCCATTGCCACCAGATCTGTCCTTCTCTGCCAGTGTTCCCTCCGTGAAGCTGTTGGAATTGTCTTTCTAGACTGCATTTCGGATGGTGCCCTTGATAATGGGGAGCCCACTTCTTTGCACAAAAACCCTCCCAAATCAACCTCTCAGGGTCTTAGCAGAGTCCTGTCTCACCACCTCCCCAAGCACCTAGAGTTCTTGTGACTATTTCACCTACTTCTCTTTCTCACACTTCTTTGGCTTTTTGCAGATTCTTCTTTTTGAAGTGCCTTCTCCACTTCTCATCTGATGACCATGTGGTTTTCCGTCAGAACTCTGATCATATTGTACTTCCTTGGCTTGTTCCCCCAGATGAGTGTCTCATTTTCATTTGCACATTTTATTTACACTTCAGAGCACTGTCGTCCTCATCCCCATGTTGTTCATTGCACACTGGGCTCTTCAAAAACACATTCCTTGTTTTTTCAGTCTAAATTTGCCCCATCTCTGAAACTACCCAGCATATACAGTCAGTTGTCATTAGAGATATATTAAGAGAATAAGTGAGTATTTCTGTTCTAAGAGAACAACATATTAACTAACTGTACCTATAGGAATACGAGGCTTCATTATTATGAATAATTTGGATTTTAATAAACTTTCCTTTAATTGTATGCTCATAATAATTTGTCTTTTCATTGTATGAGTAGGCTTTCCTTCACTTGCTCTCAAAATCATTACAACTTTTATCCTCCCCAATATTATTCTTCTGTTTTTAGACAAAGAAATTAAATATAATATTTTAAATGCTCTTTTCAAGTTGGGCACAGAGCTCAAATATTCAATTTATCCAGTGCTGGTTTGGAAAGTAATATATTTCAGTATATGTGTGTTTTGCTAAGTTTTCCTATCTACTATTCATTTTGTTTTAGCTAAGACATGGGATTCAGTGAATACTTGGATATAGTTTAAATTATATATTCAGTGAATTAGAGAACAGCCCAAGTCATTTGGAAATACAAAGGCAAGGAGAAGATAAAGGGAGAAAAAATTATCATTGGACTGTAAGATGAACAAGTACTATTAGGATAACAGTAGAAAGAAGCATAAATTGTGCTGTGTGTTTTCCAGATATTTTATGTCCATTCAAGTGTGTTAATATATCCTGTGAAAAAATAGTGATCTTATCTCTCTACCATAAATTCTGAATCAACTCTTTTAAAATCATGAATGTGTCCTTACTGAATAAAACACATTAATTTTATTTCCTATAAAGGAGACTATTATTTATATGCCATATTTCCTTAATATATTGTTTTATGATTAAAGTCAGGATCCAGTGAAGACAGGTTGAGTTACCTACTTTGTCTTCTCCTGGTAAGATGATGAGTTACTGCTCTAGAGCATTTCGGGAATGAGGTCTACCTCCTTCTGTAGCTGTTTTGAATAGAGTTCATTTGCTTGTGTGAAGTTAAACAACAGTTAAACAATCCCCAAAGGGTAATTTTCACTTAAAAAAAAATCTAGAGAACTCCAAAGCCATCTTTAGTTTACAAAAATTCATGGTTCTTTTTGTCCACATAAGCAAGAAAATTCGCCTTCATAATCAATTTTAAATCCTGCCTAGGCTTCTTCAGTCTTCCATCATACTCAGTGGAATTAGAATACTTACTGTAAGCTATCATTTTCATAACTAAGGATGACTTAATTCATTCCTTAGTCTTTATTTCCTGACCTTTTGTTTCAGTGAAATGTTTTTCTGTGTCAAGACTGGATTACACATATGCTGAAAGCTCAGAGTAAAGTAAATGTTAGCAAAGCACTTTAGCTTTCATGAGCAATATAATGACTGATGTAGCTATATTTGTATAGTAGTTTATATCTAATAAGTGCGTTTTTGTTAAATGCAATTAAATGCCAAAAGAACGTTTGTGACAATAGCAGGTCTCCTGCCTTGTGAGATAAGCAGGATGGAGTAGAATGGAATAATTCACCCAGCACTGCTTTCTTTCTTGATTGAAGTGGATTTATTGAAATGTTTTCACATGAAGAAAAAACATAGCACAATGCAGAACAATACATTGACTACATGTATATCTACTAGGTGGTATCATTTAAGTTCCTGGTATTCGAGTATTTTCAATCTGTAAAACTGATGCTTTATAAGCATTTAACGAAAATCTGGTGCAAGTAGTAGTAAATCCTATGAAGAAAATAAGGCAACTTAAGGAAGAAGAGCAGGAGAGGAATGCCCTCTTGCATGTGAGGAGGAGACACTTGAGTCTTCTGGGTGAAGTGAAGAGCAAGCTACGCTAAATTATCCATCCCTGGTGGAGATGCTGGACTTAAGCTGGGCTTGTGTGAAGACCAGCCAGTGGAATGGTGTGGAGCGAACAGGCAGAGTGCAGGAGGAAGTAAATTCAGAGGCAATGGCAGGGGTCAGAGACAGACTTAGTAGGGACTTTGAGACTTAACCTGAGGATGACAGAATGCCACTAGGGTTTTGAACAGAGATATGACACGACCTAAACATTGAGACGTTGACACTGAACGCTTAGCGTTCTGTACTAAGTCATGCTGTATGAGGCAGAGCACTGCTATCTACAGCATAAAGCAAAGTGTCTCTCAGGATGCAGTGGAGTCTGGTTAGGTCATGGAGCTGGTCTGCAAAAGCAAATGTTGACCCATAAACAAGGCTTCTGCTGCAAATTGTGGGTTCACGTAGTGCACAGATGCAGTGAGTCCCCCTACTTCCAGATCAGGCTTCCCGCCTCTGCCCCAACACAAGCCAACTGTTCAGAGAAGGGAATAAGCACCACTACTCATGCCAGCCTGCATGCATGGCTTACTCACCTAAGCGGGCCCTTCACAGCGGCACCAAACACAGCAACCGTTTCCATGACGACCAGCGTCCATTTATGTTGGCCTCTGGACAAGCTCAAAGCCTATTTAAAAGATACTGCCTAATCATATCCTTTGTTTCTATTAAAATTACAAAATTGTCTTTCACAGTATTTAAAACATGGCATTCTTATTTTAGCTACTCAGAACTTTATCAACTATTTCAAGTCAGTATTTTCACGTTTTGTCCTAAGAAGAGTGAACATACTTGCTTGAAAATTGGAGAGAATTTCCTTCAACTTTCTAAAATATTTTTACTATAGAAGTATTTTGGGCCTTTTTTAAAAAAGAGAAAAATGTGAGCTCAAACACACTTCACATGAAAACGTATCACCTTCCTCAAAGATTGCATTATCTTGTTAAAGAAGGTTATGTGTTTTCCTCCCCCAAAAGAATAGATCTGCTCTATCTTTAGTGTAGAGACACAGCAACCATTGGCTCGGCACCTTAGTCCCAGGTACACAGATTTAGTGACCTTGAAATTTTACTTTCTGAACACATTTCACTTTAAATCAGTGGCAGATGTTATTCATGCTCAGTTGGTACCTTGAGTGGCTCATGTGGCAAAGCCAGGAGGACCCCAGGTAGGGTCCTCGGTTTCCTCTATGTCTACTGTCAACCGAAACTGCAAGAATGTATGCACATATCGTAAGTGCACCTGAATGGAAGCATTTAAATAGATTTCAACAACTTTCACATTTTTGGTTTAAAAAGTATTTGTTTCCATACTACAAGTGGCTCAGAAATAGCTTCATAAAATATTAGACCATGACCCTGGGGCAACATTTTCTAAACTGTCATTAGAGGACCTCCCTGGTGGTGCAGTGGGTTGAGCGCTGCACTGTGAAGCACTGCACAGCATCACGAGTTCGAGCCCCGGCCAGGGAGGGAGGGGATACATATGGCGCAACAGACCTCTTCTGCCTCGCTCACTTTTCCCCTCATCAGTGTTTCAGTCTGTCTGCCTGTTCTTTTTTTTTTTAAGATTTATTTATTTATACATACAAGAGCTGGGGTACAGGCCAGAGTCCAGGGTGGTGAGAGGATTCACCAGAGACAGAGCGGGGAGCAGAACAGGCAGACTGACTGAAACACACTGCTGAGGAGAGCAGCGGGCGAGGCAGGAGAGGTCTGCTGTGCCATATGGGTCCCCTCCCTGGCCGGCGGCAAGGATTGAACTCGTGCTGCAGTAGCTGTGGTTTATTTCATAGTGCGTTGTTTAACCTGCTGCACCACCAGAGAGGCCCTGTCTGCCTGTTCTGTTCCCCACTCTGTCTCTGGTGAATCCTCTCACCTTCTGTGACTCTGACCTGTATCCCAGGTCTTGTATGCATAAATAAATACATCTTTAAAAATAAATAAATAAATAAAATAAAACTGTCATTAGAAAGCTTAGCCACAGCATTATCATTCCTAGAACATAGAATTTCTGAAAATATTTTGAAGAGTGAGAGCACAACACAGAAGAAATGGCACTAGATTTGCCATCAGGAAACTTCCTTTTGGAACTGAAAGTTAGGATTTAAAACAATGTCTTTTGCTATGTGATCTTAACTAATTCATTTTGCCTCCCTGAGCTTTGGTTTCGTCTCTGTGAGAATTAGCAGTTAGGAAGGTTAAACAAAGCCTGGGTAGACCAGAGAGACTTGCCTTCTCCATGTGAAAGTTGGTAGGATGTTCATGGTGTTTTTTGTTCTCTACCCACATAAATTTGATGCTTAGAAATACAGAGCAGACTGCTTCCTGCACCTTCTCTTGTCATAAAAACGATGGCACAAGTCCTACAGGAGGACAAGGAATCTCAGATTCTGAGTATTCCTGCTGGTTCACTTTGCCCAGTTTCACTTTGCCCAGATGATTATAATTATATAATCATCGTGATTACCATGATTATAAATTTAGGACCCAAAAGAAGTCGGTTCATGGCTTGAGTAAATATGTAAATAATAACCAGTCTTCACACTTACTCTGATAGATCTTGATGAGATTGGGGGGGGGGGGGCGGGGTGTAAGTGCTGTGTATCTGCCATCACTGCCCAGAGACTTTGTCAAAGTAGGTTTANGGGGGGGGGGGGGGGGGGGGGGGGGCGGGGGTGTAAGTGCTGTGTATCTGCCATCACTGCCCAGAGACTTTGTCAAAGTAGGTTTACGCAGTGCCACTGGCAAAACTCGAGAAGTGGCTTCTGTGCATTCCTGACCGACTGTGAGTGTCTCCATTTGTCAGTTTCTGTTCTAACCCTTCCGAATCTCCTGCCTGTGTGAAAAGTACCTTGATCTCCCTTTCCTCAGATTTGCCCAATAATTAATTTCATCCATCTGGCATGGACTCAGAAACAGATGCTGTGTGCTCACAGATGCTAAAGAAAACAGTTAAGAAATTGAAACGGGGATAAAAAGCGCATAGTTCTGTTTGTAGGGGGAGGAAAAAGGAATACCAATAGCACAAGACAGATAAGTGCACAGAGATAGTCAAGGGGAAGCTTTTCTTCCTGAGAACAAATTGGAAAGTGCTTCTAAGAGGATCCAGACATGTGGCTGGTGGGTTATAGGTGCTGAATGTCCATGAACATTTTAGAAACAGCACACATTTCAAAGGCCTCACTCTATTTTCAGCAAGTGGGCCTTGATGGATGGCTGCCCGATCTCAGCCGGCTTCAGCTGTCTTTTTGCTCTGAGCCAGATACCCACCTATTGGTAATACCGCACATCAGAGATGCCAATACTGATGGGCGATGTTATGAGACAGTTTGTACAGGGAGATTTAAGGAAAGAGGTGTGGACCTTTAAAGTAAAGTCTAATTGTAAGTGCAGTACAGGAATATATTTTTCTTTGTTGAAATTCACTTTCCTAGATATTTGTTTGAAGAATAATTTGAATCAGACATTTCATTTATTTTATTTTACAAGCATTTAAAATCTCTACCCTCATAAAGGAGGAAAACAGAAACACATAATACGAATTACGGATTTCTACTCCAGAAACCTGAAATTCTGTTCTGTGTCTTAATCCTTGAAGATTATATATTTTTAAAATGAGAGAATGTTGCCATGGAAATGTTGTGTATTAAGTCAAAGAAAACTATTTTATCAACTGCAAGGGCTATTTTATTACATATACTGGAAAAGGGGAGGCAAAGAAGATGGAGGCCCTTGTTAAAAGATTTTGAACACATACCTAGTAGTAACGTGCCTGTTTCCCATGAGACGCTGTAACATAGGAAACTAGAGGCTGTCTCTTCAAAAACCTTCCACTGGATACTGGTGCCATGTATTATTTTAATTACTTCTGTGCTGAGAAAGTCATTAGAAACCCAGAACAGTAAAGCTATGAAGAAACATATTCATTTACTTAATCCTACAGCTTGTTCTGGGATGCTTCCAATACATTCAGAAATAGTGTCTTTTGAAGTGCACATTTCTTCAAACAGTTATATGCAAACACGGGTCACACATCTTTGACCTCGTGACTTGTCATCTCTTCTGCTACCTTTGAGTCTTTTTTCCCCCAGAGTACTGTGTCTTCACTTCTAAGATACTTAACATTCAACTTTTTAAATCCTTCGATTATGCACCATCTTAGGTTAAAATTCATTAGCTCATTCACTGAAAAATGATCTATAGATGCTAAAAATGAGAATTTGTTTATGCTCCTTTGAGCATTTCCTCCCTCATTTAATTAATATGTGTTTTCACTAGGCTACTCTGGCGCTACATCTACATGGCCAATATTTGGAATCACAGCTAGAGGTCCCACTTGAAATTCAAATTATTACTGAGAATTTTCATTGCACTAAGTTTGTATTAAATCCATAGACCAAAAAAATTTTCATCTATTATGTTTACAAGCTATGTTTGCTTCAAGACTTTCAAGAAAATAAAATGTTGTAATAGAATATATTTTGTTTATATCCTCTTTACAAAACATAGTAAACTTCAGATTATGAAGGCACGATTAAATATGGTAAGTGGTAAAGAAAAGCCCAAGATAAATAAGATGTGTCTACCTCTGACATTGTAAGGAAGAAGACCAGGTCTCTAGAGCAAATTTCCAGAAATTTCTAACCCTAGGGCTTTAATTCCTAGATGAGCATCCTTGGTAGACTCCCAGCATTGAAAATACATGCCTTGGGGCTCAACACACTTCGATTTGGACTCCAGTTCTGGCGCTTACATTCCTGAAAACCCAGTTACCTCTTTATGAGAGAAGGCTGCTATTACTTTGCAAAGTTTGATCTAAGGTATTACTGATGTTATGGTTAGTTGCTGACAATACAGTAGACCCTCAATGAACTATAGTTGTTATCGCTGAATCTCTGCTATTTTGAGCTTAGTTTTGAATACAGACTTCAACTGTGACACTAGGACTGTTGTTTTCTAACATTGCTCTCAGACTTCTGAGAAAACATTGTCAATGCTGTTTCCTCCAACTGAGTGCTAACCAGCAGACCCATCTTGAACAGGAACCGGTTCTAACCCAGTTCTTCTGTGAACCGTATCTCAACTGGAATTTTTGGACAAGCTTTCCTAATGAGGGCTGGCCTCCTTGAGCTCTTCATCTCTTGGGCTATCTAACCAGTTGTCACTCTGTCCAGTACCGATTTCTCAGCTCTCTATTGCCCTCTAGTGACTATTTTCAGTGCTACCTCATCTAGGGGCTTACCCTTGTGCTAAAGCATTTGATTACTTGGTAAGAAATTATTCACTGCGGCCTTCTTTACAATAGCCAAGTTACGGAAACAACCTAGGTGCCCCAGAACAAAGGTGTGGGTTAGAAAAAAAATGTGTGATATATACACAATGGAATACTACTCAGCTATTTTAAAAAGTGATGAACTCTTATTGTTTGCTTCAAGATAGCTATAACTAGAGATGATGCTAAGTGAAATAAGAAAGACAATTTACTGAATAGTTTCACCCCTATGTGAAATATGCAGAAGTAAAACAAGGGTCAGAAAAAACCAAAACAGTAGTAAATCCTGAAAATCTACCTGTGGAATGAGAGTACAAGATGAGGAAAGGAAGGGAAGAATGCAAAGTGGGAGGGAACACACAGACTATGGTGGACACTCTAGAAGCCTTGGTGGTGAGTGTGGTATGAAGACATGCATGTGAGAACGTGTGATCCTGTACTTGTAAGTCATGTACAGTGTTGTAAACCAGTGTTACCCTAATTAAAAGAAAGAACCCAGGCCTCCCTGATGGCACAGAGGGTTGAGCGTTGCTCTGTGAAGCATCTGTGGCACAGCAGCATGAGTTCCATCCCCGGCCAGGGAAGGAACCCACATGGCACGGCAGACTTCTCCTGCCTTACCTGCTGCTCCCCTCAGCAGTAGGCTTCAGTCCATTTGCCTGTTCTGCTCCCCACACTGTCTCAGGTGAATCCTCTCACCTCCCGCAACTCTGGCCTGTACCCTAGCTCTTATGTGTATAAATAAATCTTTTTTAAAAATAAATAAATAAATAAAGACTCCTCTAGGTTAGTCAGAGGGGAAAAAGAGATTGTAAGAACAGTTGCCTGAATTGAGAATCCACAGTGCGTGAAATTTCATCCACAATTTGGATGTTAATATGTGCATGGAAACATTTTAAAGTGCTCATTAAAACCTCACAAAAAGCAAGAGTATCATAATATTGAAAATGTGTCAGGATGTATTTGATGTCTCCATGTCAAAAGCGAAAAGCCTGGATTGTAGAAATAAGACTGATTAACTGATTATGGTGAACCGATGAAAAATCCTGCTTCACTGGGCAATTTATTGTTGCCATTCAGTAAGTTAGCAAAGGATATAGTAGTCATTAGATACTGCCTTAGATTCACTGAGAAGAAATCACACCCTCAAAATATGATTTCACTTTCTTTTGGCATGCCAGCATTTAGAGAGGTTACAGATACACTAGGTATCTAAGTTTCAGCAAAATTTATAGAAAAAGTTCTTTTGAATAAAAAAAAAAAGACTAAACAGCAAGTAAAAAGAAAATCAAGGCTCACTTGACAGCAGGACTCTGTTACCATCATATCAGACTGTGTTCTGAGTTAGTGCTCTACCCTCAAAATCTTCAACCCGTTATTCAGATGAAAATAAATATTTACAAAAATTCTTAGGAGAAAAATAACTAACAGACTTGAGGGGCCTCCCTGGTGGCACAGAGGGTTGAGCGCTGCACTGTGGGGCTTCCACAGCCACTGCAGCACGAGTTTGACCCCCAGCCAGGGACGGGACCCGCATGGCGCAGCAGACCTCTCCTGCCTCGCTGCTCCCCTCAGCAGTGTGTTTCGGTCAGTCTGCCTGTTCTGCTCCCCTCTCTGTCTCTGGTGAATCCCCCACCCATGCCTCTGCACTGTAGCCCAGCTCTTCTATGTAGCAATAAAATCCTTAAAAGTAGTAAATAATAACTAATGTACTTGAGTGACAAAATCAGTTTTCTTTAGGTTGATAAGTGGCAGAAAGAATGAGCATAAGCATCAAGAAATGGAAAATTCCCCATCTATTCACAAGTTAAATTGTTCCTCGACAAGATGCAGGAAGCCCAGCTTCAGAAAAGTGCATGTGAGGAAAGAAAGGATCTTAGCTGCCCACAGGCTCACCCTGGGCCAGCAGTGTGCCGAGCAGTCGAATCAGCTGATGCGAGCGCTAATGGAGTGTAGACTTCAGTTCAAGGTGGGGAATGGTCCAGCTGAACCTTGCCCTACTCAGACCATTTCTGGAGTATTATGTTCCATTGAAAGTGCCAGATTTTAAGAGGGACACCAACAAACTGAAGTGAGTGCCAAGGAGATCTGGCAACCACAGAGCATGAGAATTCGCTGGAATCGCTGAGACAACTCAAAAGCTGGTAACTGTCTTCACATATTTGAAGAACTGTAGTGTGGAGGAGATTCTGCGTTTATTTGGTTTCCAGATAAGTAAAACCTGGATAAATTCAAATTAAAGAACCTTTCATTAGTCAACTCTTCATAAGTAAAATGAGCTATCTTGTGAGAAATTGAACTTCGCACCACCAGGAATATTCTAGAATCAACTGCAGGACTGAGAAACAAGTTGTTTTTTGTTATAGCTTTACTGTTCCGCGTTTCAAATGCCTTTCTCATAAATCAATAGGATTCTCATTCCTTTTCCTCTTTTATATTTGTTTCTTCAAATGTAGAAATCTACACTTTTTTTTTTTTTTATTCTCCAGTGCTTCCTCCCAAACTTGTAACAAAGTTGGACAAGGAGGTGCCATGGAGAGAATCACAGATGTCACGCCTGAGCCGCATGCCAGTACTGCCGCTGCACGCAGACTCCTTACAGAACAGGTTCTGTCTCAGAACAGACTGCAGACCGCAATCTTTGCTACCTGAAGCCTACTTATAATCTGAAAAGCACGGCCTCTTCATCACCAAACCTTTAGAGCCCATGGCTATAAAAATACACAGAACCCAGTTACTTCAGCATAAGGAGCTGATGTGTTTTTATATTCACATTACAGGGCCCAGACGAATTAACATGCCTTGAGAATTTGCAAATATTTTGAAGCTAGATCAATATCTCTCACTCTCCCTCCCTTGCTCCCTTTCCTTCTCTCTGTTCCTTTCAAGATTTTTCTGATAGCTGTTTCTCAGCAGAACAATCCAGTGTCCTGTTCCTATGTTTCTCTTGAGTTTGTCTCCTTATTACCAAATAAACCCATTCGGAGATCCTGCGCTCATCTGCTGCAGCTTCCCAAGTCTGCTAGGCAGGAACAGCTTCCCCTGAACTGGCTAGAAAGCCACCACCAGGGGGCAGGAGGAGGCGGTTTGGGGGGGCATGGCCAGGCATGGTAGGGGATGCAATAGAATGTCCTTTCTTCTCTGCCATGAATTTTCTTCCAGGCAGTGCTGGACAGCTGATGGCACTTCAAAGGCAGGAAAATGAAAATGGTGCTGTCATAAACAGGGTTCCCCTTCCAGACAGCCCAGTATTTCTTGTCCTGTGAAATCACCTCTCAGGCCATTTTATTAAAACATCATTTTGTTTCCTGAGGAATCATGTAGTTTGCATATGTGTAGATGCGCATGAATCTATGCACTGACTCTTGGCGTCTACAGTATCTGACTACAATTCCAGATTAAAAGTAGGTAAAACCTAGACAAAGAAATTCCTCTACACTTGCCCCCTAACTCCCATCTAAAAGAACCTTTAAAAATCAATGGAGGAGAAGCTGCAAGTTACTAGGAAAATGGGTGTGTGCGGAAGAAGAGTTTATATGATCCATAACGTTTATATGTTTATAAAGTTTGTATGACTCCCTATTTAGAGTGACACTGCTATCTAAGTAGCTAATATTTGGTATCGTGGGGTAAGTGTGAGGAATAAATAGGAAGAAGATGTAAACCCTCAGCATCACTGGACTGTGCACATCATACCATCATTTATTTGCGCTTTAAAGTGAAACTCGTGCATGCACGTACGAAATTGCTTCAGAAATGGCAGGTCACAGTGTGTGCATGCCCAGCTGTTCTCCATGGGCCAGTTTGTCCTCCTTTGTGAAAGTCAAGTAAAGGAGCGGGGTGGTCTCTGGTATTTGCTGTGTTTGCCATTCGAAGCAGAAAAATAATGCTGGATAAGAGATGGCATGATTCTTAAAGGTGGATTCTATGAAACTTTCTGAGCATCTGTTGCAGTGAAGAAATACAGAAAAATCAGGGAGCAAAGCCAGACACCATCCAAGAAATCTAGAAGGTTACGTGGCTTAGCCACATGCAACTCATCCACAGCATAAGATGGTACCATTTTCTTTCTGTTCCTGTAGTAATATAGTTGTCATGTTTCCAAGTATATGCGTTGGGATATACATCTTTTATATAATTTCCCAGGCACAGATAGATAAAATCAGTGAGGGCCAATGCTTGGGAAAAATTCCTAAAATACAGTACTTGCAACTGCTCTGAAGACATAATTATCATATTTTTGGTTTTAAAATAAATAAAACTTCCTGTTGACTGATCTATAATTATGAAAGAATATAAATTTCAGAAATCCCCTATTCAGCCTCAAGGGGAAGAGAACAGAATGAAGCCATAAATAACTCATAAGCATCTTGCTTCCATAGAGGAGAAAAAAAATTATATGCTACACTCTTGAGACTCTGGATGGATGCAAGAATCAAACTGACCTGAGACAGAATAACAGGAAAGGAGCAGACAAGCTGTACTGAGTTTTCACAGGTACACAGGTGCCTTCACCAGAGAATGAAGACTTGAGGAAGAAACCAGAGCAGACAGCTCTTATACCTTTCAGACAAAGGAACAATAAATTCTTGTCAGAAGAACTGACAAGACAAAGGAGCTTGAGCTATGGATAGTGAATGGTGAAGAATGATTAGGTTTGTGTGTACAGTCTTCTGAGACCTAAGTTCCCCTTCTCTGGCCATAAGGGTGCTTTATAACCGTCCAGGTACAGAGAGGGAAACTTGGGAAGTATTTGGTTTTATACAGACCTTCTGTGTCTGCAGCTTTCTCAAATTCTTTCTGTTTGATACATGTCATATACTAAGATATGTACCCCTTTGTGGGAGCGGGGCCACTATGTTGTAAGCCCCATCACTTCATGATATAAAAAACAAAATTCTAGATTTTAATGTATTTCCATTAGATAGAAAGTTTAAAGACAATAAGCACACTTTCCAAATGCTCTATACTCAGATAGATTTGGTAATACATTTTACCATATTATACTTATCCAAAGAAAGTATAAGCTTTCTCAAACTAAATGAACAAAAAAACATATTTATTAAGTAACGTGTTAAATAACACTCATAAAATGTCTTTACTCAATAGTTAGCATTGTTTATTCTCAACCAAATCAAGAGGACATCTGTCTTTTTACCTGTGCATCACAAATACCTAAACATCGCAATTTGAAACTATGTATCAATATTTAAAAATATCTTACTGACAAAAATAAAAATCCAGTGTTTTCCACTAGTTCATGAAATTTTATAAAAGATTTATTTCTGCGTAGAAAAACTGGAGTGTAGATTAGAGGTGCCATTAGAGGGTGGTGAGAGGATTCACCAGAGAAAGAGTTGGGAGCAGGTGGATCTGTTGGAATATACTGCTGAGGGGAGCAGCAGGCAAGACAGGAGAGGTCTGCTGTGCCCTATGTGGGTCAGCTCCTTGGTCAGGGATCAAACTCAGGCCATGGCAGTGACAGTGCTGAGACTTAATTCCTAGGCCACCAGGGAGGCCCCTATTTAATGGAATTTATGGGAGATGATATTCATCAGGTCTTTTTGATGAATCATCAAATACTGTATATAACTCCATTTTGCTGATGCCTCGCCCCTAATAGGTGAAGGACATATGGGAGAGGGGGAAAAAATTCTTCTAAACAAAAAATAAACCTCTTTAGGAGAAAGCACTTGGTTCTTTGACTTGTTAAAGTCAAATATATATGTGTAAATTATATATATATATAAAATATATGTGTATATTAGATAGATATACTTTGGAACACAGACTCAATGCCTGGAGGCACAGCAGCCCTCCTGAGGACATGAGGATAAAAGCCACATGCCTTATGGTTGAGAAATGTAGGAGTCTGGAGTTTTAGTGACATTCTTGGGTATGAGCCATGATACTCTTCCTCCAGAATTTGCAAGGGAGAAAATAAACTCCCTCTAACAGGGCCTCTCTTAGATTTTCTGTCACTTCTTGTTCAACACACTCCCACTGAACCACACAGTTTAGGAGTTCTTTCATTCTCACTAATCTACTAGACCAGTGGCTCTCCAGGAGTGGCCCCGAGTCTACCAGCACCACCTGAGAACTTGCAAAATCTACTGAATCTGATACTCTGTCCAAAGACCCCAGCAATCTGCATTTTGACAATCTGTTTGGGTGAGTCTGGTGCATGCTGGAATAGAGTGATGGTCCAGTCGAGCTTTGAATTTAGACTCCCTTCCCCTGACCCTTTAATAGTATTTTATCAAATGAATATCCCTCCAGTGAAAAATATATATATATATTTTAGACATAGCTATTTTTAGATCGACATCTAATAAATATATATTAGATAGATGATCTACTTACTAGTAATAGATATATAATTACATTTTGCTGATGTCTCACCTCTAATAGGTGAAGAGAGATATGTGGATATATTGTCTTTCTGTAGAACAACTATCACCCCTTGAATTGAGGAAAGGCATCTGAGTCAGTTGTTCAAAGTTTTTTGAAATATAATTTTAGCCATATTTATTTAAAAGTCTCTTCTATTTTCAATTTCTTTTTTCAAATCTGATTCCAATAAAATTACTAAGTTACTATAAACAGAAATTATTCCCCTCCCACTGCCACCTCCTCAGGATCTATATATCACATCTTAGTCCTCATCTTTATTCTGGGAATCCTGGTCATTGTTCATTATGCATTATAGTTGTCATCTTATTAGAGTTGTCTTAATTAGGACACAGTTGACATATGACATTATTTTAGGTGCACGATTGGGTATTTGTGTGTGTGTGTTGAGAAATGATCACTACAATGAGTATAGTTAATACCTCCCATCATACATAATTACACAAAAAAAAATAAATGAGAACTTTTAAGATCTACTCTTGTAGCAACTTTTAGATATGTAATACAATACCACTATTGCCACCATGCAGCACATGGTGATGAGTTGATTATATTAGCTTTCAAATTACAAAAATAACTTTTAACTGTTATTACAATATCCTGAGAATATTTATTATTGAAACAAGTTTATAAGTTTAACAAGATTGAAGCAAATAAGTTTAGGAAGAGAAACTAAGAATTAGAAAGCACTGTGTGGGGAAAGAAAGCAGCTATAATTCAAGTCACCAAAGTAATTTTAATATTGCATGTTTCTTCATGGCACCCACTGAGCTCAACTATAATAGTGAATGTAAAACGAAAACCCATGATTTATGTAAACAGAGAATATTATCTATACATTGTTATTATTAAGGTCAAGGAGAAATGTAAATTAAAGTAAAACTTGGAGCATTTGGCGTATGAATATATATATCATATTTACTGATATGTTTGTGTGCATGCTCCTGTGTGTATGTGTGACTCTGTGTGTGTGTGTGTGTGTGTACATTGTGTGTGGCATGTAATATTGGGATGAGGCCAGATGCACAAGGGTGAAAGAATTCACCAGTGACAGAGTGGGGAACAGATAAGGAGCTTTATTGAAATACTCTGCAAGGATGCAGGGGGCTAGACAGGAGAGGTCTGTGCATCTAAAATGGTTTGAAACTCTGTTTTCATGGGCTTTCTTACTTGGGGTACCAGCTTGGACCAGTTATTTGCTGCTGTGTCTTATCTTGGGCATTGACCTTTGACACAGGGCATTTCCTGCCTGCCTCACCTTTCAAAGTCAAAGTGATCTGTCTTATGGTCTGGTTCCCATAGCACCTTATCAATTTCCCTTATCTCTTCAAATCTCCCAAACCTTTCAGCTGGGCAAGGAGTGGAGGCTTACTTAGCCTTACTGAATGTTACCTAGACATTGTATATATAAAATACCACCTTTCTTGACATCTTCAGTAGAGACCATGTGCAAAATTCGGGATGCCAGTCCTCTCTGAAACAGGACATACATAAATTATCTTCTCAACATTCTTTTCTTTCAGGTACAATTTTCTATACACTTTAAATACCACTGATGTGCAAAGGTCTTCTCTGTGTGAAACTTGTCTGTGTGCCTGCCTTCTGTTTATGCACAGTGATTTGCAAGACATTGGACGATACTGATTACATTTAGGAGTTTTTTCACTCTAATTTTGGAGAACAAGCACAGTCCCCACTGTTTCCAATTCTAGGAAAGCAGAGAAGAGGCAGATATGAAAACAGAGAACAAAAAATACAGAAAGCTGAAGGAGTCAAGTCTGGCTCACTTTTTATTCCCTTTTACCAAACCCAGAAAAACAGAAGTGACTTACACTGCTTTTATTTTAAGTTACTTATCCCAGTAGCCAGAGAACACATTATTTTTATAGTGAGGAGGAAAAATGATTCTTAGGTAAATTTAAAGAGGAGAAGGAAAATGCTTTATGAGAAATTGCTTTCCTAGAAACTCTACCTGCGACTATAAACAGATTGGTGTTTTTAAGCACCCACCCCTCTCCACTCTCCCACACCCACCCTCAGCTTCTCTGTTGACAACCAACCACGATGGCTGGTTCAAATCAGAAAGGAAATGTCTGAAAACTTAGTTTCTTTTCATTAGAAGAGAATAAGAAGAAAACAAAAGACAGGCAAAATCCAAATAATCAGACACATCTAAATGATGGTTGTATAGTGATATAAATGTCAGATACATAAACTGCAAAAACGTTCTTCATTTTAAAATGAAGTGATAGGGTTTATGATGGCAGTTGGCCTCATAGTTCTTCCTGATGCCTTTTTGTAAAGAATAACCCAGAAAGTGGCCCAAACTCTGGAATGTGTCGTAGAAACAATTCCATATGTACTCAACCACAAAAATGATATTCCCTGCATCTCTACACAGGCTGGTTATAGCCTTAACTCTTTGAAGTTCACTTATTACTGTCCTCCCCCCGCTCATTGTCCGAAACAGGTGTTTTAACAGAGATCACCAAAGAACTAATTAAAGCAAAAAAGTTTCTATAGACTTCAAAAATGTCCCTTGATTTTTAATGCAGTATTCACATGCAATTTCAAGTGATAAAAGTATTGCTATCATTCAAATGTAGAATAAACATCTGTCAAAGACATTATTAAATGTATCAAGGAGAAAGCCATTAAGATGTCAATATTAGTTAAAATGAGAATTTTATGGTATAAATGCAATTATGAATGCTGAAAGGAATTTTTAATAAAGGCAAGACTGACGGTTATTCATAGGGCAATAAAAGGTAGTATTTATTTTGAAGCAGTTTTTCTACAGGATAGAAACCAGGTATAGCTCTACCAGACAATAAATAATTAATTTGCATCACTATAGAAAAGAATCCTTTATGTTAATCCCAATTGTCTACCACTTTATTTATAATCTCTCCAGAGTTGTAATATAGCTGAGTCAATAGTAAGACTCACATAGTTATAAATTAATGACCTCAGAGGATCTGAGAGACACTATCACCAGCAGTCCCTGTGAGGCATTCAAAATTCTCTTTTCCCCATTTCCAGGTTCTTGGGGAGTAATTCCTTGACAATATAATTTTATTGGACATATTAACCTTAACTTTTTGTAAAAGACTCTTCTGATGACTAGGAGACTAAGATTTTAAAGCCATTTTTCTTGAGAAAAATCTTATATCTCCTCAGAAAATCTACCTGATGACCACCTATGAGATTTATGTAGTGGTGTCAAACATTTTAGACAGAACTATTGATTTCTTCATATGTTCCTCTCCTACTTTTCTCACTGTCCACACAGTTGTTTAATCCCATACCCTAGGAATCATCTTGGTTTATCTGTATATCTATCTATCAATCATGTTTATCTGGCACATCCATCCAAAGTACTCACACAGGTGTGTGTGTGTGTGTAGATATATAGATAGATACATCTATACACATCCCCTCTCTAACCCTGTCAGATCTACTTTAAGTCATTTCCTATGTATCACTTTTATCAGCATCCTGGTTCCAAGCCACAAACACCCCTTGCTTGGATTATTACAGAAGGGTTATTTTGGGGGGGGCTCCAAAACTTCATTCGCTACAGTCAGCCAGAGAGAAGTTGATCTTGAGAACTTCAGGACGGGAATAAGAGCAGGGAGGGTTGAATCTGTATGTTGTGACACATGGCGACTCCTCTCTTAACCTCTAACAGTGTCTCAGCCTCTGTGGAACCCCAATGATGAGCTTTGGCCAAAAGGGGGTTAGGGCTCCAGAAACACCCTGAAGCTGCTCGGACTTGAAACATGTTGAGATCCACTGATGAGATTCAGCATCTACTACTGTGAATGAATGTCTTAAAATTCTTAGTAGAAAGATGACTTGCACTTACAGTGATTGTTTTTTACTAGCTGGGTACATTTCAGACCTGCTAGGCAAGATATTTTCTTTCTATGCATCTATTCACTATACCAGTAATTAATTCACTAACTATTCTAGGCTGTAAAGGAGCATCCATCTTGAGTGCTAATAATTTTCTCCATCTTTTTATAAACTTTCCTTCATCCAATGCTTGCTCCAGTCTAAGAACATTCTGTTTATCATTGTCAACTACATTCATCTTGTGCTCTTTGGCAGAGGGGGCATTGGAAAGGGTCTTCAAATGTGAATAACCAGTGCAAGGGTTTATTCCGAGTCAAGTTACAGGTATGATGTGGTTGGGTGGTTATTTGGAACAACAAAAGAACTGAGCCCTGGATCCTTGGTTTCCTAAAAACCACAGCAGTCATTTCCAGGGTATCATCAGCCAAGATGTCTCTACTCTGTGGCCTGTGCTGGCAATTGCTTTTAGCAGCCTTAGTCCACTGGACTTTATTTCTAAAATATATCCAAAAATGTTTTATAAACTAATTGGAACAGAAAGCAGGAATAAGGAGTGGATGCAGGAAGTCAGGGAGTATTACCATAATTTCGGTAGGTCTTTAAACCTCCCCCATCTGACCTTCCTTTGTCTGGATTGCTCACTGTTCATTCCTTATGTTCCACTTATATTTGACTGTACTTAGGCGCTTCAGAGTCAGCACATTCACTCAACAAGATCTGTTGTAATTGGTATTTGATTTTCCTCCTTCAACCTCTCAACCATTTAACCATATTTCAAGGAAATCAGTCCTTGACAGTTTCTTCTTTTGAATTGAGTAACACTGGTTTACAACTGTGTATGTGATTCAAAAACAGAGGCTCACACCTCTTGATGTAGTGTCACCACACCATGCCTTCCACCCCCAAAGGCCCGTAGTTTACTGCATCACCGCCACACTTTGCTCTTCACCTTCTTCTCATCCACTAGCAATCATAATTGTACAAAGTTTTAGGGTTTGTTATTGGATTCGGTTTATTTATTTTTTAAAGACTTATTTACTTATGCATACAAGAGTTGGGGTACAGGCCAGAGGTGCAAGAGGTGAGAGGATTCACTAGAGACAGAGTGGGGAGCTGAACAGGCAGATCGACTGAAGTACACTCCTAAAGGGAGCAGCAGGCGAGGCATGTGGGCCCCCTCCCTGGCCAGGGATCGAACTCGTGCTGCTGTGCTGCGGATGCTTCACAGCACGACACTCAACCCACTACACTACCAGGGATTCATTTTAACTGGCTTCGTCTTAACTGACCTGTTGTTTTCCTTCTACGAATGTCACACATAAGTGAACACATGGTAAAATCTTTCCCTTCTGACTTATTTCACTCAGCATAATTGTGTTTATGTACCACACTTCCTGATCTATTCATCCATCTGTCCTTGAGCACTCAGGTGGGTTCCACAATGTGGTTGTAAATAGTGCTGCAGTGAACATGGTCGTTTGATACTGCCCTTTGAATTGCTGTTTTTGCATTGTTCAGGTAGATGTTTAGGAGTGAAATTGTTGGGTTTTAATATTTAATATTTTAATATGTTGAGACACCTCCACACTGTTTTCCATAGGACCTGAACTAGTTAGTCTACCCTCACATCCACAATATAGGAGAGTTGCTTTTTTTTTTTTCCACATACTCACCAGCACTTCCTACTTCTGGTATTTTTGACCTGCGTCATTCTCACAGGTGTGAGGATGGTATCACATTGTGGTTTTGACTTACATTCCCCTGATAATAAGTTGGCCTAGATATTTTCTCTCACCTATACCTGCCTCATCCCTACAACTCCACTCTCTGAACCATTCCCTCTCATGCACTTCTTACCTAGCTAAACCTCTAATTTCAAATTTGTACTAATGATATGTCCAGCTCAGAATTGTTCTACAGTAGATAATTAACCAAAAGGTTCTAGGGCATCCTTGTTTTTTTAATTATTGCAGTGTTAACATGGGAATACTAATTTAGTATTTTGTTAAGTTTGCAGTAATTTGTATATGTGAAATAGTACTTCATTTAGATTATAATTTAATCAAAAATGGAAATTGCATTTTTGTCTCTACCAGAGTGCAATGTGGTGCCTCACACATTAGGCATCCAATTCATGTTTTTAATTTGAATTAAGATACGTTCTATAATTTTTAACAGCACTTCTATGTTGAATTACAATTATTTGGGAATTTCTTGGTAACATACCAACATCAGATACCTTATTTTCTTGAGCATCCCTTGAAGGCATAGAGGCCATGCCTTGCCATCTTTCAAACTCCTTGTTGTAGGTTTTCTTCCATATGGTAGGAATGAGGTAAATATGTTCTGAACCAAAACATAAGCACAAAGGAAGAAACTCCTGTATCCTTTACAATTCTCGGAGATGTCAAAGAACAGTGCCACTTTGGATTACTAATGTAGGAATTTGAGGAGTGTTTGCAAAGTTCTTAGAAAAGTTCTAAGTTTGCAAAGTTCTCTGGCCAGTGCATCTTATTTTCAGTGTGACTGAACTCTCCTGATGCCCTGCACATCACACTTACAACTAGGAAGAGGGGCATCAGTCCCATCTCAGAATATTTATGATCCGCTACAAAGTCCCTGACCCTGTAAGGAGCCTAGACATTCAAATGTGGACCCAAATAGAGATCCACATGCTCTCTGGGGCAGAGCCCGCCAAGACTACTCAGTGTGAAGGCTGAGTTCTTTGTTCTGTGGGGCTACTGCAGGGAGGACATCCTAAAAACTAGAAGTCAGCTATTAAAGGAACCCCTAAAATCCTTCCTCCAAGAGCCTTAAACCTTTATACCCAAATTCAAGAAGTATGAATTTGACAAATTTTTACCTTCTCGTTTTAAATTTGTAGTCCAATTTTACCTCATTTCCTAATGTACCTCCTTCTTAGAGCCCATTTCAGGGCAAGATTTAAAACTGGTCAGATCCATCATCACTATCTCCACCTCCTTCGTGGTATCTTCACTCTTTGTCCGCACTTCCTAAGCATTTTGGCATTCCTGTCACTTTAATCCAGCAGGACCTAATTCTTACGAAGGTTTTACTGTCCACTGATGCAGTAATATTCTCATATTCAAAGATTGCAGTGCAGTATAGCTAAAATTGGAGATGTGAACATATGAGCGGAAGATACTAAAAAATTAATGTTTCATTTGAAATAGCAAATATTAATGGCATTCTCAGAGATGTTTATTTTTTTATTTGACTTCATTATGATTGTGCTTTGAGGAATGGCAAAATAAAAATAGTTTTGAATTAAGGCTGCAATAAAATAATTTCACCTCTGTGACTAATGACAGTGTCTTTCCAATTATTTTTAAATTAAGAAAGCCTACATTGTATCTTACTGTAAAAGAATGAGTTCTAGGGTTTTATGGTTGTTGTTGTTGTTGTTTTAATAACTAATTTTGTGGTTACATTATGTGTGTAGTATAAAAAATGAAACCCAAAGTATTTTTAAAAAATTAGTCCACTACTATTTTTTTAAGGTATATTTATTTATGAATACAAGAGCAGGGGTACAGGCCAGAGGTGTGGAGGTGAGAGGATTGACCAGAGACAGAGTGGGGAGCAGAACAGGCAGATCTACTGAAGTACACTGCTAAGGGGAGCAATGGCCAAGGCAGGAGAGGTCTGCTGCGTCATGTGGGTCCCCTCCCTGACCGGGGATCGAACTCACACTGCTGTGCCACGGATGTTTCATAGGGTGGAGCTCAACCTACTGCGCCACCAGGAAGGCCCTAGTCCACTGTTTCTAATCCTACTGAAATTTTTCCTACTCTGTAGGTATTTGCTAATGAATTCTTTATGTTTAATGAAAAGGTATTTTTCAGTTTCTGGGTTATTGTAGGAACTACTATTGTCTTCGTTTTATGAATTAAAGACACTGTGGTTTTTCTGTTTCTTGAGTGATTTTTAGTGTTTAATCCCCACATAGCATCCAATATTACATAAGCTGTGAATGTTCAACAAGTGTCATTGTCCATTTCTTAAGGCATCTTTCCCCGTGTGTCATCGTTACCTTCATTCTCTTGCCCCTTCTACCGCAACCCCACAATGAAACCGCCCGCAGCACTGTTGCAGCATGCTGTGTCCCTGGGGCCGCCACGATCCGTGCGGAAGACTGCAGAGAGAGCCCCACCTGCATGGAACTTAGTTCTAGTTCTAGTAAGCAGCAAACAGGGAAAAAGTCACAACCCTGTGAGCAGCAAATTTCAGACTGGCAAAGCAGGAGATAAACAGGTTGATTGGATAGAGCAGGCTGTTTAACATTTAACCTTCACTATTGCTTTAGTCATCCAGTTCGTATCTTTGCAAGTATCAAGAGCGATTATGTGTATAGAAGCTACAAAGTCAAGAGCCTCTGTATGAAGGGTGCAAAGCACCTGCATAATGAAAGCTGTAGGTGTGTTTTCCAAATGTTCTTCTTTTTTTTTTTTGGCTGACCAAACCAGATTCGCCTTGGGGATAGATACATCTGTCCACCAGTGTCCACCTCTGCATGTACATGTCCTCCTTTTTTTTTTTTAAAGATTTATTTATTTATGCATACAAGAACTGGGGTACAGGCCAGAGGTGTGGGGGGAGGGTGAGAGGATTCACCACAGAGAGCAGGGAGCAGAACAGGCAGATCAATGGAAGTACACTGCTGAGGGGAGCAGCGGGCACAGCAGGAGAG
>JAGFMF010011608.1:6984658-6995035 GCA_019455555.1 Galemys pyrenaicus | reverse complement strand
CTCCCCTGGCCGGCAGCAGGGATCGAACTCGTGCTGCAGTGGCTGAGGTTTGCTTCATAGTGTGTTGCTTAACCCACTGCGCCACCAGGGAGGCCCCCATGTCCTCCTTTTTTTAAGGTCACAGGTACAGTCTCTCTTTTTGAATGCAAGTGTAGTCTAAGGACATGCATTCACACAAAATTCATTCACTTACTCATTCAGTAACCTTTAAAGTGACGTCTTTGGTTCAGTGTGTATATGAAATAGAACACAGAACTCAGATTCTACCTGCCGGTGAGTTGTAACCCATCAGCATGTGAATGCTTCCCTCTTGCTTCTCTCTGTCCAAGCAGAATGAATTTCCTCCTCTTCAGAACAGTCACAGAAGTTCCTGTTTTGCATCAGTTTCTATATATGTCTCATCTTTGTTACTTAGCTCTTTATTCTTTAATGTATTTTTGGATTTGTCAGGACATCAATAGTTGTGTCTTATAGAAATTGCTGAATACATATTGGTTATGTGAATTAGGAGAGCTCCAGGGTTACAGGTTGCTGGGGAGGAGCAGAGATGGGAGCAGAGAGAGCAATATACGGAGTACACCCTGGTTTCATGGAGTGCGGGAAGTGACTAGGAATAAAGACAAAATAAGATCAGTGTTGAGCTTGCGAGGTGGGGGGACTTGCTGGAAGTGGGGAGGGGCTTGCTGGCAGCTAACAAGAGAAGTAGTGGTTTTGATGTTCAAGAGTAGAAAGGTGGAGTGTGAATAAAAATACAGGCTTAATTGTTGCTGGGAAATTCTGCCTTGGATCACTTTCAGATGAGAACTTTCAATAAAAATTAAGCCTAAACTGATTATTAGATTATAAAACAAAAGTCTTGTTTAGAGAATGGATTAATGAATTTTGTCAGATCTAGGCTGATACTGCGATTCCAGGAATCATGTACATGTTCCCATTGACTTCTTGGGAAAATCTGGAGTTTCACACAATGCGATTTATTGATAACTTCCTTTTGCCCATATTTCCTTCCAGTTCCCCAGAATCTAAACTTCACTAATAATATTTAGCTTTATCGTGGTTGTCTGACAGGGACTTAGTACTCTGAGTGAACCAATTTTCTGGTTTATACACCAGCTTTAATTATTTAAAAATACGTTTATACTTTAAACGTCCTGCTTAGGAATGTCCTAGCTTATTTCCAACTGTAAGGAATATCAAGTTGTGTAAGTTTCTGAACAGTTTTCTTCTTCTTCAGTTCTTATATCCTTTTGTTTCCTTCTGCCTTTCTGGTAAATTCTTTGTTGTTGATTTTTAACCTGTGATGGTTACTTCCCATCTGGGTTAGTTATTTGTTACTCATACTCATCATTCTTTCCTGGTTGGGATTAATGACACCATCACCCTGTGCTTACATTTCACTCTCTTTTGATTTAGACATTAAATTGCACTTACATTTGTGCTCCATCTGGATATTTCCTGCTTTTCAACTCAATTCTAACTTTTGTTTCAATGTTGTTACAATTATTACTTTTTCTTGGAAAAATCCTGAGCCCCTTGACTTCAGTTACTGCATAGATGCATTGCTTCCCTGGGGGAAAAGCATGTTTAACTTGTCCCTATTCAAAATTATCTACAGATTATTTTTAATTAAGACTAGATAAAAATAGTTTGTTGGGAACACTTTAACCAAGTTTCAGTAACATAAATAAAATGAGAAATGGATCACAGAAAAGTGCATTTTTTTGAGGTGTGTCTATACCTTTCACTGTCTATACCTTTCATTTACTTGTTTATTCATTTATTCGATTGTGGTAATCACTGTACATAACTCAGAGAAATCGGGTCATCCTTCTTCAGATGGATGTCACCACAACCCACTCAGCACATGGCACCCCCATAGTCCGCCTACCCCCTCCGCACTTGGCTCTCCCCCACATTCTCACCTTCTGGTAGCCTCAGTTCTACAGTCATATTTCTAAAGCTTGCATTTGAGTTGATTCTGCCTGACCCTTTGTTTTGTTTCCCTACACTTCCCATATGAGTGACACCATCCCCGATTTGTCTTTCTCCTCTGACTTATTTCACTTGGAATTTTCTTCTCCACTTCCACTTACGTCAGAACTCATTTGGCCTCCTTGTCTCTGTTTTGTTGGTTTGATTTATCTCATTTATTCCTTTCTCCTCCTCTTTTCACTTAAGGGTAGATTGTGGTAGGTACAAGAGAAGAGCAGAATCATAAATGACAGGGGAAAATTCATTCTTATCCTTTCATTCTTGTTCAGGATGGTAAATATGGGCTACAGCAAAGGAAACTAAGCCATCCACAGTCTATATTTTCATGCATATTTATCTGTACTTACCCTGACTACAGTTAGTAGATTATTGAAAACATGTGTGAACCATTTTGAAAAATTAGATTACAAAGCAGTACTAAATTGTTGACATTTAATGAGATAATGGTTAACTTTCAAGTTTCCATGATTCAGGGTTTGCTATTTAAATTTTCAGCCACTGCATTAAAATTTTCATCTTTTTGCTTAGAAAGGTTCTTAGTAGCAAGAACTGCAGATACAGAACTACACCAGATTATTTATTTATCAACGTGCAATACAAATTGTCTTTGGGTATAGCATGTTTCTATGGCGACATAGCTGATGTGTTCATTCTCTGCTTCAATAAGAGCCAAATGATTTGCAAAAACTGGTTAGTGAACCTAGAACTGATGAAAACGCACAATATGATTCTGATGTTTTATGGTTTCCAAAATTTGGTTACAAACAATTTTGAATTGAAAAATTACCAGATGTCCCCAATATACATTCTGTATATATTCGTGCATCCCTGTGTATATGTATTACGTGTCATGTATTGTATATACAAATAATATTTAATATACCTTATAAGAACTAATACCCCCGAAACAGAAACTTCGTAAGAATGATAATACACATTAAACTTTTCGTCTGTATTGTACCTGCTCTTGGCTTAACACATCATATTCGGTGTGGAAACCACTAACCACACACTTGCATCTTCGCTATAGAGATAAACGTGTCGCAGGATCTGGACAGGTGAAAGAATCCAACAGCCTGGGCCCCCGAGTGACAGAACAGTCCCTGAGACACAAAAAGAAAGACCAGCCTCCTCATCTGTCCTCGTTCTGATGCTAACACCATTTGTAACTAACACTTGATGTCTCCGCCAGTGTTGATTTTGTGCTTTGATTCTCCCAGGGTGCATCATTCTCTTTCTCCAGCATTGGGGGGGTTGCTGCTCTCACATAGCCTCACACACAGTCCATACTGTATTGTTGTAGTGAAACTCATCTGCAGTATTTTTAAGGATTTTATTTTATTTATGCGTAGAAGAGCAGGGGTACAGGCCACAGGTGTGGGGGTTGAGAGGATTCACCAGAGACAGAGCGGGGAACAGAACAGGCAGACTGACTTAAGTACACTGCTGAGGGGGCAGTGGGCGAGGCAGGAGAGGTCTGCTGCGCCATGTGGGTCCCCTCCCTAGCCTGCCAAAGGCCAGCTCCGGTTGAGGCCAGGTTCCCACAGGAAGAGACAGCGTCGGTGAATTGAGGGAAAATGAGGAGTCACCAACCACTTGATCAGAGTGTAGCAAACATCCTACTGAGTGTCTCTGCAGGCCTTTATTTACACATTGCAAGCAAGCAGTGGGATTACATCATCATGTGCATAGAGCAGAAAGATAACAATCATTACAGTTTTTTTCCTTTTTTAAAAATTTAATTAATTATATTTGACAGCATTTGTATTCCCCAGGGAGTACCCACCACCATTTCACCTGTGCACCATCACCTCAGTCCCTTGTGCTCTTTCTACCCTCATCCCCATCTTTGCTCTCCCCTCCTTCCCCTCCCCCCCATGGTCCCTTTGGTTTATCTTGGCTTTTTGGTTTTGTTTGCTTTTGGTTATAATTGCCCATTTCCTTGAGCTTATTCTTAGTTGTTGTTGTTGTTCTTTCATTTTCCTCCTAATAGTGAAGTCATCTGATATTTTTCTCTTGCCGTCTGACTTGTTTCACTGAGTATAATTCCTTCTAGTTCCATCCGTATTTCTATAAATGTCCCTAGTTTCTCATTTTTGATTGCTGAATAGTATTCCATTGTGTATATGTACCACATCTTCTTGATCCAGTCATCTACTTTTGGGCATTTGGGTTGTTTTCAGGTCTTACCAATTACAAATAGTGCTGCAATGAACACAAGAGTACAGGTGCTCTTTTGGATTGGTGTTTTTGTATCCTTTGGGTAGATTCCTAGGAGTGGGATAGCCAGATCATGTGGTAGTTGCATTTCTAGTAGACTGAGGAACTTCCATACGGTCTTCCATAATGGTTGGATTAACTTGCATTCCCACCAGCAGTGTACTAAGGTTCCTTTTTCTCCACATCCTCGCCAGCATTTGTTATTGTTGGTTTTTTTGATGTGTGCCATTCTTACTGGTGTAAGGTGGTACTTCACTGTGGTCTTGATTTGCATTTCCCTGATTAAGAGGGATGTTGAGCATTTTCTCATGTGCTTGTTGGCCATGTGTATGTCCTCTTTGGAGAAGTGTCTTTTAAGTTCTTCTGCTCATTTTTTGATTGGGTTTTTTACTTTATTTTTCTTGAGTCTTACGAGTTCTTTGTATATCTTTGTGATCAGACCCTTGTCTGTTGTGTAGAGTGCAAAGATTTTTTTCCCATTCACTGGGGTTTCTTTTTGTTCTGTTTAATGTTTCCTTTGCTGTACAGAAGCTTTTTATCTTGATGTAGTCCCACCTGTTTATTTTCCCTCTCATTTTTATTGCTTTGGGCACTGCCACCTCGAAGGCGCTGTTGAGATATATGTCTTGCAGCGTTTTACCTATGTTTTCCTCTATATATTTTATAGTTTCGGGTCTTACATTTAGGTCTTTTATCCATTTTGAGTTGATTTTCGTACATGGTGTGAAACAGTGGTCCAATTTCATTTTTTTACATATGATGGACCAGTTTTGCCAGCACCATTTATTGAATAAGCTGTCTTTGTTCCATTGCAGATTCTTTATACCTTTGTCAAGGATCAGTTGTCCATAGTTGTGTGGTTTTATTTTTTTTTTTTTAAGAACAACTCAGGGTCTTTATGACCTCCAATCAAGAGTCAGGGCATCATACTGTTTCAAGGTAAGGCCTACGTGCTAGACAACATATTTTTATCAGCATGCTAGCTTTTTAATGCTAACATTGTTTTTATAAGCATAGCATGTTTTTATTAGTACACTAGTTTTTTAATATTAAGGCAGCCATGGCAACTTTGCGCAGTCACAACTAACCATTTTGTTATTACTCTAAGCATAAGACAGACTACTAGCCGCAAGATCTGGAGTCAAACTAATGTCAATATTTTTTTGTTATTAGGGAGACTTTTTTTATATATGATTATGTTTAAGTAAAACAGAGGCAGAGAAGAGGGGAAGAGGGTTGGTAGGGTATATGTGACTCATTTATCACCTGGGAGATACAGAGCCTTCCACAATGGGCCAAGTTACAGAGGTCTTTCTTTGGCTCCCAAGGTCAGTTTTCCATAGCGAATGTTTAGATCTGGGAAATTCTCTAATAACTGATTTTTGAGTTTGTAAAACAACCACATTCCAATTGCATTTGATCCTGCCTGGTTTTGCAGTATTGGCTTTTTGAATTTGTGTTACAATATTTGCCAGTCAGTAGTTCATCATCAAAATGCATAGCACCCGATTATTTTGTTTAACAAAACAGCCAATTTTATAACACCCCTGTGGATGTTTTTTAAGTAAGCCTATATCATGAAATCACAGAATTACAATTTTAACCAAGAGAAAAGGAGTCCGGCAGGGGCCAGCCTTTGGAGCATCCCAGTCTTTCAGGAGTGTCCCTCATACCCGGACTTTTGTCAGGCAGCATGAGCAGCTAGTCCACACCACTGGCCGGGGATGGAACTCACGTTTCAGCGGCTGCAGAAGCCCCACAGTGCAGCACTGAACCCCTTGCGCCACCAGGGAGACCAAAAACTCATCTGCATTCTGTGGAATTTCCTCTGATAAACCAGATATTATAGAGTGGAATATGTGAAGGTGACTTCTAGAGCTTCTGTCTTCTATTTCAGTACTTCTCATATTTCATTCCCCCTTTGTGTCACGTCCCAATTGCCTAATTCTGCTCTTTGTAGACAGCACCAACTCTATACCTGTCTCTCCCAAGTCCAATTCATTGAAATTTGATGCATCCCTGTTCCTTAGTAGATATACTCTCTCCTTCCTACAACTTGAAAGCTAGAACATCTTGAACATGATAGAGTTTAATTGGCAAAGTCATATCACCTTAACTAGTTTTATCAAATCTTTGACCATACAGGCCACTTCCCCCACATCTTCAGCCCACTCTCCACTACCATAATGAACTACTTAAAATTCCATCATTGCGTCTGTTCACATCATTAGACTCTGCTTGGAAGGTTCTTTCCCGCCCTTATTCACCTTTCTGTTCTGTGTTCAGATCTCAGCCTAAATATATCTCCAGGGAGTATTTCCTTGAACTTTCTTGAACTGCTATTATTTGCATTTCCATATAACACTGGCATTAACCCTATTTAAGCAGTGAACACACTAAATTGAAATTACATGGGCACTTACTTTATCTTTTATAATTTGGCTCCTTATGCCTTGATAAGGTGCTGTCTTACTTATTTTTGTTCAAGTAGCACATTGTAGGAAAAGGAAGAAAGAAAGGGAGGGAAGGAGATAGGAACGGCGGGATTGGAAAAGTCATAAAGTGAAAGAGTTATGAGTCTTTCACCTTTAAGCAAACAAAAGTAAATATATGCTCCATATATTTCACTATGTGAAGGATAGGGACATAAATTTGAAGTTTTCATAGTTATGACATTAAATAAAAGCAGACTATCTTTGTTTTCAGCTATTAATCTCAATTTATTGTCTAATTTACTTCTTACAGTGATTTTAGAATTTTATATGACTTTGATATTCAAATATCAAACATATGCATTGCTCTGGGAATGTATTTGGTATATTTAGTATTTTATTGGTTATGAGATGCCATTAATAGTAGAGAACCCAATACATTATAAATAAACATATGAATGGTAAGTTCATTACAAAATATTTTACAGTTTTAGAACTGTTATGAAAAATGTGCACTTTAGAGTTGGAGGCAGCGATAATATTACCAGCAGTCTAGGAATCACTGGATGCTTGCAAAGTGCCAAATATTTTACATATCTCATAACATTTCTTAAAACAACCCTCTGTGATAAATTCTGCTCTTATCATACTACATAGCAGAAACTAAATGTTCAGAGAACTTGAGTTCACATTAGCGATAAGCTCTGGAAGTGAAATTTGAATCTAGTCCATCTTACTCTAGAGAAGTTCAGAAGGACTCTCACCCAGTGATATAATTGTTCTGAATCTGTGCTCCACTATGGTAGCTACAAGCTCTATGTGACTAATATAACTGAGATGCTGACTATTAATTAATTTAATTGTTTTAATATAAATAGGTAAATATGACTAGTTGCTACCATGCTGGAGAGCACAATTCAAAAGCCTAATTCTAAATCACCATATTCTATCACCTCCCCTCTTTTGAATAGGGACAATGTAGTAGGATATCGAAAGGTGCATACCACAGATGCTGGTTAGCTGTACAGCTAGTGCAGCCTGGGTATCCAAAGAAGAAAGTGAAAGAAGAGTAAAGAACAAAATTTTTCCAGCTTACATTTTTAATGAAGAATAGAATCTAATGCTAGCTAGAGAAATCTGTCTGTAACTTGCTTCCTGAAATGCAACTCTTTACCATTTTCTTATTTCTTGCTATTATGTTTTCTTTTGAAGAATACATTTAATTCCATTCACTCCAATATATTTCTTAAGGATTTATTTATACATACAAGATCTGGTGTGGGAGGTAAGAGGTTTCACCAGAGACAGAGGGGGAGCAGAACAGGCAGACGGACTGAAATATGCTACTGAGGGGAGCAGCAGGAGAGGCAGGAGAGGTCTGCTGCGCCATGTGGGTCCCTTCCCCAGGGATGGAATTCGTGCTGCATTGGCTGCTGTTTGCTTCATAGTACATTGCTTAACCCATTGTGCCACCAGAGAGGCCCCCCCAATATTATTTTTACACAAGGCTGAAGGTTTAAGATCTATTTTCTCCAAAATTCAGCGTCTATATTATTTTTACCTCTGAAAATTGAAGAAATGCTATTACCATTCCAGAATGATTTCTGTAGGACCCTTTTATAAGTATTTTTTATTATTTCAAGTTAGAGTTCATATTAGTCAGTGTTCTCCAGAGAAATAGAACTAACACAGAATATGTACTCTGTGGACATAACTGACTCATGCAGTTGTGGATATTGATGAGGCTAAAATCTGCCAGTGGGCTAGAAGTACAGACACAAGTTGGTGCTGCCACTCAGGTCTGAAGGTAGCTAGATTTCCTCTTCTTCAGAAGTCAATGGTGTATTAAGACCTCAACTGATTAGACTATGCCTACCCATATTATAGAAGGTAATCTGCTTCACTCAAGCCTGCTGATTTAAGTGTTAATTGTATTTTTAAAAATCATATCACAGGGGCCTCCCTGGTGGCCCAAGGAGTTGAGCGCTGTAGTGTGGGGTTTCTGCAGCCACTGCAGCATGGGTTCCATCCCTGGCCAGGGAGGGCACCCACATAGCGCAGCAAACCGCTCCTGCCTCACCCACTGCTCCCCTCAGCAGTGTGTTTCAGTCACTCTGCCTACTCTGCTCCCACTCTGTCTCTGCTGAATCCTCTCACCACCACCATCCCCGCCCCGTGTCTCTGACCTGTACCCCAGCTCTTGTATACATAAATAAAATCTTTAAAAAATTATATGCACAGAAACCTGTAGAGTAATGTTTGAGCTATGTCCTAGCCAAGTTGACATAAAATTAACCATTGCTTGATTCACGCAACATTTTTATATGCAGTACAGTGAGTCATGTTGTTCCATACCACACATTGGAAGGGAAATTAAGCAGATGCTTCATATAATCAAGCGAAACAGACATGTTTAATAAATCTTCAGGTAGATTTTATTAACTCTATATTAATATTGCATTGTTTCCATATTAATAGTAATTCCATATTCCATATTAATATTACATTGTTTCATGATATTCTAAGGTTGAATGGCACTAATTACCAAATACCACTTTCCTTTTTCTCTAATATATGAGTAAAATATGAAGATTGCTCTAAATATTATTAGTTTTACCTTTGATGAAAATATGACAATGATTGATGCGAGTAGAATCTACCATTATTTGCAGAGCACATCTAGTCTATTCATAAAATATAAAAGCATAATGAGAAAGCGACGGGATGATATTATGTTTCACATGCCATCCTTAAACATAGAACAATAGCTAATCATGAAGGAATAATTAGTATGTTTGTTTTATATTTCTAATGAGAAAAATGAAGTGTTAAGGTACATTTCTTTATTAATTGCAAACTCTTAATTATTGAAATTACTTAAAATTGAGTAACAATATTTGATTTGATGTGGATCTTTATTTTTTTTAAAGATGTATTTATTTATGCATACAAGCACTGGTGTACAGGCCAGAGGTGTGGGGGGGGCGGGCGGTGAGAGGATTCACCAGACATAGAGCGGGGAGCAGAACAGGCAGATCAACGGAAGTACACTGCTGAGGGGAGCAGCGGGCATAGCAGGAGAGGTCTGCCACACCATGTGGGTCCCCTCCCTGGCCGGCGGCAGGGATCAAACTCGTGCTGCAGTGGCTGTGGTTTGCTTCATAGTGCATTGCTTAACCCACTGTACCACCAGGGAGGCCCCTGATGTGGGTCTTTAATCTCACATCAGCTCACTGCTTTTCTGATGTAGCCTCTATACTAGAACGTGAGGTTACTTAAGCAAAGGGCTGCCCTAAAAAAGGATAGATACAGGTATTTCCTGCCTTATTTAAAGTTCTCCCTTGCCTGGATATACCTTTGTTACTGATATTTTGCTCCTTTTCATGCTTGCATGGGGCCAGCGCAAGAAAAGATTAAAGAAAACTTTTGCTTTGTATGTGTTGTGCCAGTGTGGTGTCTGCACCTGGCTACCTCTTAAAGCTTTTTTCGGAATTCATTGTCATTTGCCTATCTGTTTAGACTCATTGCCTCCTAAAGCTGTCTCCTAGGTTTGCCATTCCCACTTGCAGTCACCCGGCTGTCTGCGTCGTGAAAGGTGAAATATTATGTTGTGTTTGGTTTGAAACTGCTGGGTGCAGTCTTTTTTTTTTTTTTTTAAAGATTTATTTATTTATGCATACAAGCACTGGGGTACAGGCCAGAGGTGTAGGGGGGTGAGAGGATTCACCACAGA
>JAGFMF010011608.1:6899068-6984608 GCA_019455555.1 Galemys pyrenaicus | reverse complement strand
CCCTGGCCGGCAGCAGGGATTGAACTCGTGCTGCAGTGGCTGTGATTTGCTTCGTAGTGCGTTGCTTAACCCACTGCGCCACCAGGGGAGGCCCTGGGTGCAGTCTTTATGTTAGTAGTTTGCGGACTAGAAAGTTAGACTCGCCTTGTGTATAGCTTTCTCACCAGGAAGCAAACCTGTGCTATGTGAGTTCAATCAACACAAGACTGGTGAGATTATCCCTAGCTTAATAATCACTAAACTGTTGACTTCATCTGTAGCCTCGATGGACAAACTTGTTAAATAAGCTTTATGATTAACTAACCTTCTCGGTTAAAAGTTACATTCCAGGTAGATGGTGTCATTTCAGGTGAGTAACTCCGAGATCATCTTGTCCCTTCTCAGTCAACATTAAATAGCTGGCTTGTCTTTCAAAAGCATGTGTATAAAGTGAAAGAATCCTACCTAAGTCCTGTACACACACCATTGACCCCCAGCTGCCCAGTTTTTGTGTTCTTTCTTCTGTTCCTGGACTGATTGTGTCCACTGATTGTCTTCTCTCAAGGCTTGTTATCAAATTCCATGGTATCTCTTGGTTTCTGTTCATTTTCACAAAAGCTGACTCCAAGTTTAAAGCTTATCATTTTTCTTTGTACACGCTGGTTTCACAGTTAAGTATAGGGAGGATTAAGTAACTCCATGGGCTAAACTTCAGGTTGACATTTGCAAATTCTCATTTGACCAGCAATAAGAAAGAATAGGCCAGATAATACTTCACTAGTGCAAGGGTGCTATCTCCTTTTGCTTTGGTTTGGTTTTGGTTTCATTTCACAGAAGAGAGCAAGGAGGAGGAGGAAGCAAGTTGACAGCACCTTGCATAAGAAAGAGATATGTGGAGAGAAAATGGTCATAATTAGTTATAACTGACATTTTCATAAAATTGGATAATTTAAAATGTTTTATAGACTTTATTTCATCCTAACCAAGAACAAGGAAAAAATTCCTATGGGCTTAACGGTATTAATATTACCAGTATGTCTTGTACACATGAAGAGACTGAGGTTGGGTTTGAGGGGTTTGCTCGAAGTTACACAGCCACCAGAATCAGTAATCACATTGATTGTGGACTCTTCTGAGCACAACAAAGTCTGGCTTGGTTCCACAGCAGTTGCTAGAAAACTTCCTGTGATGTAAAGAATGGGCAGATGTTCAAAGACAAGGGAAGACATGTACTAACTCTTCCACTAACCTCATTTCTAACACAGGAAGTATACATTTTCCACCAGAAATGGGTGGTAGCCTTCTTGGGGATGTTGAGAAGAGGACCAACCCTCTCATTTGCCCCAGGCTCGCCCCTCCCCCTTCCACTTCCCAGCCCTACCCCTGACCATCAGGGGGCAAACCTTTTGCAGAAATACGGAGAACACAGAGCACTTGTCAGGTAGCAGTGACATAAACCCTTGGAGCCTCCCAGTTGTGCCCTGACAGCCTCTCGGCAGCAGACCTTCTCCTCAGGAAATCTCTGCCCTTATAATGATTACTTTTCACTTCACTGGTAATTTTGGATAACTTTTTTTTTTTTTAAAGATTTATCTATCCGTGCATACAAGAGCTGGGGTACAGGCCAAAGGTGCAGGAGGTGAGCAGATTCACCAGAGACAGAGTAGGGAGCAGAACAGGCAGATGGACTGAAACACACTGCTGAGGGGAGCAGTGGGCGAGGCAGGAGAGATCTGCTGTGTCATCCACGTCTCCTCCCTGGCGGGGGATCGAACTCGCACTGCTGTGCCACGGATGCTTCACAGTGTGTCGCGCTGCTCAACCCGCAGCACCACCAGGGAGGCCCAATTTTGGATAACGTTCATGGGGAAAAAATATGATCTCTATTATCAGAGTGATACCCAGCTGCTTTTCATATTCAGTGAAGTCAAGAAAGAGGAGACTATTTCCCTGAAGCGAGAAGGATGAAAGTCAACTGTTATGAAGCTACTTAGTGTGAGTTACTGCTAGTTACTGGTACTGCCAGTGTGAATTTCTTTCACTACATTCTTTTTCTTTCTTTCTTTCTTTTTTTAAAGATTTATTATGCACACAAGAGCTGGCATATAGGTCAGAGTCGCAGGGAGTGAGAGGATGCACCAGAGACAGAGTGGGGAACAGAACAGGCAGACCTACTAAAATACACTGCTGAGGGGAGCAGTGGGTGAGGCAGGAGAAGTCTGCTGTGCCATGTGGGTCCCCTTCCTGGCCAGGGATTGAACTCTGTGCTTCTGCTTCATAGTGCGATGCTTAACCCTTGCGCCAACAGGGAAGCCTCCCTGCATTGTTTTTCAAGGCAATGGGTTTTATCTACTGGCGCTCTTAGGGGTATATTTATTTTCCTTTTTCACTTCCAGTTTTCAAAATTTTATTTTCTAAAAATAATTATTACTACCTATGATGAAATATTATATCTGTGCTAAGAAATTGAGAATAACATAAGTAATGATACTCTCATTCTTTCCTCTGGGTATTTTCCTACAGAAAGGAGAAAGTTGAATGAAAAGAATTATTATGTAAAATATCACCATGCTACTGTACATGTACCATATAAAGGTGATTTATAATAATCATTAGGGCAGGGAATCTACCTTAATTTGCTATTTTCTTACTCTCATTTAATATTATTTATAGCATTCAACACTTGAGATTATCAAAGGACAGTTTCACATCCTCTGTGTTAGCACTGCTGTTATTGCTGTCATTTTCATAATTCTGAACTATTAAAATAGTTCAGTATCTAAACTATATAAAATAGCTCAGTGTCTGGCCTCAGAATTAATAGTCATCGTTACTAGAATTTAGAAAATCCACCAAGAGAAGGGAAAAGTCACAGATAGAAATCTTTGAATATATTGTTTAGGGAAAAAAAAATTATTTCATACATGTCAGTTGGTGCTGTGTTAACATTTCTAATGATGCCTGCATGAGATGGATGAGTCTAGCCTTGAGAAATTGCCTATACCAGTTAAGGCAGATTTGCTCAATAGCATTCTTTATCCTTCATTGAAACTGCTTTATAACATAGAATTAGAGATATGCCTAAAATAATGCAATTTTAACAAAAGTGCAGTAAACCTAGTTGTCTTCAGAAATAAGCTAGTTATTTTCTTTTAAACTTTGTCTAAAACATAGTTACTTTCCTCTTGATGAAAAGTGTATCACAGCCTGCCCAAAACATTAGAAATTTATTTATCACAAGCTTTCAATATCCTTTATGCTCTCCCACAGCACAGTGCCTGGAATATGTCCAGGTAGTAATACAGTAAATGCAGTTTTTATTAAATTGAGTCTGTGGATTTTCCCTGGAGACTGCTATCCTTTTCTCTAGTTTATTCCTAAGTTTCAGTTTTGTTCCACATGAGTTTGACAAAAAAATATTTTCACCTATGTATAGCTCATTTTAGGTGGAAAGATACCAGTTATCTGAAAGATAGTTCTTAACCATGGTTAAGAGGAAGTAATTATGTAGTTCTGCTTAAGAATATAAGAATGTTAATACTTTTTTGTTTGACTAATTCCATGAGAAGCCACCTAGTGAACATAAATCTTGAGTGCGTCATAGTTTTATTTCTTTCATGAAAGTAGAATTACAGAGGAAACATTGGACTTCTTAATACTGCATACCTGCCTCTAGGGGAATAATTGAATAAAGGATGACAGAGGAAAGTGAGGTTATATTTTCAAAATAGGTGAAAGGACTCTTAAATTTGTCTTAAAGAATCTGTATCTTACTTTGAGAATTCTTAGTCAAAGATATTTTTCTTAAAGCATCCTGTCTCTAGAGCAAAACTGGTAACGTGAAATGTAGCTTAAAATTTAGCTCCTCTCTGGCCTAGACCTCTCAGTGCCACTTTCTTTTAGAATAGAGATTACATTTGCACATTTAAAAAGTTGATTGAATAATACTCTGTGGTAGTGGTTAGAACAGCAAGAAAGATTGAAATTTTATTTTCACAGTAGGGGTATGCTCTTCTTTATGAAATATTTGTCTTTGAGCCAGCCCTTGTAATTTCAATCATTTTAACACATCGCTGGAGTTTCCTTTTAAATTTTATTCTAAATAAATAATTCTATAGCTGGAAAATCCATTAATGATGAGTGAACATTCATAGAGATGCTTGGCAGCCTTTAATTTCTGCTTTATGTCTTTTTTTTTTTTTAAGTGGTGTAAGAAAGTGTAAGTCTTCATAAGGAATCATTGCAAATAAGAAAGAAACATCAAGGGGAAAAGACGATTATAAAGGAAATTTTGAGAAAAAAGAGACTAAATGTGACTTTTAGCCAGGTTTCTAATGAGACCAAAAACACTGTGATCAATGTTGTGAAAATGTTAACATGTTGTAGATGAGCAGGGCAATAAGCAGTAGCCTTCAAAGGAAGGGATTTTAAAGTTACTTGACAACAAATCCTTTTGCTTAACATTAAAGGAACATTTTCTCTGGATTTGAGGGGATAATTACACAATTCATGGAGCGCATCCTATTTAGTCCCTTTCTTCTGGTCTAAAGGTGGTCTCCTGAGAAGGTACCCTGCTAGAAGAACATTCCATGGTAAGATGTGGTTCATTTGGCATTTAGGGCTTACATCAAAAAAGTACAAAAATCTGAATATTCTATATGCTATCACAGAACTCTGTAATTTGGTACCTACTTGTCTCTGTAGTCTCAATTATCCAGACATGTGTAAATCTCACGCATATTCTGAGTTATTGACCCACAGAGGGTCAAATTGTAGCTCTATTTTTGAATTTGAACAGTCTACTTCTCTTACTGAGAAGTAAGACACTGAGAAGTGTCTACTGAGACACTTTTTGCCTTCCCTTCAGCTCTTCACCCATACAGCTCCTCCTTCACAAATCAGCTCACTCAGGTTCCCTTGTGACTGTCCTTTGTGCACACTGCCTTAATATGATGTGATGTGTCTTACATACACAATGGAATAATATACAACTATAAAAAAGATAAATGCTTGCCATTTGTGGCAACATGGAACTGGAAGGGGATTATGCTGAGCGAAATAAGCCAGAAGGACAGAAAAACATATGAGTGATTTCACTTACATGTGAAATACAGAGAAACAAACCTTTCAGACAGAATCAAACCAGTAACAAACTCTAAAAATATGACTGTAGAATTGAGGCATCTCAAAGTGAAGGAGGGAGAGCAAAATGGGGAAGGAGCATATTGGGCTATGATGGAGGATTATGGGTACCTTGGTGGTGGGTATAGAGTGGTAGCATACATCTGAAGAGGTGCAATTCTATATTTTTGAATCACATATAGTATTGTAAGCCAATGAAAATATTTTTAGTAAATACAAAAAAATAAATTGTTTTTCCATATTCATCCAGATGTCCCTGTGAATGCTCATATCAAACATGGCCCTTCTCAGAGCTATTGGAGAGCCTAGCTCTGGTGTGGCATTTAATTCTCTAACTGCCTGTCTCTCCCACTAGGCTATCTACAGAGTAGAAACACCCAAAGCTAGTAGTGTCCGGCCCATTATAGGTGAATAAGTGTCAAATAAGTAATTTTTTAAAAAGATTTTTATTTATTCATGCATACAAGGGCTGTGGTACAGGCCAGCGGTGGGGGGGTGAGAGGATTCACCAGAGGCAGAGCAGGGAGCAGAACAGGCAGATGGACTGAAACACACTGCTGAGGGGAGCAGCGGGCGAGGCAGGAGAGGTCTGCTGCGCTATATGGGTCCCCTTGGGGATCGAATTTGTGCTGCAGTGGCTGTGGAAGCCTCACAGTGCAGCGCTGAACCCCTTGCACTACCAGCGAGGCCCCAAATAAGTAATTTCTTTTAAAAACTACATCTAGTCTTCCATCTCATACATGACTATGCATTTATGAGCTGGAAATTGACTATCCATTCATGAAATGGAAATCTAGGTGTAGATTTGTTGACACCCTTCCCCTGCACCTACCCCATCAGTGCTGTAGTTAATTGAAAGATGAAATTAAGGTTTATAAATAGAATTAGAGTCTTTGAAACAAGAGTTTTTGGAAGGAAGTGATAAAAGACACATCTTACAGAATATGGAAAATTCGTTCTATTTTTCTAACCTGTAATTTACCTGCGTGATACATGATTCTTAAGTTATAAGCCTTTTACCTGCATCTTTCCCTTCAAAATACCAGTTTTTACTGCACCATTGATGATTTTGTATTCTCTAATCTTTCTGGGGTTCAGAGTCTACATAGAAACTATTAGATTCATACTTTGTCCTTATAAATATCTCATATTTATAAACGTACATTAAATATGTAATTGTATTAAAACAACAATATTAATGTATTGGACAAAGGAGACTATAGAAACTACTGACACTAACAGCAACAACTTACAGTTTTTTTTCTTTTTATTGATGGCAAAGTGAGAATAATAACTATTGATTTTAACAAATTTGGCATCAGCTCTAGGTTTGCTATTGTTCCTGTGGGATTTTCTTTAATGGTTGCCAAATAGTGACCCAAAAAGCCACTACATTTCAAAATAAACTTATTTTTGAGCCAGTCTGATGATAACATTCACAGAATATTATGTGGAAAACCTATATTTTAAATTGCCTTCATATTATTTAAAGAATTTAGTTCAACACCTATTGACACATGGTGAAAACTTCTTTATCAAATATCTAAAAGTAATAATATAAACCTGATTTTGTAAAGTGCCCTGAGTTTGCATTTCTTTATGAAAATATTTGCCTATGGTCCTTGATGCATGGATTCCTAGATGCTAGAATAAGAAACTTAGGGGCATATCTTTTACAGAATCCTTGACAGATGATAGTTCAGTCTATTTTGTGGGGGTTGTTTCTTCTTTTTTCTTTTTAGAATCTTAATTTTTGCGTTGAATTAAATCTGCCTCTGTGTACTCTTTTTCCATTAGTCCCAATAGTATACTTTGGAATGAAACAGAGATCTCCACCATTCAGCAGTTTATACAAACCACAGATAGAAAAGTCATTCTTGATTTTTTCCATTTCCTCTCCTACCACCTGCCTGTCATCAGTTAATTCCTACAGTCATACACCCAAAGGAGGCATTGATCCTGTCCAGGCCTTGCCATTTGTCCTGCCACTAGATGGTAGTCCAAACCACCATCATCTCTGAGCCACACTGCATTAATTATCCTCCAGGCTACCTCTGTGTTCCATTTGTCATCTCTCTACAACCTACTTTTTTTTATCCAGTGGTCAACTGGAGCACAAGAACCTAGGGCAACACAGGATAATTCATTAGGATACAAGAAGAAATACCAGAAATTTATATTGTCTTTTATCTCATATTTTTTTAAAGATTTGTTTATTTATGCATACAAGGTTACAGGCCTTGAGAGGATTCACCACAGAAAGAGCAGGGAACAGAGCAGGCAGATGGACTGAAACACACTGCTGAGGGGAGCAGCGGGCGAGGCAGGAGAGGTCTGCTGCGCCCTGTGGGTCCTCTCCCTGGCTAGGGATTGAACTGGCGCTGGTGTGCCGCGGATGCTTCACAGTGCTCTGCTCAACCTGCTGCACCAGCAGCAGGTTGTTTTTTTTTATAAAACCTTTTTTTTTAAAAGATTTATTTATTTATGCATACAAGAGCTGGGGTACAGGCCAGAGGTGTGGGGGGTGAGAGGATTCACCACAGACAGAGCGGGGAGCAGAACAGGCAGATCAATGGAAGTACACTGCTGAGGGGAGCAGCGGGCACAGCTGGAGAGGTCTGCCACACCATGTGGGTCCCCTCCCTGGCCGGCAGCAGGGATCGAACTCGTGCTGCAGTGGTTTCGGTTTGCTTCATAGTGCGTTGCTTAACCCATTGCGCCACCAGGGAGGCCCCCTCTGATCGTTTTTAATTGCTAATTTATTCTATTATTTTTTTCACATTTATAAATTACTACAGGTGTACATGTTTGTGAATCATAAATAAATACCTATTTATTGGGAGGACATGCTTAAATATTGAATACTGTATTTCAAGTACGTTCAGTTAGCACAGATTTCTATCTCGCAGATTCCCAGTAGGGCACGTTGGGAAATTGGGAGCCATCTCTGTGTGTCTATTCTCCTATCTATAAAATGAACAAAGAATCCTATTTTTCACTGTTGTAATAAGGAGTAAATGCAGTAATGCTTGTGAAAGAGGCCTATAAAACTTTAAACAAATATGTTAGTAGTATATGATCAAGACCTCCGGAAGGGTACTAGTAATAGCTGGTTTTTACCACACATACTGCCCTTACCTGATTCTGAGTGGGGCTACAGCAATCCAATGTGCATGTCCTTGCCTATTTTACAGATGATAAAACTGGGTATCAGAGAGGTTAAGTATTGCCAAAAGGCACACAGCTAATAAGAAGTGCAGCAAATTCAAAACCAATCTTTCTAACCCCGAAACTTACACTCTTAATGCAAAATTCTACCCAAACACCCTACCATTCGGCAGGCTTTCTTCACTTGCCCAGTTAAGCAGTGTTACTAAATAATCTTGTAAAAAAAATGCTGTCAGAAATTAACATTTACTTAATTTTAATATAAAGGGTCACCAAGTCTTTTTAACTATATTATAAATTAATGTAATTTTCCTTTTTTTAAAAAAGATTTATTTACTTATGCATACAAGAGCTGGGGTACAGGCCAGAGGTGTGGGGAGGTGAGAGGATCCACCAGACAGAGCGGGGAGCAGAACAGGCAGACTGACTGAAACACACTGCCGAGGGGACCAGCGGGCGAGGCAGGAGAGGTCTGCTGTGCCATGTGGGTCCCCTGTCTGGCCGGGATTGAGTGAGGATGCTTCACATTGCAGTGTTCAACCGCTGCGCCACCAGGGAGGCCCTCTGATGGAAAGTTTAATCCCTCCTTTGTACTAGCTAAAACATTTACTCTAGAAATTTTTTTTTTCAACTATAATGTTTTGTGAATCAAAACCTTTTTTCTCTAAAAGAGAAGTATTAGGTTGGGGACTAAATGTAAAATGTAGTTTGACAATCAAAAAGTTTTTTTGTATATATATTTTAGTACTTCAGAATTAACACAAAATAAATAATAATGGTAGAAAATTATTTAGAAGCTAAAGTGAGTTCCCTAGACCAAAAATAGTAATAGCAATATCTGAAATGTATATCCTTTCTCTTCTCTTGTTTTCTGTGTCATGTAATTTATTAGAAGATTGTTTCTTCAAATTAATTCTGTTACCAGAACTTTTAAAAAATATTTGATTAGTGAAATCTTAGTTTCTAAAGTACAGACTTAGTCAAATGTATCTCCAATGTTAAATACAAAACTAATGAAGGTAAGACTTTTGTGTCCCCAATAGAAATATACTAAATCAGTGCTATTTTATTGGTGGTTAAGTTTGTCTTCATGAAAACATTATTGAGTAAAAAAATTGTTGCTTCCTTTAGAATGTTGCTTTAATTCTCAACTGATAAAATTTTCACTCTTTTGCAAAGGTATCAGATCCACACCGGCCTTCAGCATTCTATCATTAGACCTACCCAACCCAACTGTCTACCTCTGGACAATGCAACCCTACCTCAGAAGCTGAAGGAGGTCGGATATTCAACACATATGGTTGGCAAGTGGCATTTGGGTTTTTATAGAAGAGAATGCATGCCCACCAAGAGGGGATTTGACACCTTTTTCGGCTCACTCTTGGGAAGTGGTGATTATTACACACACTACAAATGTGATAGTCCTGGCATGTGTGGCTATGACTTGTACGAGAATGACAGTGCGGCCTGGGACTCCGACAATGGCATTTACTCCACACAGATGTACACCCAGAGAGTGCAACAGATCTTAGCGTCCCATGACCCCAGGAAGCCCATCTTTTTATATATTGCCTACCAAGCGGTTCACTCACCACTGCAAGCCCCTGGCAAGTATTTTGAACACTACCGATCCATTGTTAACATAAACAGGCGGAGGTATGCCGCCATGCTCTCCTGCTTAGATGAAGCAATCAACAACGTGACCCTGGCTCTACAGAGGTATGGTTTCTATGACAACAGCATCATTGTCTACTCCTCAGATAATGGCGGCCAGCCCACAGCAGGAGGAAGTAACTGGCCTCTCAGAGGCAGCAAGGGAACATACTGGGAAGGGGGGGTCCGGGCTGTTGGCTTTGTGCATAGCCCCCTTCTGAAAAACAAGGGCACGGTGTGTAAAGAGCTTGTGCACATCACAGACTGGTACCCTACTCTCATTTCACTGGCCGAAGGGCAGATCGATGAAGACATCCAGTTGGATGGCTACGATGTCTGGGAGACTATAAGTGAAGGTCTTCGCTCACCCCGCGTGGATATCTTGCACAACATTGACCCTATTTACACCAAGGCTAAAAATGGCTCCTGGGCTGCAGGCTATGGGATCTGGAACACCGCCATCCAGTCAGCCATCAGGGTGCAGCACTGGAAACTGCTCACCGGAAATCCCGGCTACAGTGACTGGGTTCCCCCTCAGTCTTTCAGCAACCTGGGGCCAAACCGGTGGCACAATGAGCGGATTACCCTGTCCACCGGCAAGACCGTGTGGCTCTTCAACATCACAGCAGACCCGTATGAGAGAGTGGACCTGTCCAGCAGGTACCCCGGCATCGTGAAGCAGCTCCTCCGGAGGCTCTCCCAGTTCAACAAAACCGCAGTGCCTGTCAGGTACCCTCCCAAAGACCCCAGAAGTAACCCTCGGCTCAACGGCGGAGTCTGGGGACCGTGGTATAAGGAAGAAAACCAGAGGAAGAGGCCACGCAAAAATAAGGCTGAGAAGAAGCAGAAGAAAAGTAAGAAGAAGAAGCAGCAGCAGAAAGCAGGTTCGTTTCCCACTTGTCAGCGGGCTGTTATTCCTGCATGAGTGCACATTTTTCCCTGTTTGGTTAAACTTTCATGGATTCTTAGCCTTTCATCTCTTTTCTAGGTAAACCAGCAAACTTGGCTCAATAATATCCCCGTCATAAGCACCGGGCTCTTTCTCACGTTGTGCCAGCGGAGGCTTCTGCCGCCCGGCCGCCGGGAACCCGGAGCTGCCCCTGCCAAAGAGGCCACGTGCCAGCCGCGCGCGAGGAGGAGCAGTTTCTCTCTCCTGCTCCGCACAGAAGATGGTCAGTATTGGGCTCGACCTTGTTCTCCTGTCAGCCGACCAAATCTGTGCTTTAAGTTTGAACCGGGGACCGTAGCCCGCGGTGGATGAGCATCCTAGCCTGATGGAAAGTGCAGGGTAGCTTGATTCCAAACACCCTTTGATAGTCAGTTTGTGACACCATAAAGACCTTGCAAAATGTATTTTCTTAGTGAATTTCTATGTCTCTGTCATATGACACTTGACTCTTTTAATTAATTCTATTTCATGTATCATTTCCTTCCCTGTGAAAATGGGCTGTTTTTCTGATGTGCGAACAGCTTGCACCTCATTTTATCACGCAGGAGGGGATGGCAAACAAGAGTAAGCACACAGCCCAAACGTGAGTGTAATGTTTTCTAAAGGCTTTAACAGAGTGACATTTCAGTACAAAGTGCATAATTTATTTTTACAGAAGATTATTTTGCTTTCATAAAAGTTTTGCAAATGACTTTTAATTATTTTTATTTTATACATAGCATTGAAAGAGATTTATTTCATATTTTCAAGATTACCAAGCACTGTAATACTTTAAATGACTGTAATGCTGTATAAATTCCTAAAGTATAAAAAGAAGATCAGAAAAAAATTGATAATCATTGTTCGATCATTGTTTTGAATGTACTAAGATAAATATATTCCTTAAATAATACTTGGAAATTCAGTGTCTGTACAGTCAAGAGACAACTTTATTGCTTCTATCAAAAACATTTTATTTATGTATCTTTATTAAAATGACCTATTTTATGATACTAGCAAGTTTAGTGTTGCATTTCTGATCGGACTCCTAGATGAAACTCTTATTATCCACTTTAACAAAACTCTTTACAAAGAGCCTTACTGAAGGTTATGTCTGCTGACAACCACAGCAATATGATAGGGACTTTACAAATAAGAGATGATGTGTCCACTTGACTATCTCATAGAGGAAAATGTTCTCTTGTTAATAAATAACATTTGTAATGACCCTGTTCCTATAAAAAAGTGGACAAAGTGGGGAGATACGGAGGAATGAAAATACAGATTCTGCCTGGGGGGGTTAACACATCCAGTGAGAACTCGCACACTCAGGCCCACGAGGAGTCAGGAAGGATGGACTGTCACGCAGGTGACCATAGGTCACCAACGGCTCTGCTGATTGTTCCTTATGATACCGAAGTCTGGAGCGCTCCGCATTTGCTTTTTAAAAAATCGTGGGTTGGACGACTTGATGTGTGAATTCCCAACTGTGATGACCAAATAAGCGAAGTGGTATGGCACATACAGTTAAATACATCGCGATCAGGATTCAGAGGGCTGCCTGCCACAGGGTATGAACTTGTACAGAAGAATCACTGCTACTGAAGTTGCTAACCAAGATGGACAAAATGATTGAGCTTTCTAAATTTTATGATTCCACTTTAGAATACGTATTTCCATTTTATTCTCTAGGAAAAAAGTACTCTTTCCTGAAGTTTGTGTTTTGTCAGTTGTATATTACATGGTTCTTAAAAGCCAAAGGCATACTGTTAATGTTTACTTTCGTGGGGGCACAAACAATGATGATGTGACTTACAATACATTGTATCTTACAAGTCAAAAAGTAGAGCATCATTACACAAAAACATTCTAAGAAAAAATAATTTTGAGTTAAAGAGTACACTTTAATGTAGATATTCTTTGGGTTTCTTAAAAATTCTACTTTACCTTTGAAATCTCTTAACAGGAGAAAATGTTATAGTGTTTACTAATTTCTAACTTATTTCACCATCAAACCCTTTCCTATACACAATGCCCAAGATGAGGATTCAGTAAAACAGATTTAAAAATTGTCCATATAAACTTGCTAGGAAGGGTGGGCCTCCCTGGTAGTGCAAGAGGTTGAGCCACATTGTGGGGCTACCGCAGCCACTGCAGCACGAGTTCGATCCCCAGTCAGGGAGGGGACCCACATGGCACAGCAGACCTCTCCTGCCTCGCCCGCTGCTCCCTTCAGCAGTGTATTTCGGTCAATCTGCCTGTTTTGCTCCCCGCTCTGTCTCTGATGAATCCTCTCATTCCCCCCACATCTCTGGCCTGTACCCCAGCTCTTGTATGCATAAATAAATAAAATATTTTTAAAAATAAAAAATGAAACTTGCTAGGAAGTTCCTAGCAACACAAAAAAGAAGCAGAGGTATATTAACATTAGGAATTTACTCTCATTTCAGCTCAGCATGTATCATGCAATATGGTATGATTTGAAGTTCCCTAAAAAGTATTTTCTCAATGAAAATAGTTTAGTCCACAGTTCTCTACCTGGACTCGGTTTCACAGATGTTAATTACGGTCTTAAGAAGAGTACTGCCACCTGTGTGTGGTGATTCAAGATGTCTGTGTCGTACCCTAAAGAAAGCAAAATCCGGTGTAGCAGTCATGTATAAATAATGAACAGAAAGCTTTCAAAATGCTGACAGCAGACCCCTGGGTATTTCAAATGGCCAGGAAGGAAAGCACTGAACATTTGACTGTTATGCCCTGGTCACTAAAACTGTGTTAATTTTGGGCATTTATTCTCAGTGTAATTCTCCTAAATGGTGATCCTCCAGTTGTATTTCTAGAGCTGGCTGTGGCTCTTTCAAGCATATACCTCTTTTCAACCACTGATCCTTTTATTAGGGTAACAAAGGAAATTCCTGGATGGAGAAATAAACATACACTAGCTTTGTCAGGAAACAATTTGTGGAGATGACTATGTGTCTTAGGTGAGCAAGGAGATAAAACATTTTATTCAACAGAAAAATAAAAATGTTGTGGTGCCTTTCACTCAGGGAAAACGGCTTCCCATGTCTGTCAAGTCTATCGAAAGGACTTGTTTCATCTCCGTGTGAAAGTCCTTCCACACTTTTCTAAAAATTAAGTGAATGCTAACTTTTCTTGACCAGGCCCCTTTTAACATTCTTTGGAGAACAAACTAAGCCATTGAAAGCTGAGCAAGAATACAGTTAATGCCTTTTATCACTTTATATTCCAAGGCACATGAATTTGGCATCAGTATTTGCTTCTTAAATATTTTATCCATGAGATTCTTGATTGTACAAATTTTGAGAGTGTGTGATCAAGAGGAATACACTGGCTGACCAAAAGTGGCAAATAGTTAATACCTCATGGCTTCCTCTTTAGGGAAAATTACTTAATAAAATTCATTCAACAAATGTTTATTAAATCTTACTATTTTTCAGGCTATGTTCTAGGTGCTTGGAACCTCTGATTGCACAAAATGGATAGAAATTCTTACCCTTGTGCAGGTTACGTTCTAGCCGAGTAAGTAGAAAATAATATAACTGATAAGTCAATCACACTCAATGGAGAATAGTGTGGGAAGAAAGAGTAGATCAGGATGAGGAAAGGATTCTGTCAGAGGCAGATTTATCTCTAGCTTGTTACAAGCTCCACGTAACGAAAGAGGCAGGAGTGTGGTCGGGGGGGGGGGGGGGTCTGTGTCCAGATGATGGACACATGTAGGGGACGCAGCCATAACCAAACCACCAGGCACCTTCCTCTCTCCATTTGTCTTCATCCACAACTCTATTTATATATTTCTGAATTCTCTGTCTCCTTCCACCAAGTTCCATAAGAAAAGTGATTTACACTTTACATTTGTATTGCCAGCATATAAAACAATTCCTGGCTCTTATTCAGAGGTTCAGTGCATTTTTTAAAAATAAATAAACAATCACATATTTTCATACATTCCACTACATTTGCCTGGGTCCCCACTTCCCATTCCTGTATAAGAATTCCACTGCTAAAATTTGGAATTAATCATCCCTAATACTTTTCCTCATAATAAGTAGCAATGACATGAAATGCAGAAATTACCAGCACTGTAAAAAGCTAACTCTACTCATGCATAGGAGCAGGCACAGAGTGTTACAGCAAAAGCCAAGCAACCATCATACATAATTAGTGAATTTTATGTCTCCATTTTTTTCCTAGCAGGGCAGAACTGAGTTATTCTACCACTGTTTGAGTATATAGAACATATTAACTTAAGTGACAGTTTTTAGAAAAGAGAGATGGGGGCTTAAATTTTGACTTTTTTTTTTTGTAGCAAGTTGTGAAAGGGAACTAGAGAAATAACAAACCTCTATGCCTTCATAGAATTATGAAGCAAAATGGACTCTACCTCATCTCCTTGGGTATCTTATTACAAATCTCAACAATGTGTCAGATCAGGAATTCTGCTTCTTTAAAGGTATGTTTTTCTTAAGCATTTTATTGATTGTAGCATGTCTGTACCATTCACCGAGTCACTGCATAGATGCAGCATTATTAAACGCAGAACACAAAATATCGCCCTTTGGGATTTAGGCAGATTTGAATATACATACCTAAATTTTCATTTCATAGCTATGATTTGAAATTTCCTGCCTCTTAAATTCACTACAATGCCATGTACACTTTCTCAATTGGCTTATGCAATTTTGAATAAAATCAACTCCAACTAAAATGAAGCAAAACTATTGGTTCTGTGAGAATGTCTACATATTCACTCCTTGTCAAAATTCCTCGATAATCATAATTGGGGCCATCTTATCTCATGAACCAAATAATGGTGAAATTTGTCTTTCAAAATAAAAGTCAGAAAACAATTTTGATTATGACTTGCAGTGCTTTTCTAGAAACATTTTCCTTCAGTCTTGAGAATTGTAAATGACTAGAGAATACTTTCAGTTGACCTTATAAATCCTAAACACTATGAGAAAGAATTTTTTTATAAACAAAGTTTGAAAGGGAAATCATGCTTTTATTTTGTATTTGAAACTATTTTTTCACTTGTTACTATCACCTGAAATTCCAGAGACTCCTCTTATCAAAAAATAATGACTTCACTCATCCATCATGGACATTTTTTCTGTCTGTAATTCACATCCCACTAACGTCTGTATTTTCAGCTTTTCTTGATGGGAATGATCAGTCCCCTCTAGCACTCAGAAGTTAGGGAATTATAAGCACATAACTATACACTCACACTTAGTAGCAAGAAAATGCAAGGTGACAGAGCATGTCACCCCAAAATATGCCACAATATATTAATTATTTTTATTGTGTTAAAGGCATTTGAAAATGGTAGGGCAAGAGGATCCCCTGAACGTAGGAGATAAAACCCCCGTGTGAAAGCTGTCCTCCCTGCCCCTGGAAGGGGAAGACTTCTGATCACCTGAGAAGGGAAGCTGAAGCCAAAAAGAACCTATGCAAGCAAACTTGTTAGACCAATCCACATTTTCTAGATACTTCTCTGTGATTCACTGCCCAAGTTTAAACCCCTTTGTCTTGTTCTATTTTCACAAAAAACAAACAAACAAACAAAAAAAAAACGCTTATCCAGCATTTCAGTTATAGATGTCAATCTTCTTTACTGCTTCATTTTCCTCTGAAGGTTCCCGTGTAGATGCAAAAATAATAGCCTTTGTATTAAATGTGTTTCTCTTTCAACTTTTGCTCAGAGCCTTAAGGGGTAACTTAGCATCTCAAAGATTAGAATTGTTAGGGTAAGCTATTTTCTGCCACCTGGAAAGAGTCCCTGCTTGACAGTCAGACCAGGAGAGGCTGCTGAGCAGAGAGGTTTGTCCCCATTTTCCCTCCGGCTCCAGGTCTGTGGACTGCCCAGCATCTGGTGCACATTCAAGGCTGTTCCTTCTTGTCCTCGCACATACAACCATGGCCACGCTGCTTACATTCCTGGCATCTGTATCATTCTCTCCTACATCCACATCCCCTACTGCTGCAGAACTGGGCACATAGACACCTGTGTCCCGCAGATTATTCACATTTGAACCCCTCTTGACGTTCCCCAGTGTACAGAAATGGGTGTGTACTGGTTCCTTAGCACCTGGTGAGAAGTCCTGAGCCCCACTCCCAAACCCCGAGACAGCCAGATCAATGGATGTGCCATCCCTGTCAGCAGAGTTGCTATTTGTACTCCCTTACTCATTATACTGAAAGCACCATGAAGATTCTGGAGCAGATAATAGCGTTATTTTCACTCCCATCTCCATTCCAGTTTCCTGTTATGTTTAGGACTAAACTTGTCCAGCAATTGCGTCAAAGAGAGGAGCCCTGAAATTACAAGTCTGGGGATTTATATCGGATCAGGACAGCTGCCTTCCTCCCTTTTAAGAGAGAAAGATAAACCGCTGCTGCCTAGTCTTTTCTTAGTGTTGGGAGTATAAATTCTCCAGGAAAAGAAAAAGCAAAGTCTGTACCCCGTGTCACACAGCTTTTGGCTTCAGGAGAGGTAAGTGCTTCTCCTCTTTGAATGAGAGTCAGTGGTCATAGACCTGTCTGGTACCGTTCAGCTTTCATGTCTTACCCTTTAAACAATGTTTGCTTTAAACCTTCACTAGGGAATCATGAAGACAGTCACTTCCTAACACAGAGCTTTGGTTCCTTGTGACTAGAGGCCAAGCAAGGAGTAACAGCAAATAAATATGAGGGAACTTCTGGGGTGAAGGAAGTATTTTAAAAATTAATTGCAGGATTGATTTCACAACTGCATAATGTACTAAAAATCACTGTATTCGATACACTTAGTTTGGTAAATTGTATGGGTATCTCTTGCTATAAAATGCAAGTCATAGTTGGGGAAAATTATTTATTATAAATATAACTTAATGAAAAGTCTTTTTCTAGACTACGTATTGAGTCATATATAATAAATGAAGATGTATACATATATATAAAATAATGGGTGCGTAGTAAATCACTAAGAAAATGTAAAGAGATACCCCACAAGATATGATACCCAAATGGCCAGTATATGCATGAAAATGTGCTCAAAAGGCATTAGGAAATACAAAATAAAATTGTAATGCAATACCACTACCCACCCACCAGAGAGACTATGGCCAAAGGACAAAATCAAGTGTTGGTGAGTATATGGAACAATTGGGGAGCAGTGTTGGTGAGAGTGGAAGTAGATACAAGTGTGTTAGAAACTTTATTCTGTACTCATGAAAATTGAACATATATACTCTTATGACCCAGCCATTTGATTCCTACATTTATACAACCACGAGAAATGTTCACATATATTCATCAAAGTCCTGCAAAGGGCCTATTTAGCTCAGAACCCTGCATGGCAGTCCAGCACAGAATGCCCCTAGATATCCATCTGTGGTAGAATGAGTAAAAAAATGATGGTACATTTATAAAAAAGAAACAGTTCTGTTCTACTCTATACCAATACTGCTGACACCAGAAGTAGGGTTTTCCACGTTAAGCAAGTCTCCAGTTCTTGGTGGACACTAACTGGGCATTCTACCATTTAACTTGATTCTGACACTAACTGCTATAGCTGCAACCGGTTGAGTGCTCAGACAAAGCCAAATGGGGTACCTGCCTGGGGCCAGGTCTGGGAAGGGTTGCAAGGCCTGCATGCTCTGTGCCTCCTAGTACTCAGGGGGTCAGCAGCCCCTTCTGAATTCCTTCGGTTAGGGCTGGTTATGGAAAATGCATTACTTAAATAGGACCGACTAAATCAGTGCCCATTAGGGTTTAACTCACCCACTAGCTCCTCTCTCCTTCCCAGAGGTCAGGGAGTGGGGCTGAAAATTTCAACCCTTTATAGTGTGGTTGCTTCCCTCACACACCAGCCTCATCCTAGGGGGTTTTCCAAAACTCCCCTTATTAACGAAGCTTGGGTGTTTTAGAAAGGGGGTTGTTAAGAAGAAAAGACTCTTCTTTCACCTTTATCACTCTGCAGCTATTTCAGGAGTTAGGGACAAAAACCAAACATCATAACAAAAGATGTTCCTATGGTTCTTCTCACGTAGGAGATCACAGAGGTTTTAGGAGCTCTGGCCAGGAACCAGGAGGAATCTAAAATACATACTTTTTATTATATCACAATAGCACAGTCATGTAAAAAAATGTTATTCCATAGAAACGTGTTGAAAGATTACTGGAAGGGGCACAAGTGGGGCAGCTCTGTTACTATTTCTACCTGGTTCTGCTTATGAGACTGTGCTCAGTTGAGTAAAATTCACTGAGATAGTCACCTCTGATTTGTGTACTTTATGTATTGGTGTTAGGCTTCTCATCAATACTACCACTACAAGAGGGTGGCATATGTATATAGATATATACACACATATATACCGTGTGTACACATGCATGTGTGTCAGTACACACATACACGTGTATATACATATGTGTGTTTGCAGACACATAAGTGAGACAGGAAGTCATTGAGGGTTCAGCTCCAAGTCTAGCCAGACCTGCTCAGGCATTCTAACACACAGGCACCCCTGGGAAGGAGCTGCAGCAGAATGGGCCAACACATAACCATCTAGGATTGAGACTTGAACAGTCACTAGATGAATTTTCCACCAATCAAAACTGCACTGACTGAACACCCACTTTGTGTGGAGTGGACCAGAGTATTGACTAGCACTTCACCCGGGGGCATAGAAGCACTCCCCACCCTGGGCAACCAATGTATACAACTTAACTATTTCTTGGGTCTCTGTTCCCCAGGGTTGTAATTAATAACCCCAGTCTCCCACCTCATCCCCCAAATCAAACCTTGTGTTTTGCGTCAGTCGGGTCATGTTCTGGAATGGCACCGTGGTTATGTGTGGGCACTATGTGTTTGCCCTATGTCAGCAATTCCACTTCTAGATATTTACCCCAATTCAAGGATAAAATGAATATAGCAGATCCTCAAATAGAGTCACTCCATTTCATTTTCATATTGCTGAGAAAAAAACACAATGAATTTCTCTGGTGACTCCAGTTTCCTCTCACATCCCAGGCACATACCGGGGAGGTTCATCAGCCCCGCCCAGTATGAATGTGAGAGTGTTTGTGTGCCCCAAAATGGACCTGTCAGGTTGGGGTCTGCCTTGCAATAGCATCAATCACCAGAGACTCTGAACTGGATAATCAGCCTGGAGAAAGAGTGGTTGAATGAACGTGTGCATGGAGATAAAGGATTGTTGATTATTAGAGGTGTTTTGGGTCTTCATTTAGAAGTTTGATGACACGTTTGTGACCAGAACTATGATGTAGAAACCAAACTCTTAGATCTATTAACCTTTGGTAAAATTGATTTTGTTATACGTCATTTTGCTTAACCTCAGTTTCCAGAGCCCATGGAGGGCATTAAGGGAGGATATTATGTACCCGGTACCAGGCAGAGTGTCTTGCACACTTTAGTTATTATTCAATTAACAGTGGACACAGGAAAAAATGCCAAAGTCACAACTGATATTTTAATCATTTTTACCACATTAACCATGCAGAAATTAGTGGGCCCTAACGTGTTACATTACATGTTACAGATGACTGCCACCAGGTGTCATGCTAACAGGCTTATCTCAACCAGTTAAAGCTCTGTGGAACTAATGTTACAGTTTTTAGTGACTTAAATCCAGTATCTTTACATTAAATCATGAAACCAAGAAAACATGAATGACGAGTGTAATCAAGTCTACATGTGCATTTAACTCGCAATTGATTTGTGTCCAATAAACACATCAAACTCAATTCAAATCAGAGTCACTAACAAATGTACATTTGAAATTAAAGTAAACAACCAGTCCTTCATATATGGTCTCTTGGTTTCCTCTACTTGTTTGTCTGCCTCTTACTCCTCTTTGGTTTCTTTGACTTTCTCATCCGTATCTTTCCGCACTTTCAGTAAATATAATCTGTGTCTTAGCTCTACAAATGAACCACAATTGTTGGCATTCAGTGCTAACTTCTGTTAGTTCTGTGCACCTGTGTTTAAAAAGTCTGTTTACCCACAAAGAGAGTGATCACATTTCACCAAAACATAACTGCTCACTATTACCAGATTCATAAGTATCTTTATGCATCTATTTGAAGGTTTGGTTATATTACATGTCATTGGGTTATAGTTCTTAGAACTAAATACAGCTTATACTGGTTATTGAATTTTAAAAATGTGTTTGCAGCTTAAAAATGTGCCTGGTTTTATTTTCTAGTGGAAAAGGCATATATGGATGAAATATTAATTAATTTTAGGTAGATTCACATTCTACCCTGCACAATAAAACAAAAACCAAGGCTGTATTTTGTGAGTTCTTACTATTTATATTATTTCTGTTTGTCTGAATTATCAATATTTTGGTATACATTATCAGTTTTGTAAGTAAAATTGATGTAATATTTAAACACTGAACAATATGATGAATGATCATATTCTAACAAACTATATTAATCCTTGCAAGCAAGAAGTAGTTTGTTAAATTATATTCTACTTTCAGCACTGATACACTTGCTGAATTACCTTCCATGCTATGATATGGGACAATTTTAGTATACTATATTTTGAATTATTCTAGATTATCTTAAGTTGACTGATAAATTTAAAGAAACAATAGGTGTTTGGTGAGTTATGTAAATTTCAGCTAACCACCTCTATTGAAAACAAAGTAATTGTTTCAGTAAATTTCAGCTTATTCCTCCTTTCTCTCTAAACATGATTTTAAACCATATTTCTACCAAGAATTATTCTGTTCCCATTATAGTTGTTAAATTTAAGTCTCAGAGGGCTTGTTGTCAGTATGAAAATGTTCTGTTTCCTTATTATTTGTTAACAATGCTAATCTGTTCCCATAATTTGTTTGCCCTTTAAAGCATCTTTCTCTTTTGACGTTTATCTTTAAAATTCCTTTGTAGGCAGCCAAGGCATTTCCTTAGCTAATTCAGATGCTGTACATACTCTTGAAATACTGCCAAGAAATCCTTGAAAATTTTCCATATCAGTCTGTCTTTTCTCTTACACTAGCAAATATTACATCCACTACTAATGTATAACATGTAAATTTTTAAAATCTAACTTGCAAAACCTGTTTTCTCAGTTTCAAAGAGTGAAAGTACGTGAACACATAAATTTCAACTATCATTCAAATGGTCTTCTGTCTCTTTACCTTAGAAAATACATTCTTAATAATGTTACCATTATTATTTATTTTTTTGAAAACCTTGAATTCGCCTTAAAGAGTGGACCTTAGAAATAATGACTAATAAGGTGGAATTTACAACTCTAAAGCCATTCACCCAGTTTCTCCTTAAATTCACAACAGATGTCAGCTGTGAAATTCTCCACTAGTCAGAAATTAAGCCCATATTGCCAAATGAAACTCTAATTTTAGCATGTGGAAAGAGAGAGAATATCTATTTCATAAAAAGATCAATGACTTCACCTTATTTACTCTCTTTGGATCAGACAGTCACTATTGATACATTAGAAAAAAATATACATAGGGACTTCATGTGTCTGGTGTTTATCCTTTACAAAGAAAAACAAAAAATGCATTTTATTGTATGTGTCCAGGTATTTTATTTTCAATGTCTCATATGAGACATATGCAAACTTTTTAGGGGAATAATGTGCTCTTAGACCAGAGTTTTAGTTTCAATGAGAATAGTTTGGACTAAATCAAAGCAGACAGCAAAAGGCATAATTAATTTTTCACCAATCAGAATGTTTAAAAATACCTGTCACTGATTCCCCAGGCCTGATGCACTGCTCACGAGCGTCACCTGGGTCTGGTGTCCTCGCAGGCTGCAGGTTAACAAACGATGAAAAGCCTGGAATCAGTTGAGAGGTTAACCTCTTTTCTGCTTTCATATCTTAGACTCACTCTCAGCTGGGAGAACCTCACAGCCAAGAAAAACTGCTTTTCTTGTTTGTCTACAAATATATAATACGCTGTGTGCATAATTACCAGTAATAGAATATTATTATTTCCACAAATAATATGAGTGTATTATTTATAGTGGTTAATAATAAAAGTACAATTACTAAAAAAGGCTTATTAAAACATGTTAAACTCATTATGAGGCATTAGCTTAAATTCATTAGTTCATAAAATAGATTAACTGTCTTTATGGTGACTGTAATGCAAACCTGGGATTAACAATCAAATGATTGAAAGGCAAATTTCAGCTCAAAATAAGCAAGAACTTTGTATAAATTAGTTCTGTCATCTGTGGAATGTGGTAGACTCAGAAGTCATTGTGTTACTTGAAAGAAGTCTAAAAGATATGAACACTGCAGGCAAGCATGTGTCCCTACTCCTTGGGTCTTTTGGTTTTTAAATTTTATTTATTTATGCATTTAGAACTGGTGTACAGGCCAGAGGCGCGGGTGTGAGAGGACTCACCAGAGACAGAGTGGGAAGCAGAACAGGCAGATCGACTGAAGTACACTGCTGAGGGGAGCAGTGGGTGAGGCACCAGAGGTCTCCTGCGTTATGTGGGTCCCCTCCCTGGCCAGGAATCGCAGCACTCAACCCTTTGTGCCACCAGAGAGGCTCCATTTCCCTTCTTAATGAGAGTGGGGAGCAGAGTTCCTTGCACAGACTGCAATGATAGTTTTGGGTCAAAGCTTACTCACAAGCAACTAGGAAAATAACCTCTACTCATGTCCCTGACCAATGGGGTTCCCAGCAATGATTGTAACGAATATATAGCAGATGAGACAACGTGAACATGAACATACACTATGTAGTGGCAGGAAGGGCGTCACTCTGGGCAGGGTTCAGGATGGTTCTGGGCAGACAGGTCAGGGAAAGGAGTCTTGGAGCCCTCGGTGGCTTTCATGCTTTTATTAGTAGAGGTGGCCAGGTACATGGCAGGCAGGGGTGCCGGGGGGCCGGGAGGCTGGCAGCCCAGCCCCCCGGCGCATCTCACCCTCTCGGCTGCTTTCTACTGCTGATGCTCGTCAGTACTGTCAGTCCTGGTGGTCTCATGACGCCGCCCATTTAAGCCTGTGTCCCAACCCAGGCGCGCCCACTTGCGCATGCCCACCCTGGAATGCTCTCAGCACCACAGGTGTCCATCATCACAGTGGTGGGAGGGTGGAAAGACCTGATTTCTCTCTGACCCTACAACTATTTATTTTCCCTTCAACTGAAATCAGCCCTAGAAGGCAATAGATGTGTGTCTGAAAATGTTTTTGAGCATTCAAAGGCAACTTCTCTCTTTGGAACATCAATCTTCTCTGTCATGATGTCATCTTCTGTCAGTAGCAGGTACTAGTCCCAAATTCTTTTCCAAATGTGTCTCCCAGGGAGCTAGAACCATCTTTAATTATGATTTATTTCATGTACCTGTGGTTTTCTCATTATAATGTCTTAGCATAAGATGTCCTTGTTGCCAGGGCAACCTAAATGCACTGTTCATTTTCCTTAAAACCTAACACTACCTGGTGAAATTTCCTCTGTATTTTTGGCTGGTCTCATTTTTGTTTCATTAAATTATAACATTGTGCAGTTTCTCCCTGCTTAGTGTGCCTGTTTTTGTTTTGTTTTTTTTTTGTGGTTTTTTTGTTTTGTTTTGTTTTTAACCAGGTCTCCTTGATCTATGTAGCCTTTTCTTTTGCTTCATTGGCATTTTAGCTTTACCAACGATCCCAAGATATATTTTCCCACCTTGAAAGCAAGATTCTCCATTTTTTGCAGAGGGCTCTCTTAAAATTTCAATCTTCATTTTAAAAAGGGGTGGCAACTTTTGCATTTTTAAAAACTATAAATGATCCAAACCTCACTGTATATGTCAAATAATTTAGGTTAATACATATATTGCATTTTTTAAAACACAAGTCTGGGAAAACCAAATAAGTACTGCAGCCTCCTTTTAGTTTATGCTTTCCTCATTTCATCTTGGAAACATGTCTCCTTTAACATACTTGTTCAAATCGACTGCAATTACTTTTCTTTCTTTTTTGATGTTAAGATTGATATACTCTGGAAGCCTTCTCACAAACTAGTCTGTAAATTTCTACTTAAGATTTTCTGAAAGCACCCTTATTTTTTATAACATCAGGATATTTCAATCCATTCCTATTTTTCTGACCATTAGCATAGTGTAGTTAACTATACTTCAAGAACCCTAGTTACTTTTAGGGAAAAAGAATATTAGAAGCCATAATGTATGCATTAGATCACATTTTCAACTATCCCACATGATTAGGAAAGACAGACAGAAAGTGTGACAGCAGACATCCCAAGAGGTGCCTGCATTATTTAAACATATTGAACATTGTGATAGGAAAGTATTTTCACAAATAGCATAATGAAGTACATTAATTTGGGTTTATCAAGATAATGGAGATGTTACAAAGGTAAAAAAAAGCGCACAAAAGTGAAATTTTAAAATTTTAAGTTAATCAAATTTTAAGTTTTAGTATGTAGCATTATCCAACAATATTTTTAAATTCATATTTTACAAATGTAATGACTATAAACAGGAACTGATGATTCAGGAAAGTGAAGTTTTATAATAATTTTTATAACAAATTATACTCAGCAGCTATGGTTTTCTGGGTCAAAAAGAAGGGACAATTATTAACCATAATGCTTGCCAATAAAGTAGTCTTCTTTTTTCTCTTATGTGTACAAAACTAAGAGATGCAATTTGAGGAATTTTATTTTTTTAAAGATTGATTTATGTATGCATACAAATATGGGTTACAGGCCAGAGTCAGAGTTGTGGGGTATGAGAGGATTCACCAGAGACAGAGTGGGGAGCAGAACCGGCAGATCTACTGAAATACACTGCTGAGGGGAGCAGCGGACGAGGGAGGAGAGGTCTGTGGCGCCATGTGGGTCCCCTCCCTGGCCGGGGATTGAACTCTTACTGCTGTGCCATGGATACATCATGTTGTGTTCAACCTGCTGCGCCACCAGGAAGGCCAAATTTGAGGCATTTTAATTGGAGCGACTTCCTTTCTGTGGTCCATGAGGCTTTAATATAGATGATTGAGGATGAAAGTCACAAAGCCTATTCTTATGCATATTAATCAGTTATTTACTTTAGGAAAATAATAAGCAACATCAGCAATTGAAGGAACCAAGATGTTGGCTGATAATCTAAAATTGCATGACTCAAATGTATAATATACAACAAAAACCAATAAGCCCTTATATTTTTACCAATTTCATAGACTAAAATCTAGACTGCATCTAAATTTTCTTTCTAATACCAGTGGAATAGGAAAGAGTGCAGAAACTTGCAACAGTGCTACTAAATGTCTTCTTTGAAATAAGACACCCGTTTTCAAAAGGAAATTCTAAGAGTGTCTCTTTTTCTCCCCTTTTTATTTAGGTAGCATTCCTTTATAACACTGTATAGGTTTCACAGACAGGCTTCTCACCTCAGCCACTTTACATAATCCCTCCACACCCACCTCCAAATGTTCTGGGAATATGTTTTAAGCTATATTTCTTCCATAAAATCAAAGTTTTAAAGATCATTACTTTTTCAGAGTATGACTTTGTAGACATCTGAAAAAGTATTGTCCTATTAACTTTATATGAAAAATTTGGGGGAGGACCAATTACTACTAAATGTCGTTGTGGGGCAGCTGTTCACAGGAGACAGATTTTGTAATGAACTCGCCTGAAAGAGCTAAGGTGTTGCATCAGACAATATTCGATTCATAGGCTTATGTTTCCAAGAGCCGTTGTTTCTCCTAATTATATCAAATTGAAGTTTGCTAACACCAGTCATAAGTATGTGCTGAGCATAATATGAAAATCCATTTTCATTTCAGCTACTCTTTGCTTTCTGGTATTCACAAGTTTGACCATGGCGAAGACTGTTGTCATAGTTTTGGAATATGATCCCCTAAACCGTTTTTTGTTTTCTAAAGAAATAAAACAGCTTTGAAAGATGGCAGATATCACAGGAATTTGAATTGCTTAACAATATAGCATCCTTGAAAAACAGAAGCCTAAAATTAACTCTTAGTATGAAATCAAGAAGAATTCATGAATAAGCATTATTTTAAAACAAACCCATCTGTTTGGCCACCAGATGATAAAGACTTGAATGGCTTGTTCACTGAATTATACTGGTGGTATTGCAGTTACTGTCCAAGGAGCAATGCTTTAGTGCCAAATATTGCCTGTGTGTTGTTGTTCTTGTTGTTTTCCAGAATTAACGTATTCTAATGTCAAGTAGTGTCAACATCTAAAATGAAACACTTCCAGCAAGGGGGCAATCGCTTTAAATAAGGATAGCTGGAAAGCACAGTTTCAGCACCCTCCTGCTTCCTCTGGACTGCATGAGAAGAAGGAAGTTTAGGGGTCATCTTTGAAGGACTGAGAGTTGATGGAGCAACTCCCCACTCTCCTCCCCTAGATGAAGAGGAGCATGTCTTTTGCATTCTACAAGTTTGAGTCTGCCTGAGCCACTACTCCTTCTGCTGGGCGGTGTCTGCTATTACCCTGCTGTTAATGTTTCTATGCTACTGAACCAGCAGGGCAGATGGTGCCCTGTACTTGAAGCTGCTGATGAGATAAGAAAGGTCGGGAAATGATGAGTGACAACTCAGAAGACATGGCTTGTATTCCTGCAGTGCGGTGTGGAAGGGTACTGAACCTCATTTGCATAAGGTACACCTGAGTGGAGGTGGCCCTGTTGTAGAAGTGAAAATCGCTCAGTTCTTTGCTTTGCTGGTGCCTGGCCGCCTGCAACCTTGAGTGCAAGAGGCGCTTGGGAGCATGCGCACAGGGCATGCGTGCCTCAAGGTGGATGCTTGGAGTACGCTGTGGGCATTCACGAGTGGGCGTGCCTGAGCCTGGAGGCGGAGCATATATGGCAGCATCCCAGAGGACATGTGTGCAGAGAGTGCGGAGAGCCCACCAGAGAACTCCAGAGAGCCCAGAGAAAGTGAAGATTTGCGGGGGCAGGGAGACCTGTGTAGGGTCAGACAATGATCAGGTATTTCCACCCTCCCACCACTATGATGATGGACAGCTGCGGCGCTCCGAGCATTCCAGGGTGGGCATGCGCAAGTGGGCGCACCTGGGTTGGGACACAGGCTTAAATGGGCGGCGTCATGAGGCTGCCAGGACCAACTGACCGACTGACCAACCGACAGAACCGACCGACAGGACGAAGGAGCAGCAGCAGCAGCAGAGAGAGAAGAAAGCAGTCGAGAGGGTGAGGGTGGGAGGCAGGCCAGCCTCCCAGCCCCAGGCACCCATGCCTGACATGTACCTGGCCACCTCTACTAAATAAAACATAGAAGCCACCAAGGGCTCCAAGACTCTCCTTCCATGACCCGTCTGCCAAGAACCATCCTGAACCTTGCTCCTGTGCCACAATTCCTGCCGCTACACCCTCGTTGGCCCCTACCTGCCCTACTGCCTACCTGCACTGCACCTGCCTTTTGTGCAGACAGGCACTCCCCATTCCTGCAGCGTCAACCAACAGCTGTAGGATATCTTTGGACAGCGTCTTCCAGACCGCACTTTAAAACGCCAAATGAACGTCGTCGCTGCAGCACAACACCAGAGTGCCCGGCTGCAAGAGGTAATCAAGTGAGCCTATTGTGGAGCGAGGGTTAGGAAGGGTCAGCCAAGTCTCCAAACAGGGACTGCAAAGTGTAAGGGGTCGTTAGGTCCATCCCAGAACCGACAAACGTTGCTCATTAGAAAACCAGCCTGTGGCCACCTAGACAGCTGTGACAGAAGGGAAAAGCCATCCACTGCCCCGTGGTGGGTTCACGTTAAGGAAAAGCAGTCACTAACAAAGTACACAGCAGCCAGGTATCTGCAAGCAGTTCCACCTGCAAACGCCTTTTCACTCTTGTAAAGGTGTAGGTTGTTACATAATTTTCTCCACCTGCACACTGAGCAGGGCTTCCAGGCTGCTGAAGACTGGAGAGACGAGCTTGGTTCTGCTCACCTTGCGTGTGGTTTATTTCTTGACGATTTTAATGAATGACATTTTCTTGTGAGGTGATGGTCATCGCAACTCTGAGAACTGTTTGAAAATGCCATTGGCTGTTCCTTTTCCCCTCGAAGACGTGTGTCCTCTTGGGCTGGGCTTTTGGGGCATCTCCCAGCCCAGAGCCACTTGACCGTAATTATGGCCCGGGCTTTGTTTCTGCGGTGGAGCGGCTTCCTGCTCCGTCCCGTGTCCGCGGGGCTTCTGGTGAGGAGCCAGACAGAACTCTGGTCATTGTTCCATTTCCTTTTGATTTTATATTCCCCTCCTTCCAAAGCTAACATATTTGATGTGTGCCCAGGATTTGTTTAAAAGGTACCTGGAAGGTTCTCTCCAGGCAATTCTCTGCACTGTACAATTACCACTCTGGATTTGTGTTGTCTTGGCATTTCTGCCCATTTCTCTTCATTTGCTACCACGTTAGTTAGTGATGATTTTAAAGTCTTTAAGTAAAAAAGAATTTTTTTTTGGACATCTAATTTATTCAATGCTGGGAAGCATTTGTCCGCTCAACTAGTTAACCATTTTCCTGAATGAAAGTCTTAGATTTACACTTCTTTTTTTTTTTTTAAGATTTATTTATTTATGCATACAAGCACTGGGATACAGGCCAGAGGTGTGGAGGGTGAGAGAATCCACCAGAGACAGAGTGGGGAGCAGAACAGGCAGATCAATGGAAGTACACTGCTGAGGGGAGCAGTGGGCACAGCAGGAGAGGTCTGCTGTGCCATGTGGGTCCCCCCCACTGGCCGGCAGCAGGGATCGAACTCGTGCTGCAGTCTGCTTCATAGTGCATTGCTTAACCCACTGCACCACCAGGGAGGCCCAGATTTACACTTCTAATGGCACTTTGCTAGTTCAAAGTTATGCTTAATAAATTCTGCTAAAAGCAAGGGGGGGAAATCGTAATATCTACAGAAATTTCAAATTTGGATTTTTCTAGAGCTTTCAAACAGTTCAGTGCCTTTTCAACAATTGCTATTTTTTTTTACTAAATATTTTATAATTTTGTTTCTCTAAGAAATGTGCTATCTTTGTTGTGATGTGGTATGTGGCAATCAGAAATCTAATTTATAATCTGAAAACATGTCTTCCTTTATTGGGGCTATTTTGTCACAAATGTAAATATTCCTTAACATGCTGTTCAAATTTTCTTCCTCACTGACCTTAGACTATAGAATTCATTGACCTTATGTCCTGAATACTCAGCCCTCTACATGGGCATAGGAAAGCACTTTAAAAGCTGATCACAGAAGATTCAGCATGAATTAGACACAAATATATAGTCCAAAATTGTATCTTGAAATAAAATTTGAGTTGCTTTAGTTCTTACACACAATTTAATGTCCTATTAGTTTTACATCACTTATTTTTGAGTACTGATAATATAAAAAATAACCAAAAAATGTTAAAATTATCATAGAACTATTCGTGATTATTCAGTAGAGCCGTTGAGTTTAATTTATTGGTTCATTTGCATTTTCAATTAAACTAACTTCAAGTTCCTAAGAGCCATCTTAGTATATTACTAAATAATGTTGGGAATTCAAGCAATTATAGTCACTAATTACTCACTGTTTCCATTTTCTTGGAAATGAAGCCAGAGTTGAGAGCTAACCACTAAGTAGGAAGTTTGGCAAGTTTTTGCCTCACAGAGCTCAGAACAAACATGTTTTTTGTATAGTGACTACTCCAGAGTCACTTGCCCAATAAGTTATCTGCCTTATAAGAATGAAAATATTGTAACTTTATATCCAGATTAGCAGACACCAGCAAGGTAAGCACCCCACCAGGAAGCATCCGCTGCAACCTGAGTTGGATCCCTGGCCAGGGAGGGGACCCACATGGCGCAGCATACCTCTCCTGCCTCACCTGCTGCTCCCCTCAGCAGTGTATTTCAGTGGATTTGCCTGTTCTGCTCCCCATTCTGTCTCTGGTGAATTCTCTCACCTCCTGCAACTCTGGCCTGTATCCCAGTCCTTGTATGCATAAATAAATAAATCTTTTTAAAAAAACAAAAACAAAAAGACTAGCAGACACAGAAAAGAAGTAGAAGTTCTGAACAAACCAGTTTCATTTTAATGAGAATCAGTTCAGTCTCAATAACAATCACAAACCCCCCCAATGTTAAAGATCTCTTCAATTGTCATTTTTTTGTGGTTGTTTTTTTCTTAAGACTTCACTTACTTAAATGTCTTTGTCCTTCGTTATTTTAGGTTTGTTTTTTATTTTCCCTGTGGAACCTGTTGATTCGGTGGCTCACGTTCAAGAGAAGAATCCTGACCCTCCGTGACTGTCTCAGTGTGTAAGAGGTAGGCACTCTGTGTTCTTGCACTTTCCTCATTACGTTCTATGCTCACAAGGCAAACGTGGGTCCCCACCAGTGTCACTGTATCTCCACTGGCAAATAATTTGAAATGTCATTCTTGACAGATGCCTTTAAAGAAACTTATTTGATTGAAGTCTGTCCAATAGTTAGGCAGCCCTTCCTGTTTCTAGCAAGTGCTTCGATATGAGTCCCTGGTGAGGGCACACCAACAGAAAGATTCCACCTAAATTTGTGGTGCTCTGGTTTATCTAGAATGATGGGGGTGGGGGGGAGTGGTGTTCTTTCATTATTCTGTTTGAAACATTTTGTAAGAAGTTGCCCTATGAAAATGTGAATGTACTTGGCTGCAGTGAAGCTAGGAGGAGCCGTGTGTCTGTTCTTGGAAAGTAGGCTTCAGTTTTGGCTTTGTGTGGCTGTGGATGCATTTTAGCTCACGGTGATCCTCTGAGTTGTGTGCTCATTATCTTTTCTTTGTTGGCTGCTAAAGAGTCAAAATCATGTTTCAGGTCCAGCACATACACACAGTGTCTGTTGGAAAATAGTTTACTAATGTTGGGGTTCAATGTGTGGGGTTTTGGGTCCCTCTGAGAAAGAATTCAGTAGACTGTCCCATTAAAAGGAAAGGGAAAAAGGGAAAGAGATACCCTGAATAGTCGCAGGCAGGCAGTCTTAAAGAACAAGAACTGCGTTTTGCCAGGGCAGAGGGTGTCCTGTTACATAGTGTTCCTGGATGGAATTATGTTGGAAAGTATTGCCTTGGGTCATGGTTGGTTTGGTCTACTGTAAAATTCATAGTCCTCTCACCACACCTCAGCTGATCATCTTTTCTGGCCCCACCTTATATTCCTGGAACCTTCCAGGTAGTTGGTTTAGTTAAGATTCATTAATGGCCCCTCCCCCCACCTTTGGTATTTGTCCTTATGAGACCTCCCATCCTAATTTTTTCTACCCTTAAGTTTCCATCATTAACATCTGGTTTTGTGGCTCCTGTTTCAGTATTCCTTTGGTGGTGATTTTCTTATTTTTTCAAAATTTTAATGCATATTTTTATTTTATCTGGGTACACATTTTCATTTAAACTAAATATTTTGCATGGATTGTTATAGTCTACCTTAAAGAATTGTGAAAACTGAACTATCCTAAAAGGGAGGGAGACAAAGATCAGCTTTATAACCCCATTTTACACATTAAAAAACCAGGACAAGGTGATAATAATAAGCAGCCAGTGAGCAGCAGAACTGAAACTGGAACAGTCACCTTCAACCTACAAAATGGCTTCAAATTCAAGATCCAAAGGCATCAGACGCTGTTGCTAAGTTATGATTGCTGTATTCCCGTCAACACCGGGATCAACCAGCAGTCAGAAATCAGCGAATTCCTTGTGCTGTTTTCTCTAGTTTATTTTGAGTGACATTAAAACTCCAGAAATATATCAGCCCAGGCAGATCCAGCAAGGATAAGTAACTGAAAGTGTTAGCTCCTACCTCTATGCCATATGTCCAGGAAAATCTGATGTTTTAGGAACAGCCATCTAGAAACTGTGCAGGCGGAGCAGAGTGAAATTTGTGAAATGAGTGAAAATTGTGAATATGGTCAAGGGGACACAGATAAGCATAACAAAGACTCATTTTTGCTAGAAGGATTTATTTTTACTACTTCATATAAAATCCTTTAATATTAAAATTCAACATTTAAATAATAAAGCAGTATATAAATAATACTGAGAGATATTTCAGGTACTATGTAAAATGACTCTGGCAGACACTATTTCTAAACCACATAACTTGAAGCCTCAATCTCTGATGTCCAGAATTTTATGTGTTTCAGTGCTCCAACCATGCATTAGTCCATCCAGAGATTTTTCTATGAGATTCTTGGCATTGTTCTGTTTTCTGATTATGAAAGTAACTTCTCGTCGTGGAAAGTGTGAGAAGCAAAAAAGAAGACAAATGGAAATGAAGCTTGATAGAAATAATTATAGCTAGCACCCAGTACTTAGTGTGAACATACATCTAGGTGTCTCATATTTTCTCTACTTCCCAACACTCTTGTAAATACCCTGCTTAACTCGATTTTGTGGTGGAAGCAAACGAGACTCTGAGGTTAACTAAGTGATTAAGTGAAAGGCCCACCACTCATAAATGTTATAAGTAGCGTTTGATGTATTGCATCTCAGTTTTTATTCAGTTACTCATTTGTGATCGATGATGGAGTGATGACTGGATAGATACAGATAGATGATTTTCTTCTTGTTAAGACAATTATATTTGAAAGCTGATTCTGCCATGTACAATTATATGGTAAAATTTTTTCATGTCTTTAAATTTTACCAAAAATTTCTAAGCCTGCTTAGTTTAAATTACATTTAGCTGGAAGGGACACCCAACAGGTTTACTATTTCAGGGTCTTGTGCTTAGTATACAGCTCCAAGAATGCTAAGGATGGGCAGATGTGAGGAAGGTGCGGTAGTTCAAGGAGACGGTTGGCATCTGAGTCTTCTGGCTTCCCTCCTGCTGCCGTTAGCATATAGGACTTCATCCCCATGCTTACCCCCTCGTGGGCATGGGGTGGCTGCTGCAACTGTACCTGTGATTTTTCAGAAATGAGAAAAAAGGAAAGAAAATAGGGGCATGTCTCAGAAGCCTATCATCCTGAGCCAGGTGAGGCTCATACATTCTTTCAGCTAACTATGATCACAATACTTAGTGGTTTAAAACATAACAAAGTCCAGACAGGTCTGCGATGTGGGTACGTTTCACTTGGAGACGGCAATCTTTGCTCCTGGTGAAGTTGCCTGGCAACTGCATTGGGACTTCTCCCACAAATCAGCTTGGGGGAGGGGGGCTGTACTGATTAGCCCTCTTTCCTTTGTGACACTTCTCATCCTCCAGGCAGTGCCTTTCTCACCCCAAGGCCTTTTCCAGGTCAGGTAGCAGGAAGTCTCTATATGATGGCTGGCTTCCAAGAGAGTGAAAAAATGGACACTTCTTATAGCATTTCCAGTGCAGACCACTGCCCAAAGCAGGTCACCGTCAGACTCAAAAGAAAAGGCAAACAAACCCCAGCCCCTGCTGGAAGAAGAGCCAGAGGGAGGTAGGCACTGCTGGTGGCCGTCCTTGCAGTAATTCACTGCATGTCAGAAGGGCTGTTCCAGTAGTGAATCCAATGCTTACGCTCAGTAGGGTCTGTCTCAATTCAAGTGTTTTTTTTTCCCTAAGAAATTCCCTTCCTGTCTTGATTTCTCACTGTCTGCTTTTTCCTGTCTTTCTCTGCAAAACACACACGCCTGCATGCACGCCTAGGCTAAAATAGGTGAAAAAGCTTAAAAGTTAAATATGCACTAACTCAAACTTTAAGGTTTAAAAAAAACACATTTTTTTCTGGCAGTTGGGATATAGGTAATTTTTCTCTTAGGTTTTTTAGTGTTTTTGACTTTCCATAGTGTTGTTTTGGTATTAGAAATCATAAGAAGTAATTTTATTTGGTAGTGTAATATGCCATTATATAGATGCAACAAAAATCATGCACATGGATTCCCTAATAATTAGATATTTAGGTTCTTCATAATTTTCCCGTTATAGCATGCAATGATAAATGTATATAAATAAAAATGCAGTTTCCTCAAGACACATATTTCTGTTTATATTTTGACCAGCAGTGTATAAAATTATCTTGCAATTTCTTTCAACCTTAAATGAAAATAACAATAGGGGCATTTTAAAACTGAAGGGAAAAAAAAGATTAGAATATTGATTGGAAACATTACAAAAAACTGAGAGGAGATAACCCTATGTTTCTTTGTTTATGTTTTTCCTTCTCAATGAGAGGAAAATTGGACTAAGATCTTGTCTTGATAATTAACAGATTTTAAAATATAAAACTAAAAATAATTGGAGAAATCAATGGATAAATCATGAATAAACTATTACCTACCATCAGGGGCAGCATACAGTGGAAAGGAGAATCAGTAATAACGAGGTTGACCAATAAATTCAGGCTTCTACCAAACCCTCCATGTTAAGCATAAGAACAGCCCTTTTCCTCAAAACAAAATGAGAAAGATGTCACTTTTGAACTGTTGCTTCATCTGTATTTGTAGTTTGAATCAGGTCTTGCATCACAACAGGTTATAAAGTATAAAGCCTTCCTGCAGTAGCAGACAAATGCATATATAACGCATGACTCTTTACACAGTGAATCCAAATCACATACAAATAAAACTGTTTTGGTTTTTTAAAAAGATTTTATTTTATTTATGCATACAAGAGTTGGGGTACAGGCCAGAGGCATGGGAGGTGAGAGGATTCACCAGCGATAGAGTGGGGAGCAGAACAGGCAATGCAATGAAATACACTGCTGAGGGGAGCAGCGGGCGAGGCAGGAGAGGTCTGCTGCACCATGTGGGTCCCCTCCCTGGCTGGGGATCAAACTCGCGCTGCAGTGGCTGTGGAAGCTCCATAGTGGGGTGCTCAACCCTTTGCGCCACTAGGGAGGTCCAGCACCTACTGTTTTAAAAGTCTATGGCCTCATTTAGTCTAAACAAATGTGAATAGGAGAGAAATAATGCTGAAAGACCACCACAGTTCACCCACACCAATGAAATTTTAAAACACCTTTACGTGAGAAGAGTCAGAAATTCCATCAGCTGATGCTGCCTGTTGAGTGATTTCAGCATCCATGCCACTGACGCTTACGCTTGGTGAAGGAATGTCCACCTTACTGTGGTTTTCAAGGCCCATTCTGTAAGTGTTCCAGAGCACCTGTTGATTTTATCTTGTCGTACCGCATCATCTCAAAGCTTCCAGTCTCCATCTTTGTCCCTCAGTAGGCGCTAATCTATAAGTCTTGAGACACAGTCACCTCGGGTCTACAATACAAGGCAGGAGAAGCACTCAGGCCGAGTACCGGTGCTGTGGTCCACGCGAGGCCGGAGGCCAAGGGGTTCAGTTACAGCTAACCAGAAGCACCCGCACCCGGCGGCTGGGCGCAAAGTGCACGGTGGAGCAGGGGCACCCGCCTGTATCCCACGCGCCTGGGGACATGCCAGATCCATGCGGGTGCAGTTTTTGTGGACCTCAAAGTGCAGTGCCCCTGGGTAAGAGAAAGGCGAAGGCTACAGGGGTAACAAGAAAGGGACCTAAGGCATTTGAGCAGACCCTGTGTGCTCAGTGACCTGGGGGCAAAGGCAGCCTCGCAGAAGCGAAAGAAAATACTGTCTGGGAACCCTATTGACGGTGTCTTCTCCATAGTGGGGCAGGGAAGGCTTCGAGATACCCCCAAACAGATTCGGAATAAGAACAACACTATAAGCATTTTTACCTGGCAGAGTGCCAAATCTTCATGCTTTCCTTACAGAAGAATGACATGGAGGTTGAGTGGGTCAGCCTGCCGAGCGAGACCTCCTCCTGCGCCTGAACGCTGGAGCTGGATTTAAGGCAGGGAAGGGGGTGTGGCTGCAGTGAGGCTAGCCAAACTCAAGTGAACACACACATACCCACACAGACGCACACATTCACAGTCCCTTCCGTGTGGATGAGTGGATGAGCTGTCTCCTACAACCTCCAATTTATAGTCTCTGAGGGTTCTGGGAAAAGCCAGTGGGTGGTTTGTTTGAATACAGTTTGTACATAATCAAAGGCTATTAAAAAAAAGTGGTCTTTCTGTAAGTGGAGAATATTAAACATAATTATTAATGCTATGAGTTGCTAGCATCCTTTATAGATGCTTATACATATATATTTAAACATAAATACATATATTTTGTGCACGTGTAATCATATAATCACACAACACTTACTGGATTCCATGTTCCCTTGTAGGCACTTTATATATGACAGCTCATTTCTCCAGCAACCCTGTCTAGTGGGTACTGGGATAAATCTGAGTTTACTAAAGTGAAACTGAGGGACAGCGAGATTAAGTAATTGCCCAAAGTCTCATACATAGGCATTGGTTGGGCAATATTATTGGTAAAGGATGGATGGATGTTCGTGAGTAAGCAGTTGCCAGTAAACGCATAAAAAATGTTAAGCTAAGCCATCATTCACTCCTAAGCATCTCAGGAGCAATTAATGCTGGAACTAAGCCACCTCAGGAGTAGGCAGCAGCGGTGGTGACCTGCCACCCTGCTGGTCCACCACAAGCGGACCCTGGCTCCAGCACCCCAGAGTCCAGCAACTTCCCTTTTATGCATACTTCAGGATCGAGAATGGACCAAGCAGGTGCGAGCTATGAGCTGATTGGTGCTAAATGGTCCAATCAGTCACAGGATCAAACAACTGGTCCAATAAGACTTTAGGGTGGGGCACCCCGAAGGAGGATATAAGCCAGAGCAAGAGGGAGCTAAGGGACACTGTTCTAGCCTCAGTAGGAAGAGGAGGAAGACTCCATTCTTGGCCCCCAAAGAAAGATGAACCAGTGCCAACCCTGAAAGAAGAAAAGAAACATCAACCAGCAGCTGACCTCCAAGGAGGAGTAGACCAAAGACCTCTGTCAGAGGCTGGGCCTCCAGTCCTGTGTCTGACATCACCAAAAGGTGCACCAGAGGCCGCAGGCCTAGCATCTCAGAGGGTTGTTTGTTGTTGGTGTCCAACAACTCACAAAGACGTGTTCACACTTGGTGTGTCTGACACCACCTCTGGGGACCAGTGGTGGCCATCACTATGGGCCGGTACTGTCCAGCCCTCCTGTCTAGAAAATCTTTCCATTAGGACATTCTATTCAAACGTCGGCCCTTTATAACCTAAATCAACCTTTTCCCATCTTAGTCAGTGAGTGTACTGTGAATGTACCATTCATTTGCCAGCTAAGTATTTCCTGACATATAAACATCTTCTATTTTAACCTCATTTTTAAGTTTCTTATCTTAGACTAATCTCTTGCTAGACTGAAAATTCTTTTCTGAGTGTCTTTCCTGTTCTATAGCCTATAGAATTAGTACTTGTTGTTATGGTATTCTTAAATGACTTTGTCCAAGGCGCTTAACAAATTCAAAATTCAAGTCACAAGCAGATTAAGTGCATTGTTTATGGCTGCATTAATGTTAGAAAAAGTGAAGGTCCTATTTCCGTACTCTTACTCTGATGTCTGCCAGTGTGTCACTAATTCAGTCTTTTCTTCATTTGATAATTCCAAATAATGAGAATGCGATAATATAAATCCAGTTAATGAAAACATTAAGTCTGAACTTAGCACAGAAAGCTGGTGAACCTAGGGATGCCATATCCCACGAAATACCCCTACACATTTTTGCCTATTACTTTCCTAGGGGTTTTATTTTTTTTATTGTTTTTTTAAAGAATGCACATTAATAAAGATTTATTTAATTATGCATACAAGAACTGGGGTGCAGGTCACAGTTACAGGGGGTGAGAGGATTCACCAGAGACAAAGTGGGGAGCAGAACAGGCAGATGGACTGAAGCACACTGCTGAGAGGAGCAGCGGGTACAGCAGGGGAGGTCTCCTGCACCACGTGGGTCACCCCCCTGGCCAGCGGCAGGAATGAACTCGTGCTGCAGTGGCTGCGGTTTGCTTCATAATGGGTTGTTTAACCCACTGCGCCACCGGGGAGGCCCCCTCCTAGGGGTTTTTAATAACCATTTTAGCAGTGAGCAACTACTAGTCACATAGAATTCTGCACCACTGTGATAAAATTTCTTAGAAGAGAGGCCATGTCTGTTTCATTCACTAGAGTAGGGGAGTCTGGTACCTGATAAAAAGGTATATGATAAATGTTTACGAAATGAAAAATGAATGAATAACCAAAGGCCCTTTTATCAGGAGTGTTTTCGTGGACTACTTTTAGTTACCATAAGAAAGCTCGGAAATGATTATTGCTACCCTAAAAGAAAATAATCTGAGAGGGTTCATTGAGCTGCCCATGTTTACGAAGACGGTGGAGTCAGGCCTGTGTTAGTATTCTGCATGGTAATCCTGCCTAGTTCAGTGACAATAGTAGTAATATGATGATGGTGACCATGGTGATGGTGATGATGGAGGTGATGGTGTGTAATTGCTGTAAGAAGCCTCCATCTTGGCTTTTCCAGTTTAGGTCTGAGTCTCTCAGCAACTGGTCACTGATGACTATTTTCCTGTTGTACTTCATAAGAATTGAGATTCACATTCATCATTATTTTACGTAATTATGAATTAACTTGTTAGACATTTTCTTAAATTTATAATGTAGAAATTTCTAAATTTCTAAATATTCTGGAGGAAATTCTTACAACCTACCTACCTATGAGTCTGTCCTCTCCAATAACACTAACCATCACTTGAGCTGTACATATGGTTTATAGATAATGGGAATATAAAAAAGCAATGTCGATTTTTATAAAGGCTTAAAAGTTATTTAATAAAAATTTGACAGATGAATGGACTGATAAGTCATCAAAGTTATAGCCTTGAAACTTAACTTATGAGAGTATCTATTACTAAGTTAATAGGAATTGTGTAACATTGTATTTTATTTTACTGGAATACTTATACAGCATTTAAAGTCTGACCAGAAGTTTTAAACATTTCTGTTTATTTTATTATCTCTAAAACATACAACTAAATGAACTAAAACCAGTATTTCCAAACCACATTTAGGAATATTCCAAAAAACTAAATCAAAAGAGAATTCAGTATAATGAAAAAGAGAGAACAAAAATGGTTCTTAACACATGTTACACCTAATTAGTCTTTCCCAGATTATTAACTATGTATGATTTGGGTATTCGATTTTGAAAATACTCTGAAAGTTAGGGGATACACTAAAAACTTATAAAGCAGTGAAAAATATGTAAACTGTTGGTTTAATTTATAGCAGGCATTTGAATATGAGATTTTGATTCTTTTTTATATGATATTACGCTCACTACTTTTATATCCAGCAGCCTGAGCTTCAGATCCAGATGACCCTCAGGCAAGAGAGATAGCACGACAAAGTCATTTGTAAAGTAAAGCTAATTTTTAGTGAATTCTCCAAGGAATTTACTGCTTCTCAGCATTCCACATTAACCTTTTCCTGTCACACATTATTAAAAATAAATCCAATTAAATTATATAGCTTCTGCGAAGTCATTTCCCCTTGGTCCTCCAGATGCCAAGTTTACCTCTCCAGGGAAAATGACATTTTTCAAAATGAAAACTGAAATAGAGAAATTAAAATTTTAAACCCAGTGTGGTATAAATACTTACGTTGTAGTAAAATGCTGACTTTCTCATGCGTCCGTCACATAAGCAGTTCCACTCGGCCAAAAATGCCTGACAGCGTGGTCCCCACGAACCTGACTCCCTTCACAACCCAGTCACAGTGGCTGCGTAGAGCAGCACCTGGAGAAATTTTGCAGCACACACTCATTTTTCAGTGTTAATTTTCTCTGCCCTTTCAGAACAAAGATAAAAATCTAGGCAAAGCAAGATGAAAGAAAGGAGCAGAGGGAATCAATAAAAGGATAATAAGCCAGGATGGCACTAAACAGGCCTAGCCCTACCAAGTTCATGCTTTATAAGAAACATATATAGAGACTCTTTTTTTTTTTTAAAGATTTATTTATTTATGCATACAAGCACTGGGGTACAGGCCAGAGGTGTGGGGGGGTGAGAGGATTCACCACAGAGAGCTGGGAGCAGAACAGGCAGATCAATGGAAGTACACTGCTGAGGGGAGCAGCGGGCACAGCAGGAGAGGTCTGCTGCACCACGTGGGTCCCCGCCCTGGCCGGCAGCAGGGATCGAACTTGTGCTGCAGTGGCTGCAGTTTGTTTCATAGTGTGTTGCTTAACCTACTGCGCCACCAGGGAGGCCCCATATATAGAGACTCTTAAGGGACACTGCTGGTCCACAGAAACTATCCTTTTCTGAGACCTGAATCGACTGTCTTACTCAGAGGGGATTGATCTTACCTTCCATACTTGGGTGTCAGAGAATCATTCATTTGGCGACACCCACACAGTACTGTAAACACCCCCCTTAAGATTTAACAAGATTTAACAGTGTCCACTCAAATGGCCATTTGATTTATTTTCAAATCAATTGCCATTTTTGAGCACCAGTTAGACTCTAGGTACTATGTCTCACATAGGAAACATTTCTGTGCAGGTAGGGCTGGACTTAGTGAGTTTCAGTTCAGATTTACTCCTCCCATCCTACCATATAGGACAAATCCTGTAAGTGCTCTAAGTGTCCCCTCATCACTGAGGTGGAGATAGCATCTAGTATGCCCATGTCAATAAATGATGTCAGGCGCATACAATACCATGGTCATTGTAAACACTAAGCTAGTGGTTATTATATCTCTAGTACCACAGAGTGTGTCTTGTTAACCTTTTTTAAAAAAAAAAAAAATGCATAGAAGAGCTGGGGTGTAGGCCAGAGGTTTGAGTGGGGGTAGGAGGATTTCCCAGAGACAGAGTGGGGTGCAGAACAGGCAGATGGACTGCAATAAACTGCTGAGGGGAGCACCGGGCGAGACAGGAGAGCTCAGCCATGCCATGTGGGTCAGCTCCCTGGCCGGGATGGAACTTGTGCTACAGTGGCTGTGGATAGCTTCATAGTGCTGCTCTTTAACCCCTAGCACCACCAGGGAGGCCCCCTTGTTAACTTCTTCAGGTACTTGGTATAATATCTGTGATGCAGACAGGGCTTACCAAATAGAGGATAAGTGAGCACATTAGTGAACAGGTCGGAGCAATTAAGAACCATCTTGCTAGAGAGAAAGGAGAGAAAGCTGCAGAGGGAGGCCAGCCCCATTTACTTCAACCCCAGACAGGATGCCGTTTCCCTGGTGCTTTCCGAGGCCTGGTTTGGAGGTGAACTGTGCCCCCCGAACAGTGGGCTGGATGGACACAGTCAGCACCAGACAGGAGCTTTAGCTCTTGTATGCAGACTTATTTCATCACTGGTATCATATTTCTGGGACTTCTCTTCCCTCTGTTAGAAGAAATGGAAACAATGCGTCTGTCTTTCACTGTTCATTCACTCATTCACATTCATCTGTGGAGTAAGATCTGTACTATTACCAAGTTACTGTTCTGGCATTTACATAAGCTCTTAGCAAACTGCTGCATCTGAGATGTAGCCAGTCCCATCTTTTAGATAATCCCTGTCCGTTTAACATGGCCAGTGTCAGTTCGGCGTCCTTCTAAACCTATTGTTTCTTTACCTTTCAAATCTGTCTTTTTAACTCCTACTATATGAGTATTTTAGAAGAACATTAGTAGGCAAAGAACATTTTTTTCTCTCCTTTACTTAAGGACTGTAAAATGCAATGAAATGATATTCGCTGTTTTTTTTTTTTTTTAAGATTCATTTATTTATGTACACAAGAGCTGGGGTACAGGCCAGAGGCACGGGAGGTGAGAGGATTCACCAGAGACAGAGCTGGGAGCATAACATGCAGATCAACTGAAATGCACTGCTGAGGGGAGCAGCAGGAAAGGCAGGAGAGGTCTGCTGCGCCATGTGGGCCCCCTCTCTGGCCAGGGATTAAACTCGTCTGCAGCTCCCAAAGCCCCGCAGTGCTGCGCTCAACCCCTAGTGCTACCAGGGAGGCCCCACCAGTATTTATTTAAAACTACTTGATCCCAGAACATTTCCATGAAAAAGGCCTGGCTGCTTACCATTATCATCAGTGGTATCGATACAATTATCGAGTATTTTTCAAAGATCTCTCCTTTACCTCAGCATACTGAGCTAAAGCTACACATGAAGACACAACAGTGGTGATGATAAATTAAAATTTGAAGATGCTGAAACATTTATAGGTTCTATACAGAAATGTTTTACTTAAACCCTGTACTTTAATAATTTATGAATGTATGTTCCATTAAATGTCACCTGGATTAGGACCTAAATACATCGGTGGAGCTCTAAAGAGATTTGGGTTTAGGAACAGACCCAAGTACCTGCTCTCACGTCCTTTCTCTTCCCTTTCACTGGGATAAGGGGCTTTACCCTGCTGCTGGTGAGAACTGAATGTTCATGTGCCAAATGACTTGAAAGAGAACATTTAGACATACTTTTCAATGCTGTGTTTTGCAGCTCAGATTCCTTCTAACGTCAAAACCTAGGCACCCCTTTCTATCTCTGGAACTATGACTTTTTACCTAAACAGTACTGGCGATTAGAAATAAACATATTGAACGCAGTCTTTGAAAACACTGGGTACATATTTTATGTGCCTGGTCCAGCTGGGGACTGGCTGTGCCTTAAGCAGCAGAGTGGCCTGTGCGGGGCACTCCAGGACGCTGCTCACAGTGCCTCTCTGCGCCTCACTCTCCTCTCCCATTACCCCAACGTTAACCTTCCTCTTGTTCCCTGGCTCCCTTGCTGTTCATCTTGACATGCTCATTGGCTGCCATCCCAGTTCCAGACTTTGGCTTCTTGCCCTGCTCTCTAAATCACACTTCTTCTTCCAAACTTCATCTCAAATTATACCTGATGAAGAGCTCCTTTTGGGAAATGACCGCAGTCACTGACAGTGCACACACAGCTCCTCGCAGTGACGTCTGGCCAAGGCTGGGCCCACAGAGTAGGGACCAGCTAGTGCAGGTATGGCCTACACAAGCGAGGGGTTGTCCCCGCTGGTGTGTGTGCTGTGGTCCGCTGCCTGCCCCTAGGTGCCTCTTCAGAGGGATTCCCGTGTCTGAGTGATGCGCTCAAGTGCTGGGTGTTGACTCCCATGCATGCCCCAGACTTGCAGAATCAGAGCAGTTTATTCAGTGCATATACTCAACTCACATATCCACAGAGCTTACTTATGGCAGTGAACTTCCACAACATCAAAAATTAGACGCAGAAAACAGGAGTTGGAAACTCGGTATCTTTCCTAAAAGTTTATGATGACTGGTAGACACGAACTATCGAGATTGCGGTCCTGAAGCCAGGCCTGAGACCGCAAAGCAGAGTCCTGGGGCTACTTCGAGTGCAAAATCCCAGGAAGAACTAGGAAGGGACAATACAAGAAAGAAATGACGTGGATCGACTTGTCCTGTCTGGCAGGAGCCCATGTGTCAGCATCTGAAGGTAAAGGTCTGTGCTGTGAGCACTCCATGTCTTTCCCAGGCCACATTGCACCAGGAGATGGTGCAGCCTGGCAGAGACTGCCATCCGGTTCATCTCCGACTCTGACTCGAGCTCCTGCAGCATGCCGTGAGCACCGGCGCCCCTGCCTTCACTGAGCTTACTCATCGTGGAAGAGAGAAATCCAAGAAGTTGCGAGCACGTGACAGATAAGCCTAAGAGCAGTGAGAAAAAAAATTACAAAGCACGTTAAAAAAGAGGGTGGCAATTGCTGTGATGTTGAGCAGTCAAAGGGGAGACTTTTCTTAGCAAATAACGTTTGAGCAGAGGTCAGAATGAGGTGAGGCTGTGCAGAGGTGTTTGGACAATTTCAAGCAGAAGGACTAAGGGAGGAGGGAGGAAAAGTGAGATAAGAACAGGCTTGGAGGCTTAAGGAAGAGGAAAAGAACCAGAGCAAGTGCAAGCAAAAGAAAAAGAGAGAAGTGGAGGGAGATTACTTGAGGAGGAAGTTTGCCTTATGGTCTAGGTTCCTGTAAGTTGTGCTGAGGGCTGCAGTTTGGGGGGTTTTCCAAGTACCCCGTGAAGCCATTTGAGGAAGATCTGATTACGGGTCTCAGTTTTTTCCACTTGCATGGGTTAGGATTTTATAGTCACTGTCTTGGCCGTACTTCTTTCCTGTCCGTCCTGCAGGGAGAAAGTACATTTCTTCACACCAGTGGTGCACGTGATTTGCTGTTGTCAACGGAATGTTAGCAGATGTGACCCACCAGAGACCTCACTGTGCCCATGTGTGTGGTCATGGCTTGTGGTCATGGCTCCCATCTGAAGTGCAGCTCAGGTAGGTACTGCCTTCAGACAGGGCCCAGAGTAGGGCTCAGGGAGAACCAGGACCTGACCAGAGGCTGACCCTCTAGGTAACCGGTGGGCTAGAGCAAGGAATGCTTAAAATGGTAAACTGCCAGGGTGGGGATTTTGTTAAACGGTCTTGTTGAAGCAAGAACTAACAGAACACTAGAGGATTTAAGTCAAAGCAATGAAGCGAACTGAATTACATTTTTTTAAAGATTTATTTATTTATGCACACAAGAGCTGGGGTACAGGCCAGAGTCCAGGGAGGTGAGAGGATTCACCAGAGACAGAGTGGGGAGCAGAACGGGCAGACTGACTGAACACACTGCCGAGGGCAGCAGCGGGCGAGGCAGGAGAGGTCTGCCGCACAATGTGGGTCCCCTCCCTGGCTGGCAGCAGGGATCGAACTCGTGCTGCAGTGGCTGCGGTTTGCTTCTTAGTGTGTTGCTTAATCCAATGCGCCACCAGGGAGGCCCCTGAATTACACTTAAAAGGACTACTCTGTCTGTTCGTCAGAGAGCAGAAGACGGGTGTTGAGGGTGGAGACAGGAGATGAGTTTGTAGGCCTTTGCAGGACTCCTGGTGAGAGATGGTGGCTGGTCCCACCAGGATGGGAGTATGCACTTGGCAGGGGTTGGTGATGAATGGGGTGTGAAGAGAGAGAAAAAGAAAGGAGAATTACAGCACTATAGCATTGTTTACAGCTTTTGCCATCCAGCTTGTTTTATCCATCCCACTAGCCGAGTGTACGTTTCTAAGCATAAACTTCAGCATATAAAGAGTGTGTCTTTGTCAACGGCCATATATCCAGGGACACAGTTGCTATAGCAGCTGAGCGATTCTCTTTGGGCAGTCAGGTAGAAACCAAATTATCTTGAAGAATCCTAGGGCTGAATAGGGAGATGTTCTCCAGTACCACATGACAAACTTCATAATTGCCTTAAAAAAAAAAAAGACAGAATATGTAAGTCAGGATGCTGTCGTCCTGTGCATAATTATCTTCTCCTGAAGCCAAACTTGCTTCCATCTTGCAGTTTGTCATCTCTACTGAGGATTTTATGGATTTTGCTCTTCCATGAGGCGAGCTCTGTGCAACACCAGGGCATCTCCACCCTCACATGAATGGACACCTGTCCTTGGATCCAGCGATAGGTCAGTTCAACATACACCCTTACTTCCTAGCCAAGGCCTTCGCTTACCTTCCACGTCTTTTCTGCTAACCTGGGGAACTAAGTGAGATAATACTGAGCCTCAGAAAGCTGGCTCGGACCCCTGGCATTCTTCTTGCCATTCTTCCTTCATCTTCGAGCTTGATCCTCTTCACAGTGAGAGCCTCATCCTTCTGACCATTCCCATATGGTTGATTATATCACTAAAGCCATGATCCCCTAATGCAGAAAGAATAGCCTGCTCAGCCATCCTTAAGATTATTGGTAGAAATGTAAATCGCTACAACCATTATGTAAAACAGCATGGAGGTTCCTCAAAATATTAAAAACAGAACTACCACATGGCTAGTAACCCCATTTCTGGGATCGTATAATGTTGTCCAAGAGATCCCTGCCCTGCCAAGTGTCACTGCAGTGTTATAGTAGTCGAGCTTCAGTTTCAACCTCAGGGTCCATGATATTTTATCCTTATGTTTATGGATAAAGTAAATGAGGTATAAATGTAAGTAAAATGTTATTCAGCATTTAAAACCAGGAAAGAAGAAATCATCTCATTTTTGACAACATGGATGAACCCAGAGGACATTGTACTAAATGCAATAAATCAGACAGAGAGACGGATACTCTGTGATCTCAACTATATGTAGAATCTAAGACAACCAAGCTCACAGAAACAGGATGTAGAATGGTGGTTGCCAGGGAGATCGTGGTCAAGGCACAGAAGTTTCACTTGTACATGGGATCGCTGAAGATCTGATGTAAGGGGTGGCCGCCTTACTCAGTAATGCTTATGGTACACTTGAACTTGAGTAAGACAGTATTTTGACTGTTCTCACCACACACAAAAAAATCTGGGGATGGGTATGTTAATCTGATTATAGCAATCGTGTCACAAATATCAAAACAGGGCCTCCCTGGTGGCGCAGCTGGTTGAGCGCCACACTGTGAAGCATCCACAGCACAGCAGCGGGAATTCCATCCCCGTCCAGGTTGGGAACCCACATGGTGCAGCAGACCTCTCCTGTCTCCCCGCTGTTTCCCTCAGCAGTGTAATTCAGTCAGTCTGACTGCTCTGCTTCCTACTCTGTCTTATTATTTATTTATTAAATATTATTTATGTATTATATTATTGCATTATGTATTTTTATATAAATATGATATATAATATAATATAAATAAAATATATTATGTGTAATTATATATTACATAAATATAAATATATAATATAAAATATATAAATATATTACATTATATAAATATTAAATACAGTATATAAAATATATAAATATATTACATTATATTATATATTTATATTTAAGTTAATATATAAATATATTCATATTTATTAAAATAAGTCTTTAAAAAATAAAAATAATATTAAAAAAAGAGCAAACATCAAAACATCCTAAATATATACAACTTTAGTGTGTCAGTTTTGCCACAAGAAAGCTGGAGGGAGTGTGAGCAGTACACCCACTGCAAGCGCTGGCCATTTAGATGCCAGGGGAGAGAGACCAGCTCCAGGAGCCCGGCATGTCCTGTGCCCTCTGTTCCCTTAGAGAGCTCTAATCTCAGGTCTGGAGGCTTCAGTGACACCTGATCTTACAGCGGCCCCATCTGCACCACCTGCACGTCTACACAGCCTCTCTGCTGCTTCTCTGTCTGTGGTGCCCATGGAGCTGTTGAGGGGCCTCAGGTGCCTTCTCCTTGGGGATGGTGGAGGAGAGAGATTAGCAGGTGCCAGTACTTGAAGGAACGTATTGTTTCTGTCTCTCTTTAATTTTTCCCTTCGAATATCAACACATACAGCAGTGTAAATAAAGAACGTGTTATGGCTGAACCAAAGTCAGACATGTTTTAAATGCCTCACGTCTACCTGCTGGCCGAGAAGGTCATGGTCAGACGACCGTAATAAAGAAGTAGCTGGAGTTCACGGCTATTCGCAGCAGATAGCATTCGTGGAGAAAATGGTAGCTAGACACTAACGAAACACATTCAAGTCCTGAGAAACTCAAGAGATCTGAAAATAAATTACATTTTGGTGCAAAAAAACTTAAGGAAAAATCTCCTAGGAAAGTTTAGAATTGCTTGCAGTCTGCAGGAGGGTTGTGTTTCCTGCATTTTAAGGACTCTCACAAATGCTCAAGAGAGATTTATTGTCTATGGTTTCCATGCAGCCAGCAAGCGCTAGGTAAATATGATGGCTTACTGGTGAGAAAGCTGTTACTTGTTCTTAGAGCCTTGGTAAGTATGAGTGCTGTCACTGTACAATTAAATCCATATTTGGAGATAGCAGCAGCCCCAAAACCTGCATGATGCAATCACACTCTTCAGGGAAATGCATCTGCCTCATGCCATGTCTCCTGTGATTCTCTTTTCCTTCCTGTTTGGGGACACATGTACCATTTAGTTTCTCCTGTTGCCATAGAGGTCACAGAGGACAGGTGTCTCCAAATGTCTGGTCCAGACTCACAGAAATCCAGATAAACTAATAGGTCTACTGTCACAGGATTTTAAGGGTATCAAGGGAGCAGTAAGGCATCCTTCAAGGGTCCTTTATTTTTAGATCCTGGATGAGACAGAAGAGATGGATTCTTCAATATCTTTTGAGAAAGTCAAACTATATTTGTCTAATACTCTTTTGAGATAAACAGGAGGGAAGTCGGGAAATGTAAAGTTCCACTGCTCATTCCCAGAGGCCCTTGAGCAAGTTCCATTCTTGACCTCTCTGTGTCCGTTGCTCCCATGGTGATCAGGGCTGTGTGTTTGTGTTTCTCTCTGAGGACATCAGGGTGGAGGCGTGGTGGGGGGAGGGCGGGGTGGAAGTGCCAACCCTGATTGGTTTAATTTTTCTACTCTTGATTCTTGACATTACTTAGGACACACTCTGGTAGAGAGTATGGAAGGAGGAAAGGGCTTCTATTTTAGAAAATAAAACATAAGTGTGGCCTCTCTGGTAGCACAAGGAATTAGGTCTTCAGTACCAGAAGCATCCACAGCCACTGCAACACTAGTTTGATTCCCGGCCAGGGAGGTGAACCATATGGCACAGCAGACCTCTCCTGCCTTCCTGCTGCTCCCCTCAGCAGTGTATTTCGGTCAGTCTGCCTGTTCTGCTCCCCACTCTGTCTCTGATGAAGCCTCTTACCCCCTGCACCTGTGACCTATACTCCAGCTCTTGTATGCATAAATAAATCTTAAAAAGAAAATGTAAGTACTTCAACCATTTGTTGAAATACTCTTAAAATCAGCATACATATTTTGAATTGTTTTAGACCATGCAAAATGTACATATGACCTCTTACCTTCATTATTTCCCTTAGAGCCTCTGTCTTGCCATGTACAAAAACAAATCTAGTTTTTTGTTGTTGTTGTTGGTACCTTACCCTCATAATAAAAGTCTTCCTTCTGAGTTCCAGATCTTAACACTTATTTTATCTGGTCAAGCCTCAAACTACAGCATTGTACTTCCTCCCTCACCTCCATCATCTGCATTGACCGATTGCTCATTAAGTCCTAGAACCCTGCCTTCAATAATCGTTCACATCCATTCATTCTTTCTTTCTTCCACAGTCAGTGCATTTATCATCTCTCATTTGGGTCATACAGAAACCTCATAAATATATTCTCCACCACCTGTCTCTCATTTTCCTCCAGCTCACCTAGCACAGCTGTCAAAATTATCTTGCTGAAACACTTGTCTGATAATGTCATTCATTGACCTAGAGATTGACTTTGGTGATGTCCTGTTGCCTGTAAGATAAACTCAGTCATTTCTACAGCCACTTTGGAGTAGCTACTACTACAATCCATGAAGCCTCTAATGTGATGAGTACACGGATGAAAAGGCATGGATCTTAAGCCCACAGTGCACTTCCAGGAAAGTCAGACTCAACAACATCTCTTTACAAGGCCAGGCAATAGATGCAACAAGAGTTGGCACAAACTACAGAAGCAGCATGGCCTAAGGAGTGATCGCCAATTTTAAGTTGTCTCAGAGTAGAGAGATGTCTGAACTTGGGATGGGTCTACCAGCTTAAGGGAATGGTATATTCAGAGTACGTAAGAATTATACAGGATGTCAGTACCTGCATTACCAGCCTCACTCCTGCCACTTCTCCACTCCTTCCCAAAACTCTCTAGCTCTAATCAAAAGAACAGGGTCATTAGTAATAGTAGCTGTCTGTGATTCGCATTTGCACTGTGAACCAAACATATTCTTTGCTATTTTGACTCATGAGATCCTTATAATCTGTAGAATAGATACTGTTCTTGTCCCATTTTCCAGAAGAAACTAAAGCTAGCAGGTATATGTTCAAGGCCATTCAGCCAGTGAGATTTAAACTCGGATTGATGTCCACTTTACTGGATCATCTGCCCATCCCAAATACAGCTCAGTGGTTTCAAGTTTTCTTAATTTGCACTGTCCTGGAGTGACCTTCAGGTACCAACTGTCTCTGGTGAAATATAATTCAAATATCACCTCTTTGATGACGACTTTCTCAATACTGCCTTTTCTTTGGACAGAATAACCACCTCCTTCTTCTGTTCCCATCAATGCTTTGTTCATGCTTTTATGATGACATATGGAGTAGGTGGGGTGAACCCCCAAAGATGCCCAGGCCTTCATCCCTTGAATGTGTTACACAACATGGTGGAAAAGATGTTACACATGGGATTGCTGACCTTAAAGAGCTGATACTGGATTATTCAAGTCCATCGAAATCACACAAGTCCAAAAGAGCAAAGGACTTTCTCTGCCTTGAGTGAAAGGCTGTTTTCTCCTAAGAAGTCAGAGAGATTGAAAGCTTGAGGAGCCTTGGCCCTCCGTCACTCGAGGGGGCATCATGGAAAGCCTGAGAATGTAGGCTGCTTCCAGCACAAAACCTGGCCCTTGGATGACAGACACACAGCAAAGAAACAGACCCCCGTCTCATAAGCACAGTGAAGTGAATTCAACCCATGGCCTGAATGAACTTGGAAGCACATTCTTCCCCGAAACACCTAGTGAGGAAAACAGCCCAGACAGGCTTCAGTTTTAACCTTCTGAAGCCGTCAGAACAGGACTGGGGTGCTAACCTGCAACTCTGACCTATAGAAAGTGTGAGAACTTAGATTGTATTGCTGTTAAATTTGTGCTGCTTTCATAAGGCCACTGCGGGAAAGGAAGACAGTGCACCAGATGACATTAAGTTAGTAGTTTTCACTTCAGTGAAATGTTTGGAAGCTCAGTTCTTGGAGTCCAGGACTGGTGTTATCCACCTGTGAGGCTGCCGTCCTCAGGATTGACCAGTCCAGAGCAAGCATGAGTCAAAGCTGAATAGTTTAGAAGATTTTGAGATCGCAGCTCCCACAGGAATCTTCCTGCTGTGGCCGGTTTGTCCTTAGTCCCACCTGAACATAAACTACCTCCTTTGTGCTGGGAAAAGCATCTCTTCTGTACCAGAGGCAAAAGGAGAATGATACTGAGTATACTTGAAGCACCTCAGACATGTTGACAGAAGCTGCTCCATCAAATTGAAATATTTTGTTGCCAGAGACTTCTGTCACCCAGTCCCAGCTGCATGCCCTGTCATGAGCCATCCTGTGTCTGTCTGGGAGCTGGTTCCCCACTGTCCTCCAGTGCCCAAGTTGGGCTAACATCATGGGGGTCTTCTCTGAAAAGCTTGTAACTCAGGCAGTCAACCATGTAGCCCTCAGCTGTGGGTCCCTCCCCCACTCCACCCCAAAGGGACTTCCCAGGCTAGTCTTTCCGCAGGGACAGGGTATTGCAGAGCACACTGTGTGCAAAGAGACCTGCCAGCCCCCAGCCCCCTCTGACAGTGGCTTCTTGTTTAGAATCTGAGAAAGTTTAGGAATCTAGTATTTCAGTATCCAGAAACTAACTGCCTCCATTTCCTAAATCCCGTTGTGCCCCTGATTCCTCATGTGAGAAATGAGGACAATGATAATAACTAAACTGTGGGGAGGGATGAATGGGTTCACAGATGAAAAATGCTTTGAGCCAGCAATTCCACTTTGCAGAATATATGTATTAGATAGACCTAAAAGCACTAGCTAATAAGAATATATCTATAAGGATATTCAGTGCAACATAATAGTGGTAAAAAATAAAACTAGAAACCACACATACATCCAGCTGTGTGTAGTTAAATCAATGTGGGACCTGCACATTATGGAACATCATGCGGTGGTTTTAGACATCTCTTGGGTATCATCTCACATCCTCCCAGTCCATGTTTTCCTCCAGCTGTTGCTGTAGCAACCAGCTGCTCGAAGGTATAATTGAGACTACCTTCCTTCATCTGCACACATATTCCTTGCTTTGTGCTCAGAGCTTCTCTGATAGGAACACTGGGACATTTGCTGGAGCCCAACCTAGGATGGCCAAGGGCATGGGGGTATCCTAACGGCTAGAGAGGGGGACCAGTATGTAGATGCTTTCTCCTCTGTCCCTTGAGCAGACAGCTCTGAGAATCATTCCACACTGTTCCAAAGAAACCCCCTACCCATTCCCACCCTCCCACACTCTCGCACCCTCTCTCTCCCCTCACCCCCAGCTTCTCGAAGTCCTGGCTAGCTTGCTAATGAACCACTGGTTGACACTCCTTCCTCCTTCATTCTTTCTAATCTTTCAAGCTCTTAGAATCACTTTCCAGAACACACTGACTGCAGGCATGCCCTTATGTCAGACCTTTGTGGGAACATTAAAGTAGTAGCTGTTTTAAATACAGCTCTCAACCAGGAAGGGTGTCGGTAGAGCACCTAGTGTATTGTTAAACGAGAAAAGAAAAATGGCAGATTGCCGTGTTCCATGCAGCTTGTAAATGAGTAATGCCGAAGAGTGTGTGTGCTTCTCTAACCTTGGAGAAAGGTTAAAGGAGTCACATCAATGTGTTGGCATTCATCTCCTCAGGGAGATGGGAGGAAATTGTTAGGTTTTCCTTAATAATTTTTAAATTATTTCACTAGTTAGAGTGAACCCATAGTCACTTCAAAATTGAGAATACTTTCAACAGAGAAATGCTTTTTGCAATCAGCATCAATTCAACATCCGGGGAAAAAGAATTTCCAACCTGGTGATAAGAAGATAACAGTACCGTCAGACTTCTGCTGAAGGATGAACTCTATCTTAAGCGTTTTTTCATGAACCTTGGATAAGAAAATAATTCCTGCCTCAGACTATGACTGTAAAACAAGTACCGAAAACTGCACTCACAGAACTAGTATACTGCCTGGGATGGAAACACACTCTGGAGATGCCTGAATGAAGGATGAGCCACCCCGTAAGAACTCAGGATGATTAATAGATTAGCAGATGGAAGTCTTCTCTGGCTGCCTTTCCAAGGCTTTTGGTAGTAAGGACTTTTGCAGACTGAGAACAGCTATTTTCAAGTAAGACTCTGGTTAAAAAAAGATGGATCGTAAAAGAGGAAATTTTTAATGCTGCGATGCGTGATGACATGCAGTATAAACTTTTTGACTTGGAATACCTCAAACTGCTTGAAGAAGTCAACAGTGCAATCCCATCCAAGATTTTATAACAAGTTAAAATGTAATCTGAATAAAGTTCCAATTGTCTCATTGTTGGCATTCCTTAGAGAGTTCATTATGAGTTAGTTAAAGCAATGAGCATTGACTGGTGTGGATGGATAGATGGACATTTTTTAAGGAGGCTGCTTTGGAAGGTCTAGACTTCAGCTTTAAGATCTGCTTCTGCTAGTTAAACATGGAAGAGGTGAGGAAACAACATCTTTTAAAATCACAAGACAAAGGGATGAAAGGCATACTCTAAAAGACATGTTCTTTCAAGTGACAGTTGGCCTATGGTACGCAATTATATTTTTCTATGTTTATAAGTGGACTAAAGAAGCAGACTCTGTGGTGCAAAGACTAGTAAGATGATCCATCACTGAGATGGCTCATTTCATGATCAGCTTGGCAGGGCCACAGTGCTCAGATGTTTTGTTGTTGGGAACTGAAAATGCCCTTTCAAAATTCACATACTGAAACCAGAAACTCTAAAGCAGTATTCTTAAGAGGTAAAGACTTGAGAAAGTACTTTGGTTTATTGAGGTCATGTAAGGTCATCGTGTGAGAGCCCCCGTGATGAGGTAAATGTCTTGTTAGAAGAGGAAGAGACTGGGCTGTTTCTCTTCCTTCTACCCTCCCAGCTTCCCCCTTTTCCATCTCCCTCCTTCACCAGATGCCAAATCTCCCAGTGTTGAACTTCCCAGTGTCTGGAACTATGAAAAACACATTTCTGCTGTTTAAGGCACCTACCCATGGTGTGTTTTTATAGTTGTCTGAACTCACTAAGATAGCAATGAAACAATATTCTGCATTTTCTGTGAGGAGTCCTGAGACTGAGCTCGGGCCATGTTTCTGATTTTACTGGGGTCATGAACCCTGGAAAGTCAAGGCAAGGCTTGATTTTTCCCTTGTTAGATGGAGATAATAAACAACTGTCACCACCAGTGGGTTCTGGTGAGGGTTACAGAAGCTAATGTGGGCCATGTGCCTGGCACAGTGCCACGCACACAAAAAACACACCATAAATATTTGCTATTTTCTAGCGAAAAAAAAAATAATCACCAGTCCTGAGCCACACTTTCTCTGTTGCCTGTTCTTTTTTGAACACATTAATTCAATAGCTTTGACCTCAAAAAGGAAACTTTTACTTTCAAAGAAACCTATTTTCATTTTAGAGTCTTTCTGGAAACAATTCCTTATCCAATGATATGATCCTGTACTTTGACATGTGATAGACCTTCTTTTACCTCCAGCCCACTTATCACTCCAAGGAGGTGACCCCGATTGAGTAGACTTTAAATTCCTAAAGGAAGCATAATAATACATGACAACAGAACATGCAGTTTTCTTTATAATAATAAAAGCAATACAATTGAACATTTCCATTTAAAAGGTACTTTAGAGTCCACTTATATAAAAATGATTCCACAGATTTTTTTAAAAGCTATAAATGATGCTGTGGCCTACCCATTGGTGTAAGCTTGAAACTCAGAGTAATCATGAACTTCTCATTTTCCCATGGAGTTTGATGACTGATAATGAAATAACATCCAGGTAACTTGTTTGCTTATATATCTTTTGTATTTATTCCTCTGATGCTATTCACACTTAAAGCATTCTAACTACCCCTATAGAAATCTCTAGTGTTCCTTTCGGTTTAACCTGCACTACATTTGAATTCTTGTTGGTTTTATGGTTCTTCCAATTTGACCTATTATAAATAGCTCATAAAAATCTGAAACAGATCTAACCTACACATGGGCTACTGAATTCTAGTCAGTGAGACACAGCTCCTCCCTCTTAAGGAGTTTTGCCTCCACTGGCACATTTCCATATCCCTGATCAGTGGATGTATCTACCCTTTGGATTCTCTGTAGAACATATTCATAATTCTCTTATAGGCCATATGTACTTTTTAATACATGTTGGTTTCATATCTTGTAGGATAATTCAAAGTTATCCTTAAACAGTATCATGTCAGCCATCTACTTTCACATCCTTAATGTTTGATTGATGACTAAGACCCAACTGTGGGATCCCCAGCCTTCCTTATTCTCGGGGATATTGTCTTGGTGCCCAGAGTCCCTGCTGGTCAGCTAGGTGTAGGGTCATGCAGGAGGGTCTCTCACCAAGAGCCAAAATTCTGGTATAAAATATACACTGGGAATCCGGTATCTGCTGAAAACAGCTGGCAGATAACAGAATAGATAAAATTTGCTCAGACAGGCAGGAAGAATGGAGTCCCCCTCTCCACCCCATCCTAGGCAACAGTCCCTGGCCAGTCCACCTAGATTTCACCTCCAGGTATGTACACTCCCTCCTTATTTGCCCCACCTTAGTACTTGGTGCTAATCAATGGAGACTGCCTGTGGATGGGGCTGCATGTTACATCCCTGTTGTAGCCCCTGTAGGCTTCTCATTGCTCCACACGGAATCTGAGAGATCTCTCATCCTGTGCTGCTCCCAACGCCCAACTTCTTTGAATGGCCTTCAAACATTAATTCAACTTGCATTTCTCATTTTTTCTCTAAGTTTGCTCTTACATGCACATTCCCTCTCGCCAGAAGCATTGTTGTGCCTGGCATGACTGGCTACCATAATCCTACCTCTGACTTGGAATCCCCGCCTACATGGAGTTCTTGTTCATACTTCATGGGCAAGATCAGTTCTCACCTCTTCTTTCAAATCTTCCCAAACAACCCCTTTCTCTTTACCATTTTCTCTCTCATTACAGCTTTCTGCATCAGCACTATTCTTCTAAGACTTCACAAGGAGTCTTGTAATCCTTTAAATATGTATCCTCTTGCACCAGGGCCCATCTATTCTTTGATCTCTTTGTATCCACTGCAGTACCTACCCAGTGCCTTACAATTCAGTTATTAATTGAGTAACTAACTGGGAAGATGAGAGGGAAAAGCTTTTATCCTATGCCCCCAAACCATCGCCCACCCTATACCAAAGTAGAGTTATGTTTCAGTTATAAGGTCTAATACTTTTTTTAAAAAAAGATTTATTTATGCATACAAGAACTGGGGTACAGGTCAGAGGTATGTGTGTGTGGTGGGGGGGCAAGGGGATTCACCAGAGACAAGGTGGGGAGCAGAACAGGCAGATCTAGTGAAGTACACTGCTGAGGGGAGCAGCGGGCAAGGCAGGAGAGGTCTGCTGCACCGTGTGGGTCCGCTCCCTGGCCAGGGATCAATAGCATGCTGCAGCAGCTGCTGAATGCTTTATAGTGCAGCGCTCAAGCCCTTGTGCCACCAGGGAGGCCCCTCTAATACTTTTATACTTGGGAAAATTACTTTTAAAAAAGTAGATAAAAGATACATGCAATAATAGCCTGATTACACTCAACAGGGAATGCATCTTAAATTCCTAGTTATGAATATTTTAATGAACAGTATCAATAAAAGCCTCTTAGCCTTTGGCCTATTTGGGAGGTTAAGGGTTCAGTTAGTAAGAAGAGCTTTTTAAGGACAGAGAGAACTCAAAATAATTTATTTTTCAAGAGCATAAAAGGCAAAGATCCTCCAGGGAAGTTTTATAAGCCATTTCCAAATAGATATAATTACCAAACTTTCTGAAAGCATGGGCGAATTGTTAGTTTTGATAAAAATAGACTTAAGCTCCATCTGAGAAAAATACAATGAACAGACTTAGAGAACACAAAATACCATAGGAATTCTTTCTTTCATCAAGTTCTACAGAACAACTGTAATGCCCAACTAAATAGTACTTGAAAATCATGAGATTTTTCTGTCAGTGATGGTCACACAAAAAATTCATAAATTTTTCATCTCTCCTTGCCAGACTGTCCTTCCTGCACATCTGAGAAGTTGAGGGATTAAAAGCATGAACTTGGTAGTTGAGGTCCTGACCTTGCTACTGTTTGACCTGGAGCAAGATACTCACCCTTGAACTTGCTCTTCTGTAAAGTAGGAGTGATGACATCACTACCTCCCTGGAAGAGGTCAACTGTTAGTTATCACAACATCACACACTACAGGAGAAAGACAAGATGCTTTCAAAGAAATATGAGGATTACTGAGACACAGGCTATTTCCCAAGCCAAGAGTAGTTCAGGATTCACCTGACACAGCATTTAGAATAGCTCTAAAGCTGGAAGAGTAGGGTGAAGGCAGAAGCTTGCACTATGAATCATTGATAGTAAGTTTCAAGGTAACCTGCTTTATAGGCAATTCTACCGTCTAACAAAGTGGTAAGGCAGAACATATTGAAAAGTAGTTAGATCTCCCTCAGGCTTTAGTTCATTATAAATGACTTTATTTAATGCACACATGCTGCAGACGAAAATCTCTGCAGAGGAGAGTCCGCTAGATCACAGAATTTAGCTTAACGACCTTGGACCTAATCCAGAAGTTTTTAGTTATAGGACATTCCATAAGGACTATATTATAATGTGATTACAACCATCACAAATGTCTCAGTCTCCGATGGTGGCCTTCTAGAGAGAGCCATATAATTTATGAATCGACAGGTTATTACAGAATTTCTCACCCAGTGTCTCCACTTTATAGCTAAGGAAACCAGAACATTGAGAAACTGAGTGTCTAATAACGTCCTGTAGTGTAAATCTGAAAAATGCAATCAACGGTGATAGTCCTCCTGAGGAATGACTTATTTTGACACATCTTCAGGAGCCTCTTAGAGCAGAACCAGGAATGAGGCAATAATTTTCCAACACATATGGCTTTCTTGAGCCTAGAATGTTCCTGCATGGTCTTATATTTCCTCCAGTCATTCCCCCCCCAACCTCGTTGACCCTTTGCTGAAGGGCCTTTCGTCTGGCATCGGCCCTCACTTCTCATGCTGAGTCATTGTTGGCGATGGCAGAAGATACCTGAAGACATAGTGCCCCAACGTGTTGGAATGATGCTTGTGGGTGTATTTTTTTATTAGTTATTTTCACACATTGTTATTCATTTTGGTATTTGATTTCTCCCCATAGTTCTCCCAGTACCATGACCATGATGCTTGTGGCCTTCACTGCTAGAAGGAGCCCTGGTTTCCCAAGTGTCTGCTCACTGGAGTTCCCTCCCTAACACCCCCACTGTGATTAGCTGCCGGTGTCTTTCCTTGTTAACCAGATTGATAGCCAATAAAAAAAAAGTTGCATTTTGTATGCTAATAGAAATTATAGGTATTGATACTTAACTTTTTTGGTTGTGATTACATACCAGGCCTTGTTTAACAACAAACCTTGAGGGAAAGAGTGGTACACTTAGCTTCCCTTGCATAAAGATGAGAAAATTGAGGCAAGGAGAATTAAGTCAGTTGCTCAGGTCACAAGTTAACATTGCAAACTTAACGAGTCCTGGTCCAAAACCTACATCTTTAATTTTTGCTTTTTTTTTTTAGGATTTATTTTCATTTATTTATGCACAGAAGAACTGGGGTTGCAGGCCAGAGGCACGGGGAGTAAAATATTCAGCAGAGACAGAGTGGGGAGCAGAACAGGCAGATCTACTGAAATGCACTGCTGAGGGGAGCAGCGGGGAGACAGGAGAGGTCTGCTGGGCCATGTGGGTCACCTCCCTGGATGGAGATTGAACTCGTGTTGCAGTGACTTGTGATAGCTTGAAAGCGCTGAGACTTTAACCCATGCACTACCAGGCCCCTTATGTTTACAATCTGCTCATCATTTAGTCCTCAAAAAATCTTTTGAGGTATTACTAGCTCACTTCCCCTTAAAGAGGTTTCAAAACATGGTGAGTATGTGGGAGCGCCAGGATTGGCTCTAACTGGATCTGAAGCCCACAAGCCATAAAGCAAATATACGTGGCGGCAGCCTATAGCAGCACAATCTCCTGCTGAGACTGGAACCTGGGACTCTGTCTCAGCCTCTGGTGGGTGCTGAACCTTAGTCTGAACAATGCTAGCTTTGGGAGAGAACGTCTGGAATCCAGATGTGGCTATCCACCCTGGGCTGTTGCTACTGCTTGCAAATCCTTCCTTCTTTGCTCCATCAAGCAGGGATCTCAAGCTGTGTCTGCTTTTTGCCCTCTGGGAACCATTTCTGACCACACCTGTGTTGGGAGCCCAGCAGTAAAGCCAGGTTCATTTCTTCAACCCAGTCCCCAACTTATTCTCTCTTCCATGATTCCACAATACTGAGAGATGTATCCCTTCTGCTCCTAATCCCTCTGGTTTCCACAACTATAATTATTCTTAATCTTCAAAACTTCTTGTTAATCTTCATAATAGTGTCTTCTGCTTTCCCCTGGGCTATCTCTACACATTTGATTGCTTTTGAATGATATGATTCTGAATGAATGCCCAGCTCATTACTTAGCAGGATGGGGTATTTTATCCTTAGTCATTAAATTGTATTTTGAATTAGTTATCTGAAGTTCAGCTGAGTAATCCAGTTGTGTCCATTTTAGTCTATACTGACTTAAAAATGCCTTAAAACGACCAGGTCAGCTCCACCGCTAATGAGCCAGTTGTCCTTGAGAGTAGCAGACACCTTTTTGCTGCTCTGGGGACTGTTGTAAGAGCAATCTGTCAAGAATTTGGCCCAAGAGATTGACAGTGCCTTTACAACTATTTACCTCATTATATTCCTGCACATTTTTGGAAAAGGATGAATGATGGAGAAAATACTAAGGCTCGCTCATACAATTAGGAGCTACCAGGGGTGGGAGAGAGAAGCTATAGAGCCAAAGGATATTTGCTTGTTTATCTCTCTGTATTGATTTCAATCTATACTATCTTCCTAATGCAATTCTTTGTTAAAAGAAAATCATTGCTCAGAGCATTTGTTGTATATTTATTTTCTTTTATGTGAATAATTTAAAGACGTATAAGCCTATGCCAATTTTAAAAGTGCTAACTTCAAAATTTCTTTCCAAGTAGACTTTATTCATGTCTCAAGTTCAGAGGACTCATTTTTTTTAGGTCCTAAAAGTCCCGGCAGTTATGTGTTTTGCCAAAGTCAACTCTTACAGGAGCACTTGCTGCCTGCTCATTTTTGCAGATACGTTTTAGCATTGTTATGTAATCACAAACTAAAATGTTCTCCACTGAACCAAAATGAACTTTTAAAGGTAGAATTCATTCTATTTATCAACATCCTTAGTACTTTTACTGAATATCATTTCCAGTTATACATGCAGTGAAAGACTTGAAACTTCACCAGACACAAAGGGTCAAAAAATGCTAATAGATACAAGTTGCATTTTTTTCTTAGATATTGAAGTGAAGGATTTTTATTTTCAGCAATGATAAATAAGAAAAAAATGTAAACAATACTAGAGCATTTCCCAGTGTCTGGATAGAAAGCAGAGTGGGAATGTGGCTGATGGGGTGGTCACCAGACCGTCCACTGGAAGCTCAGATGTGCCCACCGGCATGTACCACCTTGCAGAGGAAGCCACCCCTCCCCACTAAAGACTGCCCAGCATAGAAATTCCACCATTCACGCCTGGCATGCTTTCCACCAATCACAACTGCCCTGATGGGAAACCTGATTTGCATGAAATGAGTCTGAGTGTAGACTGCCACAATTTTCTTCTTTTTTAAAGATTATTTATGCATACAGGAGCTGGGGTACAGGCCAGATGTGTGTGTGGGGGGGTGAGAGGATTCACCAGAGACAGAGTGGGGAGCAGAACAGGCAGATGAACTGAAATACACTGCTGCGGGGAGCAATGGTCGAGGTAGGAGAAATCTACTGCGCCATGTGGGTCCCCTCCCTGGCCGGGGATTGAATTCATACTACAGGGGCTGTGGAAGCCCCACAGTGTGGCCCTCAACCCCTTGAGCCACCACGGAGGCCCCAGCCTGCCATACGTCTTTGAGAATCTAAGTGCTTCCCACAGGGTGAACTCAAACACAGCACAAGTGCATCTTGGGTCTGTGGATCCCAGGATGCCCAAACTAAGCCTTTGCTTTCACTCCACCACAGCAACATCGTTGGTCAATGCCCTTGGCATACGTCAGAAGTATATATATTTTTCAAATAGTGTGGCATTTATATTACTGACTAAAGGGGGCCAATGTCCACGGCAGAAGTAACCATTGTGTAAGTGCACAAACTCTGCTTCCACCCCCTGGGATCACTGCTGCGAGGCATGCCTCGCGCACCAAATAGGCTCACAGCCACAGAGGAATTGTCTAACCCTTGAGCTACAGACAATACCAGAAATACTGAGATTTAGAGCCAGACAGTCTGATAGCTGGTTACTGATTATCCTTCTGCATGTGTGCATGAGTAATAGCAGTCAAACTGCCTGTGCTCTTTAAGGCTCCAACTTAGGTCTGTTTTAATGGCATGGGAAACCAGTACTCCCAAAGACATGATTTTACTCCTCACTTCTCTCTGGGTTTAGCCAAAGCACAAGAGTCTCAAAGGGAAAAGTCAGAATAACCAGATATGGGTGCCACAGTTAGGAATCCACATTAAACAATATCTGAGCTATCATATTGTGTATGCCATGAAAATGGCAAAAAAAAATTATTTCTATTTAGCCTCCCTGGTGGCACAGTGGGTTGAGCGCCGCACTGTGAAGCATCCACGGCACTGCAGCACAAGTTCGATTCCTGGCCAGGGAGGGGACCCACATGGCACAGCAGACCTTTCCTGCATTGCCTGGTGTTCCCCTTAGCAGTGTACTTCCGTTGATCTGCCTGTTCTGCTCCCCGCTCTGTCTCTGGTGAATCCTCTCACCTCCCACGTTTCTGGCTTGTACCGCCCACGTTTTCTGTTCTTGTATGCATAAATTTAAAAAATAAATATTTCTATTTAAATTAACTGAACCTGTGCTTTTATGAGAAATACAGCAATGCAGAAATACATTTGTGCATCTTCCTGAAGAATTTGATTTTTTTTTTAATTCTTATGATGTCTTCTGTAGTTCATGGTCCTACCAAGGTGGGTGTGGTGTGTCTGTTTCTTTCTTTCTCTTTTCAATTGTTTTAAATTATGCTTATGTTCTTCCCTAAAATAAAGATATTTATTTAGGTACTATTTTTTAAAGATTTATTTATTTATGCATAGAAGAACTGGGGTACAGGCCAGAGTACAGGAGGTGAGAGGATTCACCAGAGACAGAGTGGGGAGCAGAATAGGTAGATGGACTGAAACACACTGCTGAGGGGAGCAGCGGGCAAAGCAGGAGAGTTCTGCTGCTCCATGTGGGTCCCCTCCCTGGCTGGTGGCAGGGATCGAACTCATGCTTTTATGCTGCAGGTGCTTCACAGTGCGGCGCTCAACCCACTGCACCACCAGGGAGGCCCTATTTAGGTACTATTATGTGTCAGGTACTATAGCTGTTGAGTTTCTTAGAATTGTTGATTTCTACAAAGAAGTCTAAACTCACCCTATCTGTTCTGACATGCTGCCTTGTGATGCGGTGACGCTCTTTGAGCCAAGATTGGTGTCTTCTGCCTACATGCCGTGCTCGCTCTGTAGGGACAGTCTTCTACTCCATGTGGAGACTGTGCAAGGGTTTCAGCTACTTTAGGCAAGAAAGTAATTTCCTGTTTGGAGCATAAAATGAAATCAGATCCATATGCTCAGTGGCACTATCCTTTCAGGATAATACGTTAAATAATCCAGCAACAGTGGTTCAGAGTCATTTGTATTTAATTATTTTATGCTTACTATCTCCTAGTGGTCGTGAAAAGTTACACAGCAAAATCCTGGTGAGATAATGTTCTTCTGTAAGTGCAAAGCTTTTCAGCCCTGTTGTTATACCCAGAGGGCATTTAATGGTGGTTCCCTGGAAACAAATAAACAGGTAATAGATTTTGAATAATTTCAGGGAGAGGACGAAGGCAGATGTTTGGTATGGGGCAAGAGGGAGTAACTTTGTGATGGGTGCTAGGAATTGACTCAAAAAAGATCCTTTGGGAAACCCGCCTGGAAGGAACATACTTTATTTTTTTGATGTTACTTTCAATTTAGATCATGATAAGAGTGACTACATAAAAATTCTTTATTCCAAACGTTTTTTTAAAGATTTATTTATTTATGCATACAAATATGGGGTATGGGCCAGAGGTCTCATGGGAGGTGAGAGGATTCACCAGAGACAGAGTGAGGAGCAGAACAGGCAGATGGACTGAAATACACTGCTGAGGGGAGCAGTGGGCAAGGCAGGAGTGGTCTGCTGCGTCATGTGGGTCCCCTCCCTTGCTGGGGATTGAACTCGCGCTGCTGCTGTGCCGCGGATGCTTCACAGTGCGGCACTCAACCGGCTGTGCCACTAGGGAGGCCCCTATTTCTTCCAAAATTTTTTGTAAAAAATTTTAAGACCATCAAAATTGTTATTAATTTTGCATTAATCTCTATATGAAGGCAAGTCGCTAATAAAGATGGATCGATAAAGAGGATATATACATGAAAACATTTACATATTCTGTATAGCTCTCAAAATAGACATCTTAGGAAGGCTTGAGACAAGTTGAGGTGAATTAACTAATTTACAACATTAGATCCCTCTGTTCTGTTTTGCCTTATGTTCCAGTCACACTTCATTCTTCTGAAATCAACACGTGCCTTTGCTCAGATTGGAGACAACTCACAGCTCCTTTTTCTCCAACCTAAATATTTCTTATTCTTTAAAGCTCAGGTGCAAAACTGCTTCCTCAGAGGGTGAGCTCAAATCCCTTCCTCTGCATGTCCCATTACTGGGCCCGTATGTTAGACCTTTTGTTCTATTTTCTGTTTGTCTCTTCCACCAGCCTACAAAGAAAGCTTCCACGTCTTTGTGTGTTCAGGGCATTCAGAGTGTCTCATAGCTCATATGTTGTTACAATTATTTGCTTAATTCAGATAATTTGCTTAAATGAAAACAAGGTATAGTGCGTAGATTGAAATATTAGGAGATAGATTTAAACGTGTATATGTGTACATGTTTATATATTAGGTACATATGGAGTAGATATATATCCATTCACTGGAATAGTATTTTAGTTCATTCAGGTTCCTCTCAGATTTAGGAATTCACTCAAGACAAAGGCGTGTGAAAATTGTGATAGGCTGTAGAGAATGGTGCAGAGAGAGGATCTTGTGATTTGATCACGTTGCGTATCAGTTTCCCTCCACAACTATAAATGCTTTACTTTACCCTTCCAGGATGATTTTTAAAAATGACTGCAAATTCTCAGGCCCTTCCCCCTTGGAGATATTAAGTCTAATTCTACAAGGCCTCGAAGCTTCCACGTGAGCTTCTGGAATGATCTTTCTCACAATGCCCCTTTCTGGTTCTGGCTGTCATGCTGTGAAAAGCCCAAGCCCCATGGAGAGGTCCCATGGAGCTGCTCGCATGGACAGGCCCAGAATCTGGATGCCCCAGAATCTGGATGCCAGGCACAGAGGTGAAAAGCTGCCAGATGGTTCTCGCCCAGGGCCATTGTGGGGAAGAGGAAGTCAGTACTACTTGGCCTCTGAATTCCTGGCCCACATAATCCATCAGCATAATAAAGCTCTTGTTACCTTATGCTGCTGTGTCTTGGGGTGGTTAATCAAAAGTGATGAATAGCTGCAGAAACTCCTGCCAGTCCCACCCTTATAGTCATTAGCTGGATTGTCCCGGTAACACTGAGGCAAGACAAGAACCCGTTAGTCTCCATGGTTTTAAATAACAGAATCTCATTCCTTACTCATGCTCATTCAGTTTGTGGGTCAGGAGGGAGGATCAGCTCAACATCAGTTACTCAGGGGCTCAAGGTAATAGATCCTCTCAACACTGGACTTTTGAAGGGAACTGGAGCTCTCCAGGGTCTTGTACCGGCAGGTCTGAAAAGACACATCATGTCTGCTCTTGGCTAGCTGGCCAGAAGTAAGCCCAGGGCTCCTCCCACACAGAAAATGCCAGAGTTCCTAGTCCTGTCCTGTACTTTACAGGAATGTGGGGAAGAGGCACTAATGGCTAGCACATATGCACCTTGATATACGGTGCCCGCCCAGCCAGCGGGCCGCAAGAGGCCCAAAGCAGCCCTCTCACTCAGCGCTGGCGCTGGCATTGCTCCTGCAGCAGTCTGTGCTAGGGACCAACCTCGCAAGGCCAGAGGTGCTTTTACCGCTTCCATTTCACCATTTGGGAACTACATCTATAGCTGATCTGCCTGCCTACCCTTCTCGCACATTATCTGCATGTAGAGCAGTGACTGTGGCGGTCTCCATGACAACGGAGACTAGCTAGCGCTTTTGCTAACCCCCTAATCATGGGGTGGTTATTTTGTTATTTTTCTGCTCTTTATTTCTGTCTTTTCTTTATCAGAGCCCAGCTCAAACTTAGATAGAGAGGTCATCATTTCTCTTTAAATCAAATGATATAACCTGAACTCACATCTCTGGTCAGAAACAGTTTCATGCTACTGCTTCGTAAGAAATCTAAGCTCATCTTGAAATTATTTCTTGAACATTTTCCTTTTTTCATGGTACTCCAGAGAATTCTCATATTCTTTGTCATCACTCATTACTTTGACTTCTAGACAAATGTTCCTTCTTCCCTGAAGCCCAATTGGGTTTCCAGCAAAAAGAGGTAATCTCCTCGATACTTAGTTTATACTGCATTGTCTGAGAATACCTTAATAAGTTCTTAATAAGTGTGGTTGTCTAATTTCCTATGCTAGAAAGGAAATAGTAGGAAGAAAATGCTTTATTTTATGAATCTTTGCATTTTAACTGTCAGTTTAAACATTCAAAGTAATAACACTGAAAATATCAAAGAAATGGATGCCATTTTCACTGTTGTTTCTTGAAGCACTTAAGTCATTAGGGTTCAATTATTTTCTTGGGCAGGTATAATTTTATTTATTTTTAAATTTTTTTAATGCATACAACAACTGGGGATGCCCCAGTGGGGGGAGTGACAGGATTCACCAGAGACACAGTGGAGAATACAACAGACAGATTGACTGAAGTATACTGCTGAGGGGAGCAGTGTGAGAGGCAGGAGAGGTCTGCTGTGCCATGCAGGTCCCCTGCCTAGCCGGGGATTGAGCTCATGATTCAGTGGCTGCAGATGCTTCACGGTGCAGTGCTTAACCCCTTGTGCCACCAGGGGGGAGGGCCCAGGTATAATTTTAAAAGGACTTGTTTTGTGTAAGGACGCCAGTGGGAGACGGACACATTTCTGACTTTGCACCTAGCTAACCTTGAAGCCTAGACTTCTTCCCTTCTCTGTTTGACAAAAGGCTTCAAGCTAGACCATGTCTCTTAAATATCTCAGAATTCGTTTACATATTTGGAAGAGGAAAGAACGGACTTAAAAGTAATTATCTTGTCCTAATAAAGTGGCTGTCAAGTCCATTGTTCACGTTAGCCGTGCAGTGTAGGCATCTCCCCATGACACCCTCCCGATTGAAAGATTCTCTCAGGGCAGTTTCATTTCTGTTTTTTCTGCTTAGACTTGAAGTGGAGAAAAAGTAAATCAAAATGCTGCATTTTCTTCCTCCCCCACAATCCTCCTTACCATCTAACTCCTTACCGTCTAACTAATGTGACTTTGAGACTTGGGAAGAAGTGAGAGGCAGGGCATAGGGAAGGACAAAACAGGAAGTCTTGTTGGGAGAAAAAGGTGGCCTGGAAGTTGGCAGGACCTTTGAAAGGTGTGGATGAAATGCAACCCTGGGGGTTCCTCCTGCTGCCGGCTCCACTCTTTCCATTGAAAATGACCTGCTGTTGAGAATGGGGCTTCTTCCAAATTTAGTCTCTTTCCCCACTGACCTCAGAAATCTTCCATGCTATGAGTTGAAACCATTGGCTCCTTTTCCATTTGCCTCTTTTTAATTGCCTTGATTTTTGCATAATGAATAAAAACACTTTAATTAATATGGTAAGGTAGAACTGACATTTATAATTTGTTATTTTCCCATCTCCAGTGCCCAAGAATAATGAAGAGAAGGAAACAGCTCCCAAATACCACTAACTTGCATTGTGCTATCTGAAGCACTGTTAAATCACTATTAAATGTAAGTGTTTAGGTTCATGTATCATTCACTTAGATCTGTGTAAAGTGTAATTGACCTCATTTTAGAAGTTCTTGATATTGTCAAGACTTGAAGAGTTTTCATCTAAACTCTTTAAAAATTAATAAGGTCTGAGCCATTATGAAATACTGATTAATGCCACACATTTTTTACTTTTTTATTTTAAAAGTGGTATCTGCCGATTACAGAAAATAATGTACATCTATGCTTACATATAATGTATAGGTTATACAGTACTAGGCATATAAGTCTGTCTACCAGTTTGGACTTCGGTTATTTTATACACATTAGTGTATATTTTAGAATATAATGCAGAATACAGGAAATGTATAGAACTTATATGTGTGTGTAATGTGCAAAGAGGTCTATACATGCATCATGTGGTATATGTCCAGCTAATCACATAAATGTTCTATAAACATAAAGGTAGAGAGCTTGCTTGGTTTCCTCTACAATATCAGCAATCTCCAGATTTCCTTTGAGATTCTTCCCCTGCCTGAACCTGTCCCTCCCTTCTTAGCTTTCTATCTACCTACCTAGTGCATTAAGTTTCCTTTCCTGAGCAGCCCATTGGAGGCACAAAAGACAGGAGCGTAAGTCAGTCACAGCTGAGCAGAGCCCCTGGACAGGGTGCAAGTCACAGGTGGGCACATGCATAAGCCAGGCAAAGCAGAGATGCCAGTGGGCACCTGCTGGGGCTCTCAGGACCCCAAACCCTCCTCCTACTGTAGAAATTCCCTGACAGCGGGCCTCCCTGGGGGCACAGCGGGTAAGTGAAGCTCTGGGAAGCTAATAAAGCCACTGTGGCATGGCTTCTATCCCAATCCCTGGCCAGGGAGGGGACCCGCATGGCGCAGCAGACCTCTCCTGCCTCGCCCGCTGCTGCCCTCAACAGTGTGTTTCAGTCAAATCTGCCTCTTCTGTTCTCCACTCTGTCTCTGGTGGATCCTCTCAACCCCCGCACCTCTGGCCTGTCCCCTAGTGCTTGTATTCATAAATAAATAAATCTCTAAAAAAAAAAAAAGAAATTGCCTGACAGTTTACCACCACATCAGATAACGAATGAAGTCGGCACAATGACTGGCAGAGAAGAAGGATGGGAGGAATTGCCACGTGGAGACATTTCGAGATGCTTTACTAAACCAGTAGTTCCTGAATCTAAGTCAATTCAAGGACGTCACATAAATTTGAAAAACTGAGACATTCACCATACTTAATTAATATTTCTGTGGCTTACAACAAAAAACATCTTAACTACAACATTGGTGAGCTGGAGGTCACTGTGGAAATTTCAGCACACCTTCCCCCATCTTTTTTCTCTAACTGTTACATAACTGTAAGTGTGTGACCTTTCTCACAGTGAAAGGCACCTTATTAAGCATAATTTTAGAAACATAATTTCTGGAGTGAAAAAGTTATATTTTTTTATACTATCCTTAAGTTAGATCCACATTCATATGATTCGGAAATTAAAATCCATCTTAAAAAAAAACCAGATACACTGGAAACTCTTGGGATGCAGAATGGTGCAAATGCACTGAAAGCAGATCAGTGATTTCAGTCCATTCTTAGAAATTTCAGAGCATCTGCAAGGAGATTGCTCCTCCATTCCAAACTCTTTAAGAATTTACCTCCTTACATTTACAGCATCCTTACAGGTTTTATGTTAATCCCTCATCTTGCTCTTTGTAAAACAAATGTCTTCTTGCAAAAAAAAAAAAAAAAGTAGATTAATTTGATTGCTCCAAATACAATTTTGAGGGATTCTGAAAGAGATAAAAATGTGCTATTTTTGAATCATCCTATTTAGACTTTGTCTTGTTTCCTAATCCTATTTATATTTGAGATGCAAATAACTTCATAATCACCATGATATCTCACTCCTAGTATATATTAATATCTGTTTCTGTATATATATGTTTACAGATTTATTTATTTATGCATTTAAGAACTAGGGTGTAGCAGAGGTGCAGGCGGTGAGAGGATTCACCAGAGACAGAGTGGGGAGCAGAACAGGCAGATCGACTGAAACACACTGCTGAGGGGCCGCATTGGGGAGGCAGGAGAGGTCTGCTGCACCATGTGGGTCAGCTCCCTGGCTGGGATGAACTCATATTGCAGTGACTGATGATAGTTTGATAGCGCTGTGTCTTTAACCCCTGTACCACCAGGGAGACCCTGTTTCTATATTTTACCTTAAAAATAGTTTTCACGATTTTTATTATAAATTATAATGATTTATTTATAAATTATTATAAATTATAATTATTATACAATTATAATATATATCTAATAATAATTGTCATTATTATCCTCACCAAAAAAAGGTTAAATTTAAGGCAAGGAGGTTGAAGTAAAAATGTGAAAACCTAAATAGAATAAAAGATTCTATTCTTAATGCTTTTCATATTGTCCTATCAAACTGACTCTTTTTAAGGGATATTGTTAGACCAATATGGTAAAGGATTGATGTGAACAGTTACTGTGACTCCTTAATGGTATTAATATTATTTGTTCTGAGTCAGAGAAGAGATGTTTAAAAATAGAACATCTTCTGAAACTGAACTAAATTCTTTTGAGAATAATGCACTCATAAGACACTTTGAAGAAGGAATGATGTTGCTTCTGGAGAAGCATTCAGTGCCTATGACAAGTGGGTGAGAAAAGTTAATTCTCAGTGTGACTTCTAAACCTCTTTGACCATGGCCAGTGCTAGCTTTGCTGCTCTTTAACCATCGGAAATGATAATTATATGTGCCTCTGGATAATTTTATAAATGTTCAACATACTAAAAATGAAAGCTTATAAACAAGAAGATCGTTTTATGATGAGTATAGATTGTATTGTCATCACCCAAGAAGTTGGCTATACCTCTCCATGAGAATTTTTTGTTTGGAAATTCATCATCTACAGGTGGAGAAAAATCAATCTTGTTAAGATGTATATTTGTGACATCATGAACATCGATCACAGTGAGAGGATTGTGTTCCGCTGAAGTGACGGAATCGATACAGCACATGTTGCCTATGTTAACAGACAATGAATTGGTTAATTAATCAAAGGAATTACTTGCAACATTTCATCTTACTCAAGTTTGACTGTCCTGTTCTATATCAGGAGCTGTAATCTCATTGCTTTCAGCAGTTCAGCCCTAATGAACAAACATTACGACCTCCAAGTCTTGTCTTCTCTCCCCTGTACGCCTGAGAACCTCTCCATAACATGTCAGCAGTCAGCAACTCTTTTCTCTTTCTGCTTTCAGGGTGGCAACTTTAATGAGCGGTTCTCCTCCTACTTTCCTATGCTCTTTGTATAGTAATATTTTACTTGGGATTTTCCAAGCCCTCCTACTGATTCCAGGAAAGAGTAAGCTGGGAGCAGACTTTCTCTGACTCAAGCTTTTGGTTCCTCCTCTGTTTTTCCTGGCAGATACAGTTCCTCTATTATATGTACACCTACGGTAATTGCTGCTGCTTCAGAAAATCTGTAAGTTCTTCTCTGATTGCCATGAAGACATGCAGAAGGGGGAAATGCTCACAAAATAGAAGTATTACTTTTATTTACATTCCAGCATTCTCTGAGGGGGGAAAAGAGTGGAAAGATTTTTCACCCTGGTGTCTCATTAATTCTGACAGTACCCCTAGAGACAGGGAAGTGACGAGAACCATTATTCTTATTATAGTGGAGAAACACTGAAACACCCAGAGAGGTCACTGATCTGCTTGAGGGTGACCCAGTTGCTTGGAGCCTGGGGGGAAAATAGATGCGCATAAGCTTCAAATTTCTGACTCCCAGTTACTCCAGTCATTCTCAAGTCTGTTTGCAGACCTATGTCAAGCCCACCTTCCTTCAAAGGTTGCAGCCAGGTAATTAGGTGACAAAAGATGTGGCAATAACTCTAAGGTTGCAGCCAGGTAATTAGGTGACAAAAGATGTGGCAATAACTCTAAATCCCAAAAGATCTCAGATAAGTCTTTTCTGTGTTCAGTCTTCCAAATATGAGTATCATCTTGCCATGTGAACATTCCTCATGGAGTACAGATGATACTTTGACACAGTGCTAAGGCTGTGGGGACCATGTGCCCTCCTCAGGCTAGAAGCCCAAAAGCTGCATTTCTTCAGAGGCCTTTGCACTTTGGGTTCTCAGTACAAATGAATGCTCAGTGCAGATAGCGTGTACTTAGGGAAAATGTGGAAGGCAGAAGTGAGAAGGAGGCCAATTCTTGGCCCCATGATTTGCTGCTGTTGACAAATGTGGTTACAGTGATGTTTAGGATTTCGCATTCCCACTGTGGAGAGGTTGTTGAGTAGGCTTTGTCCCTTCAAGTCTGCTTTGAGGCAAAGATTCCTTTCCTAGTAGCAGCGGTAGCTTTAGTGGCCCACGTGTCACAGAGAGCTATTTCTTTTTGTTGTGTGTAGGACCAGAGGTGTAAATTATAAAAACACAGATGTAAGGGGGGGCGTGGATTTCAAGTAAGCTTGCATTCACCTGTCCTTTGTTGACATGACAATCATTAGCAGCCTAACTTCCCCGAGGATGGGGTGGGCTGCAAAAGAAGAACACTAATACTTCGATGGACAGTCATGAAGTTTAGAGCGACTCTACCTTGGCGCATCAAGCACAGTATCTTGGATCAGATGCCCACTCCATTTGGGCTTAAGACCCATGTAGCAAAAAGCACACTCTGTATGGGATAGGTGCTCACTAAGCATCTGCTTAGTGAGGGAGTAATCCCATTAGGCATAGATAGAGGAAGCATCATATTCAAATACGGACCCTGGAATCTGCCCATGGTGACTGGGTTTTTGAGTGCAAGGACAGAAGAATTTGGAGCCTGATGGAAATGTCAAAGGGGTCCACAGCATTCATTCCCAATCTAGTATCTTCTCAGCAGCAGCAGCCTTAAGAGAACTAGCACTGACGGAGTTCCTCCTCCAGTTCTTTAAATACTGTTCCCCTGTACTCTATGCTGTGTCAGTGAGAAGCACATGAAGAGGTGTCTCTGCCCTCTAAGACTATAGATTTTCATCTAAGCCAATCCTCAGCCTGGAGTCTTTCTTCCTCTGAGCCTGCCCTACTATCATTGTCCAGTCTAGAATGTTAATTGCATGTATTTTATTGGAAACAACTACCATAACCAATTAGCTTAGGACATTCTTGGAAACTGAAGACTATAGTATGGTATTGTGGGATGTCTAAAAGAGCACAAAATGCATTCTACCCTTTGGACAGATGAAAAAAATCTATAAATCTCAAGCTATCAATTATTGGTACATTATCTTTTTTTTTTTTTTGTGCTTCATTCTGTGTAGACTGGACTCCTGGACTCCATGTTTGACATGGCAGAATTTGATTCCCAGCAGCTCCAAGTTTGCATGTTATAGCGCCAGTCATCTGGAAAGTGAATACTCCTCTCGTTCCGAGTTCAAAACTCCTAGGTAAGAAGTTCTGATTTGCCATATTTGGACCTGCACTGCCTCACACTGAACTTGCAAAGTCCACAACTTCAAAACACAGTGTGTTTTGATCATCTGTTATACAGTGCACATAGCAGATGTTCAGTAAGTGGTACTGCAGGACTGGGTGGTCGATCAGCTGTGGCCAGAGAAGTGGCCTCGTACAAATGTGGCTGCCTGGGGTCTACCCTTGTGCATTCAGTCTGGAGTGCAGTTACATGAGCTGGGCTGATCCTCTCAACGTGCCGCTCTCTATGCCCCATAATTTGAGTCCGGCTTCCTCTTCAAAGTCACCCACTCTCCTCCCCCACTTCCACCGTGCATCCTCAGTAGCCTGGCGTCATTGCTAATAGTTTCTAGTTTCAGCGTGGCCTGGAATGCACATCCACTTACCTTTTCTACGGATGGGTATTCTTACCTGTTTTACTATATTTGTAATGATCTATGACCTCCTTGATTTATGCTTTATCCTGCCATGTTGTTGATTTCCTTCTTTGATAGCAGTTATAATCTATAAATGGTTTATGTGTTATTTTTTTTTTTTTTTGCTTGTACTCTCTCTCCCAAGGAGTTCATACACTTAGGGACAGTGTGAAACTCAGCTACCTGGATGACTGTTCTAACATCCAGTTGAGGAGTGAATGATTGTAGAGCTCCAGGCTCTTCCCCTTAACACTTATCATAGAAGGGGTGGTAATGAGGCATGGAGATAAAATCACAATATCTAAATGTATGTATTAGTAGCCAAGTGTTTATTTTTCAAACAGTAGTCTTCTGTTTCCTCTATAAAATAGTGATGATGCTTATGTGACCTGACTTTTCAGTGGCATTAAAGATCAAATAAGATGTCTCATAAAATCATTTGGTGATTACAAAGTGGAATAGGAGTGTCGTCGATAGTATAGCTATTAATAGCAAAGTAGCATTCATTATGTAATTCAAATTAATAGTAATAGCTATTACCATTTGGCAGTTTGCCCAGAGTTAGCCCTAAACCTCTCTTGAGTTGGTAGAACTACAAGGTGTACGGTTTCCATGTAGACTAATACTTGATCGTTTGGCAAACACTTCATGAAGAGTCGCCGCACTGAAAAGCCCTGGGATTGCCTAACAATTACTGGAAAAGATACTTTCCAAAGCACCTCTCAAGAGTGCCATGGGTCACAGGGGCTTGCTTGGCTTTGCTATGTCATTCTGCAGTGTTCTTCCTTTGCATTTTTGTTGACATCTACCTTGTGATGAGGCCTTTCTTGCAACTCCCAACTGGAAACACTTTCCCCTTCTCTGGCTTCCTTCAGCCCTGGGGGCTCTGCACCCTTACCACTGTGTGACGGGTGCAGGAGGCTGGGGTGGAATGGGGATGGGAGGTGGGGAGGGGCTGGGAGGCTCCTGAGGACAGCATGGCTAGGGTTGTGCCACAGGACTCTGGGCAAAACAGGCAGCCGGGAGGAGTGGTTGTCATCACTGGCGCTGGGCTTTCCCCCAGGAAAAAGAAGATAATCGGCCAGGAACAAAAGGGAAGGATGAAGGATAGATAAGTGACCAGGGAAGGAAATGAGTCATAGGACAAGCAAAAGGCACTGTCTCTAGCATGGTCCCAGTTATTGGTGCCGAAAGTCTCAGTGGAGAACATCGTCTAGGGTTTATGACAGCCTGGGAGAAACACTGAAATGAACGAGACTCTGTTTCCTGTCATGTGTTTCGATGAGATGATGATGATAATGCAACCACCCAGTTAATCTTGATTGGGTATTTATCAGTGCTGATCCCCATGCTGTTTCCCAAGCACTGCTTCCTCATTTAATTGCAAAATGACTCTGAGCATTCTCATTAACCCATCTTATGTATTAGAAAACCAATACCCACAGATGTTCAATAACTTTCCCAGGCTAATGGGTGACAGACTACTGAGAGTTTGTTCTTAACCACTCTGCTATAAAGCCTTTCTACATTAACAGTAGCCTAGCAGACATCACAATTTCCATGTGGCGATCATGCATATTTACTAAATGCATGCTAGTTCCCATTTAATTATTACCTGAAACCTTATTTTGTGCATGTTTGCAGGAGAAAAACTTGTCCAATGTCGTCTTCTTAGCTTTAAGTGTCCTGGATGTTGGTGTTGCCAGCAATGGGGATGTGCTCCAGCAAAATCCTTGCCGTGCCTTTTCCTATGCATATTTTATCCCATCTCCTAGACAGCCTGCTTCTTGTAGATTAAATTAACAATCACATGACCAGCTTCCAATCTATTTCTAGTTTTCATGAATTTGGACAAGATACTTAATCTTTCTACACCCTCATTCCCTTATGTGAAAACAGAAGTAAAATAATACCACCAAACATCACCAAACTATTATGAAAATTAATTTCTCTTTAACCCTTAAGTGATTTGCTCATAAAAGTAATCTGTAAATATTTATCCTCATGGTTATTATTGCTGTTAATAAACTATGGACAATTAGTTATATGTCTTTTAGTGAGAACTGTTATGTGAAACTCAGGGGTTCCTGCAGTCTTGTTCCTCCCCTGCATTTTCCTTCTTAGAATGCAAGAATGTTTGCATTTGGCAAGTGTTAGACAATAAGAAAGGGAGAGCAAGAGAAATCAGTCATTTGATTAGCCACATATTGGGTTTTAAGTAAAAATGCTATTTTTCATAATATACTGTCATCTTAATACATACTTTAGTTTAGTGCTTTAGTTCTTATTGTCATTGAATTGCCTTTTTTAATTACCAATGTCATACCTATACATTAGGTAGGATATAGTTTTTCCATTTGTCATTTGCACAGTGAGGAGCTAATGAAATATTTAAAATAGTTTTTCTATGTTTAAATTTAATCAACTATACAGACAGATGAAATTGGCTCCTAATTAACGTTTTCATTCTATTATTTGCATGTGAATTTTCTTAAGTTATGGTTTTTGAGGTATCAGTGGTTTAAAATTACACTATGTATTTTAGGAGAATGCATTCACACCTCTTCAGATGTATGTCACCAAACCACACACACCACTAAGTCTATAATAATCCTCTACTCCATTGAGACAGTGCCCCCTTAACTCCCACCTTGCACACCTTCTAATAGCCTCAGTCCTGCAGCAGATTTCCTTTTGTTGGTTCCTTTGCTTTGCTTCTTTACACAAACATCTGAGCAAAATTGTCTAGTTATCTTTCTCCTGTTGATTCATTTTGTTCAGCATAATCCCCTCCAACTTTTAATCTTTTTATGGCTCAGTAGTATTCCATCATGTCTATACACCACATCTTCTTTGTCCATTCTTCTTTGTTGGGCACTTGGGTTGTTTCTGTACTGTGGCCCTTGTAAGTAGGGCTGCAGTGAGCATGGGAGTGCATCTACCCCTTCAAATAACTGGTTTTGTACTTTGTAATCTTGTGATCTTCAGGCAATTACCTAGGAGTAGGATTGCAGAAACATAGAGTAGATCTCTTTTTGCTCTGCAAGTCACATTTTTGTTTACAGTATAGGCATTCATTGTAGGGGAAACTGTGTCATCCATTTTAAAGATAACAGAGTGAATAAAGTAAGTACCTCTTCTCAGAGAATCTTATAGTACATCAATAGAATAAAGTAACCAAGGGAAAATGGAGAATAAGGTTTTAATATATTTTTCCATTATCAGCACCATCATGATTATCAAAATTAACACACTTAACTGTGTGCATAACTTACTTTATATACCTGATTTCATATAGTCCTACCAATGACCCAATAAAGTAGAGACTCTTAATTTTACTTTTTTTTTCTTACATATAAACTGGGCTCAATTACAGTTAGTTCACTATATATCTGTATCTGTCTATCTATATCTATCTATCTATCTATCTATATAATTGTTACAAATTTTTAGCAAGGATCTTTGCTAGGGGGTTCTCATTGATTGTTTTTCTTTAGTGAACGCTGCTAGTGTTGTTAGGGCCATGTCTTTATGAATAATATCTCAACTTTTCCTTTCTTGACAAAAGCAAATGTCTGGAGGGTTCTCAAGTAGAAGAAAAGGAAGATCATATCCCAAATTTGTTCCTCTTTTTATATGCTTCATTTTAAAAAGTAGATGAATACTAAGTTGTAGCAACATGTTAAGCATCATCAAAGGTTGCATGGAGATTTGTGTGGTCAAAAGCACTGATTATCTCTGAAAGTATCCTCATACTTACCCAGTAAATATCGGAGTCTGCTAAAATACCCTGTACTTAAAATGATAATGCAGTTTCATGTCAATGAAACCCAATCCCTAATTTAAATTTACTGTAAGAAGCAAAATTACTGAATACTGTCTTCATTACAGGTCAAAATGATGAGTTAAAGAGTATTTTCAGTTTAGAGTTTAGGGTTGCATGGCCTTTCTGTTGTAATATTTATGTTTGGTTTTGGTGTTCCCTGGAAGAAAACAAAATATAGACGATGAGAAAATATTAAGAAAAAAACTCAAAATTCAGTACACATCTTACCACAACTCATAGTGAGTCATCGCATGTGTGATCCCGGCACTGTTTCTCCCACTTCTTGGAGAGACTATTCATTTTCAATCTGAATTCTGCTCAGTTTTTCTGAGGTTTATTGCATATTTCAGTACATATCCATCCTATCATTAATAATGGGATGTTTAGGGCCTCCCTGGTGGCACAGTGTGTTAAGCAATGCACTATGAAGCCAATGCAGCCACTGCAGCACGAGTTCAATCCCTGCCCCTGGCCAGGGAGGTGATCCACATGGCACAGCAGACCTCTCTGCCTCGCCCACTGCTCCCCTCAGCAGTGTGTTTCAGCTAGTCTGCCTGTTCTGTTCTTCACTCTGTGTCTGGTGGATCCTCTCACCTCCCACGACTCTGGCCTGTACCCCAGCTCTTGTATGCATAAATAAGTATTAAAAAAATAATGGGGTGTTTAGGGCCTCCCTGGTGGCATAGGGGTTAAATCTCACCACTAACAGGCTATTGTCAGCCATTGAGTTCAATCCCTGGTCAGGGAGGTGACCCACATGGCATAGCAGACCTCTTGTGTCTCTCCTGCTGCTCCCCTCAGCAATGTACTTTAGTAGATCCATCTGTTCTACTCCCCATACTGTCTCTAGTGAATCTTCTAACCCTCCACCCTGTACCTCAGCCCTATACCCCAGCTCTTGTATGCATAAATAAAATAAATCTTTAAAAAAGGAATATTTAAACATCAGAAATAAATAAGATCCAGACCTGGCCTGGAATATGCTCATCTTTTATATAAACTAAACATACAACCTGAGAACTGACGTTTCACCTGCCACCTTCCTCACACTTGAGTTTCTTTACAACTACAGGCAGAAAATCAGCGATGAAATGTTGTAATTGCCCACTTCAGAGGGCACAGCCTGTAATCTGACACAGTGTGCTGAAGATAGGAAGGTTTATACTTGCAGGATCTTCTCTGGTGTTGTAATCTCTCTCTGGTTTAACTAGAACAGTTAGGCAGTTGAATATTCTATTGCCTGTTTCTGAATTAGCACCTGCATTGGTTCACATTTCTTGCTCCAGAGGGACAAAAGAAGACAGTTAAGGAAAACAGTTGACTAACATGCTGACTTCGCTTGCACACTGCCCACAGAGTCATCCTCCAGGAGTGACTCAGGTCCTTTAGAAGGCTCCCGTAGGTGCATCTTTTAGTTTTCCCATGTTGAACTTTATTCTTGCTAGGTTTTCTCCAAAAATGTCACCAGAAACTAGACACCAGAAGGTGTGAAAAGGAAGCTCAAAGAATTCTGTCATCATAAGTAAAGACTAGTCTACCATAGGATGATTCTTAAATCAGATCGACTTTCTAAAGTTGGCAGAATATTATCTCATCTTCAGTTAAAAGCGCCTAAAGGGCTGTGTTTGAAATGGCCCATAAGAGGCCCTGGAGACTTTTGATATCCATGCCATTGTATAGCCAAGGAAAGTAGAAGGGAAGCATCTGATGAATTGGATCTATAAAAGAGACATTTTAAGCTTTCATATGATGAAATTGGCAGAATAAAATAAGCACTAATGGAAAAGCATTGATAATATATTGCTAAGTGCTTAGTGAGCTTCTGTACCTGAAATGCATCTTTGCAATAATTTTGTTCCAATATACTTTTCACAAAAGTTTTCATGTCCCCACTGTGGGGAGTCTTCTGTGTCCCTGTACGATGCCATCATTCAGGGTCCCTTGCAAAGTACTAATTTGACTCACAAAAACATTCTATTTTAAACAACTTTTACAGAATAAACATTTGACTCGAATGTTGGTTCTAGAAAATAATATGTTAAATTATATTACAAGTGCAACAACTAGATATTTTTATTTCATTGTTTTCCTCTTGTGAACTTCTTAATTCAGACCATAAATAATAACACTAAGAAGGGGGTTAAAATACTGGCCAGCAGGAAGGAACTGCCTTTTATGAGAAGTGGATAAAGAATTAACAAATATGTTTTTTTAACTAGCAAGTGTGTTTTAAATTTTATTTCTCAACTTTAAATATATCAAGCCTAAAGTCTTATTTAAATTAAGAAAATGGGGCCTCCCTGGTGGTGCAAAGGGTTGAGCGCTACACTGTGGGGGTTTCCACAGCCACTGCAGTGCGAGTTCCATCCCAGGCCAGGGAGGGGACCCACATGGCGCAGCAGACCTCTCCTGCCTCACCTGCTGCTCCCCTCAGCAGTGTATTTTGGTGGATCTGGCTGTTCTGCTCCCCACTCTGTCTCTGGTGAATCTGCTCAAACCCCATGACTCTGGCCTATACCCCAGCTCTTATATACATAAGTAGATAAAACTTTAAAAAAAAAAAAAAAGGAGAGAGCTGGGGTACAGGCCAGGGGCGGGAGTGGGGTGTGAGAGAATTCACCAGAGACAGAGCAGGGAACAAAACAGGCAGATCCAGATCGACTAAAGTACACTGCTGAGGGGAGAAGCAGGCGAGGTAGTAGAGGTCTGCTGCACCATGTGGGTCCCCTCCCTTGGCTGGGGATCAAACTCATGCTGCGGAAGCTGCATGGTACAGTGCTCAACCCCTTGTTTCACTAGGGAGGCTTGGTACCCCAGCTCTTGTATGTGTAAATAAAAAGATTAGGAAATTATAGCCCATTCAAAGGGGAAAAATTATTTTTGTGAGAAAACATCTTGGCACCTATTTTTCACTAAATGATCCCTTCCAATGTAGTGAGCAAATAGAGATTTTTAAAAGGAATTGTGCCTCTCGGAATTCGATAGATTAAATTTACAGATATAGGAGAACTCTTCTGTAATACCATCAGAGAAACTACAAATGTATATAAGGTGCAAAAATCACTGCCAAAGTATGGCGCTTCTCCTTAGGCTAGCATCCATTTTGGAGTGTAATTTGACTCAGTGTATAATAATACAACATAAGAAAATGAATAAAGATACGCACTTCCGTGCATGCATGTGCCCTCTTCTTTACAACACATCACAATGGTTCTGCAAACAAAAGGGGCCCGGCATTTCCTGAAGATGATATTCCTGGCAGTCTACATTTTACATTGTCGGGTGTCTCGTAAATCATCACAGGAGGCATCTCTTCAACACGAAGGGGAAGTGAAAAATTCAGAGCTACATCTTGCAGCACTTTGTTGCAAATCATACTAAACATTTGCAAAAAGAATTGGTGGGTCAGGCGCTTCTATTAATATCGAGATAATCACCACTAATGAGGTGATTATTCAGTGCTATTATAATGAGAACTGCTGTAATTTGAATTTTATGCTTACCATTTCTCAAAATCAGGAAAAGGTTTTTGCTATATATTACTCTAAGGGTAAGAAAAGGTCTTTCATTTTCCCCTGAAAATTCAGGCATAAAGAGTTGCCAGCAACAACAACAAAAGGAAGACATTAGAATTTATTTGAAAGCTCGGTATCTATAGTAATAAAATGATATGAGGTCAGACCTTATGAGTTCTGGCTTATATAATCATTTCTTCTAATGAATTTAAAACTTTTTTCTAAAATCGGCCACCTCAACAGCTTGTCTTTAGCAAAATTACGTAAAATCTGCGCCACCGGTGACAAGTTCCCCCACCAGCTCCCTGGCCCCTGGAAGCTAGGGTCACTGCTTCAGAGCCCGCCCAGTCCGCAGTTGGCTTTACTGAGAGGTGATGGGCTGGAGTGGTGATGGGGCCAAAGGAAATCGCGCCACACCCCTGTGGGCTCTCCAAAAGAGAGACCTGCCAGAGGTGTAATAGTAACACGCATCGCCCTGATGCACACAAGATACTAGGCATGACTCAGCAACTCTCCTGCAGCCTGGACTCCATCTTGCACAGCTTACCTGAGTCGGGGGATACTGGGAACAGGGGCGATGGTGCGGAGGGGAGCTCCTTGGGAAGGTTACCAGGAGCACAGGAGACAAGGCACGCAGATTTAAGTTCTGCCTTCTTGGCTGAAAAAGTTCTGGGGAGGTGAGCTCTTCCTGGGAGAGGCCTTCATAAAGAGACGTTTACTTATATGTATAAGGCACCTCCGCCCAGCCCTCAGAACCCCTCTCTGAAATCAAGCTTTTGCCAAAAAGCTGTATTTGGGGTGCCAGGTTTTGGCTCCCCTATAGTTGCTTTTAGAACACTTTTTTTAAGGGCGAAACTGGGGGGAGGGGGTCAGTGGAGGGCGAATTCCAGCTGCAAATTTCATGCGGCATCTGAGACACCTCCACGCCCCAGAGATGTCTCAGTGAGCTAAAGCCAGCTGGGGGACTGGGCAGGGCTCTGAGGCAGTGACGGGCACCTCCACTCCCGGGCCAGGCAGGCTGGTGCTGGGACGTCACCGTGGCGCAGCTTCAGAGCCTGAGCGGCTTAGGGGCGCCCCACTTCCAAGAAGTAGCGCTGTCCCTGTCTTCCTCTGGCGACCTTTCTTCCTTCTCACTAGGACTTTTGTCTGCTTTCCCTTTCAAGGGCAACACTAGGGGAAAATATTGCCATAGTTGGCAGCTGGTAGCAATGGAAAGAAGAATTTTTAGCCTCTTTGAATTGCCTTAAGTAGGTCACTTCTAAATTCATACAAAGGAAGCCAGCGTTTTTGGTGAGACCCCGCGCAGCGCATGGTTGCGTTGCTGTCGCGGGGAAGATGGGCACCCTCATCCGATTTCCCCGGAATCCTAAGCCAGACAGGTGCTCGAGGAGCGCATCTGTGAAGACTGGTCAGGTCGTACAGCTAGGTCTTGTGTTCCGCTTGGAACAGGATCTTAACCAGCTTGGCCTTGGATTAAGAAATTAAGTTGCGTGTTAGCTGTTTCCAAATCCCAAGTGGGTTAGCTTTTTTCACAATGATAAGCCCTGTGGAACAAAATAAGATATTAAAGACTAAGATAGATGGGAACTGGCACGCGTATGCATTTATGTTCAGTTTGTTATGGGATAAACTGAGAAAATTTGAGAAAAGTATTGGTATTGATGGCACATGTACAGGCAAAAATGGAATGATTTCGGTGGATATAATTTACTATCTCAACTCTAAAATCATATGTCATCCTAGGCTTGAAAATTATCATCTGCTGACTATAGATGTTGTAATTTTTGTCCCTTTCATGGATCAAGACTGTCCATCCTTAGCTACCACCTACTTTTCTAAAGCAAGATGGAGACTTTTAATTGCTTAAATGAGGCAGACACTCTTGCTTTATATATGAAAAGAGACAGGTTCAAGGACATGGACTGATTTGCCCACATGGATAGGTGATGGTCAAGGGCAGGACTCAGCACACATTCACCCAAACACCCCACTTCAGTTAGTGACAGTGACTTAGGTTTTATTTTTTTTTAAATATTTATGTATGCATACAAGCACTGGGGTACAGACCAGAGGTGTTGGGGGGGTGGGGTGAGAGGATTCACCACAGAGAGCGGGGAGTAGAACAGGCAGATCAACAGAAGTACACTGTTGAGGGGAGCAGCGGACACAGCAGGAGAGGTCTGCCACACCATGTGGGTCCCCTCCCTGGCCCGCAGCAGGGATCGAACTCGAGCTGCAGTGGCTGCGGTTTGCTTCACAGTGCATTGCTTAACCCACTGCGCCACCAGGGAGGCCCATGACGTAGGTTTTAAAGACAGTGTATCTCCAGGTGCTGTATTGAGGGGTAGCTATGTCAGTGTTTTCATGCCAGCTATGGAACTATTGACATTTCAGGATAAAATACAGAGGAAATAAGAAGTTCTTTCTTCTGTGTTTCATCAGACTTAATGTAGTCACTTAAAATTTTAAAAACAAAATTTCTCTGCTGCCACTGACCCTATATCAGCAGTGGCATTATGTCTCCCCTTACTTTCAGGATGTTGTGGAGAATCCTAAGTAATTCTTACACACACAGTCATTTTCTCCAAAACCCTAGTAATTAAATATTTTTATTCTTTAGTAAAACCAGAGTGTAAGAAGAAAGGATCATAAACGTTTAGAGAACCAGGCGAGGGAATCTTGATGATCTGATACTCTAAAATAGAGTGTGATAATAAATTATTAGAAATTTATTTTCAGAAATATTTAAAATATGAGAGAACATTGTCAGCACCTAGCTTACTACCTATAAATTAAGCAAGCTGCCCATAATACACAGTCACCAAATAACCACCTATTACATGTGCACAAAAATAAGTTCTGTGCTAACATTGCAACTGTCTCTATAACCTGTCTGTGTGCTTGCAGTGGCAAAACGTACTCAAAAGTTTGCTCTCAAATCGTAGGCTATATAATTGTCACTGAGGCTAGTAGCACTTAAAAGTTATTTTAGAATATTCACTTCATTTAATTTGTGACTTTCTCACATTTCAGTTTTTTTCTTTTCTCCAACTGTGTTCATCAGACTTGCTCACATGGATTTTAAAAAAAAATCTACCGCTGCAAAGAAGAGAGGTTAAGACAGTGTAAAATACTGCTGTTCAGAAGTGGCAAAAATCCCCCAACACAGTAACTACTTAAATGAGTCAGAAAAAATTTTAATGTTTTTTTTTCTCAACTTTCTTTATTTCATTCATTTGACTTGCTGTTTTCGGTAGTAGTGTTTTTCTTTTCTGGTGGAATTGCCTTCTTCTACCTTGTCCTCAGAAACCTGACCTCTCAGACGTCTTACTAGCTATTCACAAACACTCTCAGCATCCAAGGCTGGGTTGGATAATTTTCAGGAGACAGGTTGATTTGAAGAAAAGACATAAAGCTCTGGTGAATGGAGTCAGAAAGGAAAGTCGAGGATAAAGACAGGACTTCTGAGATTACGGCTGTTAGCTTAGGAACACCTAAAAACAGCTCTATTTGTTGTTTCCTGTCCCAAATGTTGAAATACACCGCAGGATGAATTGTCATGAGGACTGTCCAGCCCTTCGTTGGAGGATGTGCCTGGTCTCGCTAGGTCTAGACAGGATTATGGAATGAGTGTTTAATCTTGGATCAGCACCCGAGGATTCATCCTGAGAGCAGCAGTTTGGTCAGGTTCGCCAGTGAGACTTATGCCATCATGCAGAGGCTGTGACCCCAGAATTAAATTCCCATTTTGCCACGCTGGCCTCGTTCATAGGCTCTAATTATATAATGAACTACTGCTCCAGTTCCCCACAAATTCAAGTTATGTTCAGGGAATATCTAATGAAGTGAAGACTCACAAATTATCTGCCTGTTTAGATAGGAAGCAGGAAACTATCTAATTCAAGTCCTGGTGTTTTATCTGACTTAGCTGGACACTTGGATCAAGTTAATTAAATAAAAGCTCAGGCTATTCTGGACCTTCTTCTGGGCACTGACCCTTATAACCATTCCTGTTCAGAGAACACTTGCTACTGCTGTTACTCCTACTTGTCTCCCAGATCCAGGCAAGTTCTTGTCACACGCACAGTATGGACCATTAGATGCTTTCATCGCTGAGTACTTGGAATCCATGCATTCGTCCAAATTGACCTTGATGTTCAAAGAAATTTTTGCTTCTAAGGGCTCAAAAAGTGCTCAGATCTTTCTGCACATTGATGGAGTTCCCCCATGTTGGCCTTGCACACCTGAGTTTTTACCAACCAAGGAAATTTTATAATTACCTAGTATGACTTAGAATGCAAGATTTCAGAGGCCTCCCTGCTGGTGCAAGGGATTAAGCACTGCACTATGAAGCATCCGTAGCCACTGTAGCATGAATCCGATCCCTGGCCAAGGAGGTGACCCACATGGCACAGAGACCTCTCCTGCCTCCATTGCCCGCTGCTCCCCTCAGCAATGTACTTTAGTCGATCAGCCCATTCTGCTCCCTGCTCTATCTCTGGTGACTCCTCTCACCCACCCCCCACCCACCTCTGACCTATACCCCAGTTCTTGAATGCAAAAATAAATAAATCTTAAAAAGAAAAAAAAAGGCAAGATTAAC
>JAGFMF010011608.1:6888754-6898968 GCA_019455555.1 Galemys pyrenaicus | reverse complement strand
ATAAACAAATCCTTAAAAAAAAAAAAAAAAAGACTTATTAAAAAAAAAAATACTCAGTAGCATTCAACTTAGGGAAAGAGAGGATTACATAGTTAAAAGTCCAGGTGAGGGCCTCCCTAGTAGTGCAGCAGGTTGAGCACTGCACTGTGAAGCATCTGCGGCACAGCAGCATGAGTTCGATCCCCGGCCAGGGAGGGGACCCACATGGTACATCAGACCTCTTCTGTCTCCCCGTTGCTCCCCTCAGCAGTGTACTTCAGTCAGTCTGCCTATTCTGCCCCCACTTTGTCTCTGGTGAATCCTCTCACCTCCTGCGACTCTGGCATGTACTCCAGCTATTAAATGCAAAAATAAATCTTAAAAAAAAGAAATCTAGATAACTCTTTGACCTCTCATATTGTAAAAATGTACCATAATTTAAAATAAATGCAAGCTACAGTTTCATATTTTATTACCTATGTAAGAATTTTTCTAAAACTTAATGACACCCTAGGAAATTTCCATTTTCCTTTCTATCAGGCTAGAATTTGTGTTTGGGAGTTCTTGGCTGAATTAACTATCAAATAGACTATAATTTGTATATTTTATTTTGTACACCAAAATGTTTTCATGAAAATGAATTCTATGAGCTTTCTCTCCCCCCACCCCACCCCATTCAATCATTTTACTCTCCAAAAAAGGATACTTTTGGTTTTGGTAACGAGTTAAAGTAATAAATAGTAAATGTCACAATAAAATGAGCGATCTTCATCTTTTCTATTTTTGTCACTGTACTGTTTATTTTTTTAAAGATTTATTTATTTACGCATACAAGCACTGGGGTACAGGCCAGAGGTGGGGGGGTGAGAGGATTCACCACAGAGAGCGGGGAGCAGAACAGGCAGATCAACTGAAGTGCACTGCTGAGGGGAGCAGCGGGCACAGCAGGAGAGGTCTGCTGCACCATGTGGGTCTCCCGCCTGGCGGGCAGCAGGGATTGAACTCGTGCTGCAGCGGCTGTGGTTTGCTTCACAGTGCGTTGCTTACCCCACTGCGCCACCAGAGAGGCCCTGTCACTGTACTGTTAAATCTTCATTGGCAACAACAAACTTCTTTATTTTATATGGAGAACATAAGCAGAGCTGGGGGGGGGGGGTCAGCTGATAGAACTGAAAGGCTTTGATAGCATATAAACTAGGACTGATTTTTTAGTTATACATCCTCCTGCGTGTATAACCTTTAAGATATAGTTCCAGCTTTCTTGTCTGTAAAAGAATAACACCTATTGTTACAGACTGAAAATTTGTGTCTCTGCCAAATTCATATGTTAAAAACCTAACCTCCAAGGTGAAAATATTAGGAGGCAGGGACTTCAAGAGGTCAATAGTTCATGGGGTGGAGCCCCATGAATGAGATTCATGCCTTTGTAAGAAGTCACAGAAGAGAGCTTGCTTCCCTCTCTTATTGCTGTCCTGCATGGGAGGATAAAATGGTGGCCTCTTCACTGAATATTCTCTTCAAATATTTATTTTTGTTTTAAAGATTTATATGCATTCAGGAGCTGTGGTGTAGTCCACAGGTGTGGGGGTGAGAGGATTCATCATAGACAGAGTGGGGAGCAGAACAGGTGGATGTATTGGAAAACACTGCTGAGGGGAGCAGCAGAAGAGACAGGAGAGGTCTGCTGTAGTATGTTGGTCACCTCCCTGGCCGGGGATTGAACTCATGCTGTAGTGTCTGGTGATAGCTTGTTTGTGCTAAGACTTTAAACCATGCACCATCAGGGAGGCCCTTCTCTTCAGAATTTCGCTCAGCTTCTGGAAACACTGCTTCCTGGAACCTCAAATGGAGGCTTCATTTATTTCCTTTCATATTCTAAGTGCTGTGTTCTCCTGGAGCTTCAGATGGCACCCTTCCTGCTCCTTATTCCTACTTCCCAACTGTCATTCCTCTCTTTGCCTTCAAAACTCTGAAGTTTCTTTGAACTATGTTCTCTTATTTTGCTGTCTTATATTCCTCACAGTTCTCTACTTTGAAATTCCACAGAATGCTGAATAATCTCTTGGTCTCTAAAGTCTTTTGTTTCCTTAGCTGTGATACTTTCCTTTATCCCTTCTCCATCACTCACTCCCATGTCACTTTATAATTAACCAGAACTATGCTGCCTGTGAATTTCGTTTCAAACATCTCCTTCTGACTATCATCCCACATTCTTCTATTCTTCTAGTCTACTCACTCTCATCCTCCACTCATGCAGTTCACCACCTCATCAAAACCACCAGTTCAGTGATGCCTTAACTTTTCTTTATTCATCATAACCCCATGCAGCTTGTTTTTCATACATCTACCCAATCACTACTTGCCAGTAAAGGTCCTTCATTTCCTTTTTCCTTCAAACTTGCTTTCTGACAAGTCCTGAGAGAACATTACACAGTGATGCTAACTGGAGTCACCCGTGGACAACAGTTTGACAAAGACAGTGACTAATACAAAGTCTTCATCTGGTATATCCTTCTCTTGGAATTGTTTTCCTCTAGTATATTGTCTGTCATTATGTTACAGCCTTGCACACATTTGTGCTTTAAGCCATCCTGAGTGCCTTTGTATGTGTTATTTCCATGAGATAATATTCCATAGGTGAGTGGCATGGGCTCTCCCACCTCCAGAGAGTAACAAAACTACAGGATTTCCTCACCACTAACTGGACCCAAAAATGTTGTTGCCAGAAATTGCTACAAAATACCTCCTTAGTATAGAGGTTGTTTGTCTCTTTGTTTTGGTTTCTTTCCACACTTAAGGTCTTCAAGAATCACGGCACAACTCTACCTTTAAGTATCTAGTAATTTCCCAGTATAGTCTACCAACATATTTTCTTTCTTGACCCCACAGCTAGGATTTTACATGGTTAACTCCCCACCTTCCTCAAATGCACTGATCTCAGTTATCCCAGAATTCATGAAGGATACATCCTCATCTGGGACCCTTGTTTTGTCCCAGATCTTGAACTCAATATGCTCCAAATCTTGGGTTTATAGAATTCACCTGCTTTAAGAAAATGGCTTTGTGCCTGCCACGGCCTTCATTGAATGTTTGGGCTTTTCAGGAGAGTGGGGCAAGGGTGTGGAGTAAGAATATGTTTCCTTCCCTGTGAGATAATGACAAGGTTAGGACACATGTCTTCAGGTTCTTGGGTTGGTCCAATAAGTGAATATATGGAAATGTTTTAGCAGCATCTTGGCATCCAATACATTTCACATTGATCACTGTAATTACTATTAATAGATTTAGATCAGTGCCTCAACCTCTGGTGTCATATTCAAGTGCATGACAGGTCCTTCAAGAGGTGAACAGTTGTTTTGGTGGATCGTCTTTGCTCCTTTGTCAGATTTCTCTTCTCTCCAGATGGTGTCAATATTAACTTCTCTTCACATAGGTTTGCTGAGGGCCTCTCCCTACTGTTAATTATAATCCATCAGCTGCATTACAGTTCAGTTTCATTAAGATTCCCTGAAAAGATTTTCAAATAATAATTATAAAATAAACATCCTGATACTACAATTATTTAAAGAGTCCAGCAAACGTTAAAAATAATTTTAGGGGCCTCCCCGGTGGCACAATGGTATTAGCAACGCACTATGAAGCAAACTGCAACCACTGCAGCACGAGTCGATCCCTGCCGCCGACCAGGGAGGGGACCCACAGGGCGCAGCAGACCTCTCCTACCTCGCCCGCTGCTCCCCTCAGTAGTGTGCTTCTGTCCATCAGCCTATTGTGTTCCCAGCTCTGTCTCTGCTGGATCCTCTCACCCCCACACCTCTAGCCTGTACCCCAGTTCTTGTATGCATAAATAAATAAATCTTTTAAAAATAATAGTAATTTAAGTTATCATATGTGTTGGTCATGTGGGAGTCAGTTGCGTATAGTTTCTTTTTCATCATTTACCAGAAGCCCTTAAGGAACTGTCCATCGGAGCTACCAGATTATTAACAGGATTGCCAGTGGCAGGCCCTCTAGTGGCCAGTGCCTTGCTGCTGATTCTCTGAGAGAGATGGTAGCCTTCAAAGACAGAAGAGATCACTGTGACTTAAGTACACATTTCTACCAAAAGACAATTCGCTATCCATCTTCCTTATACAGTGTGCCATCACTGAAGCTGAATTCAGCACATGAAAAGCAGTTGCATACCTGTGTTAATTCTTAAGAGCATTAATTAGATCAGTAACAGAAAAAGCAAGAAATCAGGATGAATCATGGATACTTTCTAACTTGAGGGTAGATCAAATACTTTAACACATAAGTCTCCATGTTTTTGTTTTTTTATTGTGGCACATTATTTAGGCATAGGACTCAGATGTTATTTCTATGTTGAGGAGCTTGGGGTAGTTAATAATGTGTCAATTTCTAACAGGTTTTTTTGTTTGCTTGTTTGTTTTTTGTTGTTGTTGTTTTTATTAAAAAACAAAATGACAATATCTGTCTCCTAGGAATTATGAAAGGGAAAGAAGATTAAAATGTATGTCTTGCTTGGAACTACTCATCAGATTTAACTGGATGTCCTGTATTTTATTTGCTAAATCTAGTAACTATAAAAGGAAGACAATTATTTGGGAGAAAACAAAGCAAATACTTAAATTCATCTTGTATTTGAATTGAAAAGTCAGTGAATCACCAATCCCCTAGAAATGCAAGATCAACCCATGATGACTTCTATGCATAGAGAGAGGGAAGGAGAACTAGCTCTCACTCCAAATCCAGATTGCTTCAACTGCTGTCAGCATATTTCCCTTTCTGATACAAGGACTGACTATTAGGAAGTCTTTATGGGTACTCTGATAAAAATTTAGAGATATTGTGCACAACTGCCTTACCCATCAAACATTAACCGAGTCACAATTTTAAAAATACATCCTTCCTTTTACGTCCCTGCTCATTGAACTAGGAATGGACCACATACCATCCGTGTCCTCTGTGGGGATTTGAATTTTGAACCATATTTGTTTACTTTGTGTGACTGGACCTGACATATGCAAAAACACGGCCATTTGACTGGGGGCGCCACTTGACCATATGTTGTTTTTTCTAGGAAAGTAGAAAAATTCATTCTTTCTATGATAACTTGATCCCGAGATTTCCCACATAACTAATAGAACCAGATGTATTTTAACTTCCTTCACTAGACACCCACGTGTAGTAAGCAAACTTGCACCATCTCCTAGGATTGGTTAGCCAATTTATTCCATGCAAAGTAAAAAGTACAGTACAGAAAGAAGTGCAAATGAGCGATGGAGTAAGAAAACTGCTAGAGTTTTGATGTTTTTCCACTTCTAAATTCTGTGTTTTGTAAAATAGTCTTTCATTTTGCTTAAGGTATTTCAAGCTCATTCCTGACCCATGAGAATTTACAATTATAATTAATTACAGAATCTGGTAGATTCTGGTAAAATCCTGGCAACAATCTATATTGAATTTACATTTGAAATCACCCACATACCTATATTTTACTTCTGGATTGATTCTGGTTTCAGAAGCTGGCAGATCCCTCCGTGAACAAGGATTGTCTTCACTTGCACTCTGAATGAATTGAGTTTTCATTCACTTGCTATGCTTCATGAGTTCATCAGCCTCGTCTATAAGCTATTTTGTTTTTCATAAAATGTGGGGTTTTTTTGTTCTTTAGAACAATTTATAAATGTAGAATTGGACAGATGGTAAAAAAATTGAAAGTTTTTATTTGTGAAAAAATAATAACCTGAAAGAAACAGAGATATAAATAGATAAATAAGTAAGAACCAGAATAGAACCACTTCACATATTTATAAGATCTCTGGGGTAGTAGTTTAGCACTCACCACAGGCCTTTGGTTTGTCCTGTTTTGTTTTTATGATTGTAGGGTACGCTTTGCTTTTTCAAGAAGTTTGGTATCTTGGGCCGTCAGAGAGCCATTTTCATAGGCATTTTTATTCCCGTCTATATAGAGTTGCATCTTGCTTTTCTGCCCTTTCACATGGGAGCAAGCTCCCTCTAGCACACGGCTCATTACAAATGTCAAGGCTATAATCACGTGTCTACAAACATCCACTTCACATGCCATACCCAGAGGATGCTCCCACCATTATGGGGTGTGCGCTGGACTGTTCTCCTTCTGACAATGAGTGATAAGCACAACTTTGGTCTAGAGAAATACTTGATCAGAAGAGAAATGACCATTTCTTGAATCTGAGTTAAGAACTTTAGAATAGATGAGTATTAATATCTATTATATTTAATCTCACCTATCAACAAAATTCCCTAGACAGTGAGTTTCTTAACCTTATTGGCTTGATTTTTAAAATGCTTTCTACTATATAGTCACATAGAGAACAAATATATTTTTATGTAGTGAGAGCCCATTTATATATCTTTGTGATATCATATATTAAATTCTTAGAACAGGCTCTATGATCCAAGAGGCCTGGATCAATTGACAGGACAATCTCCTTTTCAGTAGGCCTAAACACACTATTTGTTGAATGTCATTTGCTGAAATGTGCAATAAAGATAAAATAAGTCTTTTCGGGGTTGATGAAAAGATTAAAAATGATGCATGTAAAGTGGTTAGCAAAATGTTTGGCACATAGAAAATGCTAAATAAATAATAGTAGCTATAGAAGGAGTGTAGGTGAGTCTGGATATTTAACGTTTGGTCTTGTTTTTAATTTGGAAGATGATGAGTGGGAATCCTAGGTGACAGAGAAGCTCTGCTGGTTTGAAGGGGATGCTTAGTAGGTGAGCAGTTGCCCAGCAGACCATGGCAGTCTCTAAGTACCATGGTAATGGACACCCCTCCAGGATGAGAGCATGTGTGTGAGAATAAATCCTAATTGGCGTTTTTAATACAGATTGATAATATGGAATCTAAACTATGATTATATTGGAAAATGGAGAGGATAAGGAAAAGAGCTGTCATTTCTGGTAAAGATAAGATTACTAGAAACTGAGTCTTTAGAAAGGATGAATGTTGGCATCAAAGCAAGAAGTGGGATATAAAAATGGATAATCTGGAGAGCTGGGTCAACTATAGATGATGACATGGGGATTTCTGACATGTAGGCAGCAGACCAAGGCTTTGGTCATGGGAAAGTCTAAATTATTTTCTGTGAAAGATTTATTTATTTATGCATACAAGAACCGGGGTACAGACCAGAGGTATGGGGCGGGTGAGAGGATTTACCAGAGACAGAGTGTGGAGCAGAACAGGCAAGTCAACTGAAACACATTGCTGAGGAGAGCAGGGGGCAAGTCAGAAGAGGTCTGCTGCCTCCAGGGTTCCCTCCCTGGCCGGGGATCGAACTTGTGCTGCAGTAGTTGCTGATAGCCTCATAGTGCTGTGCATTAACCCCTTGCACCACCAGGGTGGTCTCATGGGAAATTTAAAGAAAAGGGAAGGAAAAAGAACAAGGCAGGAAAAAAATTATGATGAACCATGCATAGCTGTAGAAAAACCAAGAGAACCGGAGTTGAAGAAGTCAGAGGAAGAGTTTCAAGAAAAGCAGGTCACTGGATTTCTTGTAATTCCTATGAGGGTGAGGTTTAAGTGGAATGTACCCTGTCACTGGAAGTCTTTGGGCTTTTATAGGCTAATATCCTCAGATGGCTAGTAGAGGGTAGAGAGATGGAAACCAATGAGCAGTGGTAGTGGGAGCTCTGACAACACTGGTCATAGAAATATGAATCCCTTTCCATTTATGAGGAGCACCTTGCAGTTCAGCTTTGCCAGCCTCTTGGAAGCTGCACTGAGTGCACTGAAATATGCTGAGCAAAAGGGATAGACTGGGGGCAGTAAGGAAAGGGGTTTGCTCACATCACCGGAATATCTAGCTCTTAGTAGTTTATCATCACCTTCCTCCTCAGCATTGGCATAGCAATCCAGGTTTGTAACCCCTCCCCTCGGTTGACTAGAACAGTAAACACTGAAAATGAGCCCTACAGGGGAGAGAGGAAGGGCGCACTCAGCCAGGTCTCTGGCACAGTGGGTGATAGCCTCATAAGAGCATTTAAAAATGAGTCACCGCTCTCTCTGGAGAAGCAGTTGTTGACTGGCTAATATTATTTGACACTTAGGGATTATTGTGGCTAATTAGTGAAGAAGGAAATTTGCTGTTTTTCCCCCCCAGGACAAATGACTTCTATATTCCATTTGTTCATGCCACACTGCTCCACCACTGAAAGAACAGCCTAACCCAAGTGGCTGACTGTTTCAGTTATCCACTTAGAAAACACAGAGCACCTGCTGTTACACAACCAGAATGACACATGTCTGGACGATAACACGCAGTGACCTCTGGCATACTCCGGGCCTCATCCGCCTGGGTCTGATTCCCGAATCGTCACTACCTTTAGGCAGCTCTGGTGCTGCTTCTCCATCTGCAGCGGGCAGGCAGTAAACACGAGGGCTGTGAGTCATATCAGAAACATTCAGCGAGTATTATCTAGTATTAGCATCTTAGACACTCCTGAGCGTAAAACTTGAATTGGTTCTTGTTTCCAGTGAGAAGTTATTTAAATATTTGGTGTCCTAGTTTTCACATCCATAAATCAACAAAAAATACATGTTTCTTATACAATGACTGTGAAATTATGTCATGTAAAGAATAGTTCTTATATTACCCTGTCCTATCTTTTCATCGTTGAAAAAGAAACTCTCAGGGAAAAAAAAAAAAACAGGTTCATAATTTCTTCTTTTAAAAATTAATTTATATCTAGTTGATCTCAATTGTGGTCCCCATGGATTTCCCACCACCATTTCACCAGTGCACCATCACCTCAGTCCCTTCAGAGTTCATAATTTTAAAACTTCTTTTTGATTCTGGGATCCTCATTTAATTCCCTAAGATACACAAATTCAAAAGTTTTATCTATAGCATTTGTTGCTTTTATTATGTAAACAAAGTGCATTCAATGAAGAAAAATCTGAACGTACTGGAAAAATGCATTTATAGTACATATATCCAAGTCCCAAAGTTAATCACAGTTAAATATAGGAAACTGACCTTTGAGAATATAATTGATCTGTTTACCTAGCTACGTATCTATTTGCCTAACTATCTGTCACCCAGACAACCTAGCCGAAAAAACTGTGATTTAGATATGTAAAAATCTTCAATATCTTGAATTTTCACTTAATACATCATGACATTTTTCTATGCCAATCTTCGCTACAGTGATATTTAACTCAATAACAGTTGCATATATTTCACTGTAACACTGCTGGTATTTATGAAATCCCTGTTTCATTTGGCTTGCATTGCTGAACTCCTCAAAGTATCTCCAGACAACTGGCCACTAAAGCACTACACCCTTATACAATTGGAGAATGCTACCTTGATAGTGTCTTAGAGGTGCTTCCAGTGAAAGAAGTCAGAGGTGAGATTTTTTTTTTAAGGTTTATTTTTATTTATGCATAGAAGAACTGGGATACAGGCCAGAGGTGCAGAGGAGTCACCAGAGACAGTGTAGGAAGCAGAACAGGCAGGTCGACTGAAATACACTGCTGAGGGGAGCAGCGGGGAGACAGAAGAGGCCTGCTGCGCCATGTGGGTCCCCTCCCTGGTGGGAGATTGAGCTCAGAACTCAGGCCATAGTGGCTGGCGATAGCTTGATAGTGCTAAGACTTTACTCCCTGCACCACCAGGGAGGCCCCATACGTGAGCTATTTATAGGATTTGGGGTCTTGTCTCAGCTAGAGACTTAAGTCTGTCAAGAAGAGAATTTGAGAGCTGGACAAAGTTCATGATATGATACTTTAAAATTGGTATGTACTGTGGAGTAAGTCTTGATAACTCAGCGATGAGCAAGCTGTTTGGCTCAGTGAACACAGACTCCTATCTCTAATAATTTGATCTGAAGAAGTTCCTGAAGCAAACAGCCCTGCTATTTATTGATCTCCAGAGCTGCTGGGCAGAGATTTTCTGAAACGAAAACCAAAATCTCAGTCACACTTCTGCCAGTCTGCAGTTTTATCTAAATCTTAGAAATGCAGATGGTCCCACTTATCAATGTTTTTTAATATTAAATTTCCCAAATATATTTCAAAGATTGATTTATCTTAATGTTCACCATCACCTCCTCCTAAATTCAAGCTGCCACTTTCTCTTACCTTTTATTTTTTTTTATTTTTTTTTTAAAGATTTATTTATTTATGCATACAAGCACTGGGGTACAGGCCAGAGGTGTGGGGGGTGAGAGGATTCACCACA
>JAGFMF010011608.1:6867110-6880293 GCA_019455555.1 Galemys pyrenaicus | reverse complement strand
TGTTCTGCATCCTGCTCTGTCTGGTGGATTCTCTCACCACCCCCACACCTCTGGCCTGTACCCCAGTGCTTGTATGCATAAATAAATAAATCTTTAAAAAAAAAAGACACATCTGAGCACCTTTCTAGCATAGGTTTTGTGCTGGTGCTGGGCTAGGGGCCGGGACAAGGGGCCCTGAAAGGCTAATTGACGTCCACTATGATGAGTGTCCACAGTAGTAAGTGAAAGTCATTACCTGTGAGAGGAAGACAGGACATCTGCTAATCTGTTTTGCCTTCGTTACTGATGCTGCCACAGTGGTTTTATAGGGTGGCTTCAATTTATACATTCTACTTAATACAATTTCCTGCTGTAATTCCTTAGAGTGTCAGGTAGGCATTCATGTTGTAGAGGACAAAGTATGCTAACCAATGTACTTGAAAGCAGTGGGAGAAGAGTTATTTCTTCGTTATGTGCCTGTTATTTTTTTCTCTCTCTTTTTTAAAATATGTTATTTATGCATATAAGAACTGGGGTACAAACCTGAGGTGGGGTGGGGGTGGGGGTAAGAGGATTCACCAGAGACAGAGTGGGGACCAGAAAGGCAGATGGACTTAAGTACACTGCTGAGGAGAGCAGTGGGCGAGGCAGGAGAGGTCTGCTACACCATGTGGGTCCCCTCCCTGGCTGGGGTTTGAACTCTTGCTGCTGTGCTGTGGATGCTTCACAGTGTAGCTCTCAACCCCTGGAGCCACCAGGGAGGCCCTTTTTCTTGCTTCTCTAAAGATTTATTTTTTATCATTAGGAAAAAAAAATGTTTTCTGTGCCTGATGGAACAAAAGCCAGCTTTTATGTTATTGACTTTAGTTTGATGAATACTTTGTTTCTTCATCTGCCAAACCATGTGATTCTGTGTGATCAGGTTAGTGTACCCTGGGAGAACAAGCTAGAAAAGGCACAACTACTTTACATTTTCTCCTTGCCTCTAATGTGCAGTGATATTGGCTACAGACTGCTAACAATGTTGACAGAAATCTGCTTACTGCTGAGAGTGTATACACTCTTTCTTGTGTTTTGTCTTACCACTTGCAGCAAGGCAAACAGTGTTTGTTTTTGTTTACTTAAGTGTTACAAATCCATAGTGGTACTGTATTAAAGTCTTGTCACTTTTAATTGCAAGTGACTGAACAAAAGATAACTTTTCTGTCACTGGTTCTTATGCTGTATTTGAATGTGGTGATATTTTCCAAGTCTTCTCGGCTTGCTGCTGTTTGTCAGAGGATGGCATCACAAAAGAGAGGTGGAGTACATTTAGAGTAAGATTTAGGGCTGGTGCTGATCCTAGTGAATTCACTGGGTTGAAATTTAGCAATTCTGCAGTTACTCTGCTCTGCTTACAGCTACTTTGCAAAGTGCTGTCACCCCTCTCCGCTCCCCAAGGCTCCAGTTCTACCCTCCATCCTCCTCCTTTCTTTGTTACTGTTATTAAAAGGTAAAATGTAAGAGAGAGTAAAATCAGGAATTCTGTGATTTCTCTCTCCTTAGCAAGGTAGAAGGTTAGTAATTAAAAGCAATACGTTGATGTGATTTTTTTCTGTCATTAAACTGAGTACCAAATATGCTGCTATTTAGAATTTGTTTTCCATCTTACATTTCAAGATCTCATTTTAATGCCACATTCCACATTTCCTTACATTGACTCATATCTTCACAATGAGGTCTTGTGATTTGAAACTCCTCACATGTCTTACTGCATGTAAAAGTTAGTAAGCCCAGTGTACCTAAACACTGAAATTCCTTCCTTTATGGATATTAATGGACAGAAAATCAGTACTAGATCCTTTCCCCATGGTGTCAATTATTAGCTTATTTTTTATAATCCATTGTTCTGCATAAACACTTTTAATCATGGGATACTGTTGACCAATTTGACTGAAAAAGGTCACCTTTAAAGTAAGATGTGCTTATACCTGTTAAGTAAACTAGCAACTGTAATGAGAAAAGTGGAATTAGAAACTAAACTGCAGATAATTTGCTCATTCAACAAAAATCATGGAACACCTACCTATTATTCCTAGGCACTATTATAGTTAATGGAAATAGAGCCGTGAACAAAAAGGACAGTAATCCATGCCCTTGGGGAACTTTTATTCTAGTTGAGAAGAATAAGCAATTAATAAGAAAAAAAAGAAAATTCATAGTACACTAGAATGTAATAGATGTTAAGGGCACAATAGCACAGGGAATGGGCATAGAAACTGCATCTGATAGGGGCGCAGTGATTAATACAGAGGCCCCAGGTTGTTCCCTACTAAGAGATTTGAGAACAAATGGGAAGGAGGTGAAGATGTGACATAGGAGGTATTCTGCAACCATCCCAGGGTACGTTCATCATCAGTTGTCACAGTTTGAAAGAAGTCTGGAGGGGCCTCCCTGCTGGAACAAGGGGTTGAGCTCAGCACCGTGGGGCTTCCGCAGCCACAGCAATGTGAGTTCGATCCCCAGCCAGGGAGGGGAACCGCATGGCGCAGCAGGCCTCTCCTGCCTCGCCCGCTGCTCCCCTCAGTAGTCAGTGTGTTTCAGTCAGTCTGCCTGTTCTGCTCCCCACTCTGTCTCTGGTGAATCCTCTCACCCCCACCCCCAAACACACACTTCTGGCCTGCACCCCAACTTTTTTTTTTTAAAGATTTATTTATTTATGCATACAAGCACTGGGGTACAGGCCAGAGGTGTGGGGGATGAGAGGAGTCACCAGAGACAGAGTGGGGAGCAGAACTGGCAGATGGACTGAAACACACTGCTGAGGGGAGCAGCGGGTGAGGCAGGAGAGGTCTGCTTGTGCCATGTGGGTCCCCTCCCTGGCCGGCAGCAGGGATCGAACTCGTGCTGCAGTGGCTGCGGTTTGCTTCACAGTGCGTTGCTTAACCCACTGCGCCACCAGGGAGGCCCTGCACCCCAACTTTTGTATGCATAAATAAATGAAATCTTAAAAAAAAAAGTTTGGAGGCCTTGGTGTCCTCTCCACAGGCTTTGATAGCAAGCAGGTAACAAGCCAGCAGGGAGAAAGCAATGCCAATCCTCTGTCCCCATGGTGACGCCACCTCATAGGCACTGGTGTGCACACACCTGTGCATCGGCACACAGCCACGCTCCAGGTGCCCACAATGAGGCACACTTGCCCCATCCCCACGAGCCTTCTGTGTTAACTCGGTCAAGGCCATAGGTGATAGCCACAGAGGTTAGTGGCATAAAAAGCCTGATGAAATCATGTGCCCAACAGAGGAAAGAACTAAAATGAACCTGTCTGGAAATGCAGGTTCCTTAATCAGAGCATGCCAGTCATGTTCCAGAACACCAGAGGCCCAGGGTGGCTGGAGTGGAGCAGAATGAGACCAACATTAGCTGGCTGCAGGAGTAGGGATTGGGCCAGATCTTCCAGGGCCCTGGAGGCCAGTTGTGGAATTTGGGGTTCTTGTGCAATGGAGGCAGGAAGCCTGTAGAGGGTTTGCACAAAGGCACAATCTGTTCTACTGAGATTTTAAGGGGGTCACTCTGGATGTTGTGCTAACCGGAATGCAGTGGGGCAAGGGCAGAAACAGGAGACCAGTAAGGACGCAGGAGATGCTAATCCAAATGGAAGTTCTCCGTAGCTTGTCGGGTAAATGGAAAAGTATCAGGCTTTTCTGCCCTCCCGCCATTCGTGTGATGATGGACACCTGAGGTCCTGCACGCAGGCCTGAGTAGGCATGCGCAAGTAGGCACACCTGGGTTGAGGCACAGGGTTGTATAAGGGCGGCGTCACAAGGATGCCAGGGAGAAAAGGAAGACAAGCAAAGAGAAGAAAGAGAAAGGAGAGAGAGAGGTCAGAGAGCCCAAAGAGTGAAGGTGCGCCGGGGGCTAGGAGGCCCCCAGAACCCCTGCCTGCTGCGTACCTGGTCGCCTCTGATATATATAATGGTGAAATGAAAGACCAAAAAAGCCACTGAGGGCTCCAGGACTCCTCCTTTACCCTGTCTGCTAGAATCATCGAGAACTTGCTCTGTGCCCTTGCTGGCACTACAAGCTTCAGAAGTATTGTCCTCAGGAGGTCAAAACTTCAGAAAGACTCATCAATGCTTTTTTAGGTAAGAGATATAATTTAGGCCCAAGATATTGTGCAAGAAATATTGTCAGTGTAGATGAAGTCAAGTTTCCTTAAAAAGTATGCACATTTATTGCCTAGTAATACATGAGTTTGAAACATCAGTTTTCTTTATTGTAGCAACCTATTATAATCATTTACAATTACTGGTAGTTTAAATAACTGAATTAAACACTGATTATGAGACCTTAGTATGAATATTTTAAAAGGTTTCTCAGAGTTGTAAAGTTGTATGTTCTTATTTATTGGTTTAATTTTACTTTTATGTATTGGTTTAATTTTATTGTGTTTCATGTTAAATGCAAAGAAGAATATTAAATTATGGCATTATAACTTGGAACCAAATTGCTACGTATTTAAGATATACACTATAAAATTTAGTCCACACCAAACTTTCTTTTTCAACTTTACAGCCCAATTAATATTTAACACCTAGTTTCTTTCCTGTATCGTTTTTGGTACCATCTTTTCTATGTCACTACATTTTATAGAAGATCATATTTGCTCTTTATGGCTGGATTCAGAATACATTCAAAAATCAATTCTGTTATAATAAGCATCGTTAAACAACAAAATTCAACTGAGTAAACTGGAAGGCTCTCGTTGACTTTGCTCAGTAATTCACGAAGAGGGCAGCCCATCTAGCAAGAAGGGAGCTCCCTGTAGGCGGCCCAACAATGAAAGACTTTATGGCAGAAAGAGGAGGGATGGGGGAAAAGAATTGGTGGCAAGGTCACCTCACTTCAAGGGGTAAAAAACGTCTATCAGGCAGATCACCTCTGTGGTGTGAAGCTTAACCAGACGGACAGGTTGAAGATGATGTTGTTCCTGGGAGGGGTTGAAGTGCAGTCCCATGAAATATTAGGGTAGGTTTCGTGACTTGGGGCTTAGCACAAGAGACTCCATTTGGACTCAGCTGCCTCTGTCCCTCCCTTTCTAGTAAGTGGTAAAAACTGTGACCGCTTTGGAATTCTGAGCACTTCAGTAATTGCTCAGTTACTGGCAAAACCACATTCCCCAGGTCACAAAGAGGGGAACCAAGATTAGGTAATTTGCTAACTAATAGCCTCTAGAAACAAGTAGCAGCTTAAAAACTTAAGATGCTCTTCATCTCCAAGTTCGCTTTTATAGTCTAGCAGTGAGATTTTGAGTCGTGAGGTAACACTAATGACGAATAAATCTGCAGTAGAATTCCAACTTTTTGATGGTTTTATGTAGAGAAAAAGGCAGTAATTTGGAAGACACCTTCAGTGGCCCTTTTGTGCTTGTTCCGCCTCTCTATTTGCGATTGCAGTTTGCAGAAGACTGCTCTGGAAGGCGGGCCCTTCCAGCAATTTGTCTGCTTCAGCTGTAAGGCAGAATTAGGTTTTCTCTCCTTCACCGTAAACAACGACAGGTATGCTAATGAGGAAGACTTATTCTGGAACGGCTGGTTTTTCAGATAGCCATTTAGAGAGTGCATACGCCTGTGCCACTCTAGCCAAACCTCTGAGCTCGCCAGAGAGGCACACGCGACCTCTCCTTTTCCTTTTTCCCTTTGCAAAGCGAAACGGGCTGGACGTGTTCACGTGATGCGCGTGATGTCACCCCGCGGGTCTCGTGACCGACGCCCAACTTGCCACTCCCCGCCTCCAGGGCGGGAGATCTCGCGAGAAGGAAGCGCCTTACTATCAGCGCTCGGGCTGCAGGAGTCACTCGGGGAAGGGGTGGCAGGGTGCTGGGTGTAGGCTGCGCGCCAGCGCTCAGGGCGAAGCCTTGGGGACTGCCAGAACCTGAGCAACCCACCGTCGAAAACGCAAACGCGGGGGCGGGGGGAGTGCTCCCCGGGCAGTCATAGCAGAAGTGAAACGTGGCCAGGCGTTGTGCCTCGCTGTATAAAGGGGCTGCGGAGGCGGCGCCGGCGCCTGGGAAGCGGCTGGGCTGGGCAGCCCGACGGTCGCGGGGAGGACGGGACCTCTCAGTGGCAGCCGGCGGCTGCCCACATCCGGCCCGCTGTGTCAACACGAGCGGTGCCCAGAAGTGGTTGCGCCCCGAGCGTTCCAGCTGGGGCACCAGGGGCGTGCCCGCCACGGGTCCGGGTCTCCGCGACCCCAGTCTCCTCTCCAGTCCCACCCAGACCGCACCAGGTTTCGGCCGGAGCCTCCCTGCGGGTCTAGGCGGGTAATTCCACCGTCTCGCCTCGTTCACCTCCAGCCTCTCAGCTCAGCCCCCGCACATCCTCTTCCGCCCACCTGGGATCTCCCCGGCTGGGGCGCACGCCTGAGACCCGGTGGTGGGGGGAGCGCTGGCCAGGTCGGCGGTCGCTAGAGGGAGGTGTGGGGCCGGCAAGGCGGGGGCTCAGGAGCGCGGGGGCGGCGCGGGGGCGGCGCAGGCCGGGACTGCCACCGAGGCTGCGCCCCAGCCCGGCGCACTCTCCGCGCAGTCTCCAAGCGGGGCGGGCTCGAGGGCAGCGCCAGGCCCCCGAGGTGCCCGAGGGAGGAGGCCGGCCACTGGCGCGCACGCTCGCCCGGTGCGCCCCACCGCTGACAGCTGCAGCTGGGCTCCGGCGGTCGCTCCGGGCTCCGAGGCCTCCGCCCCCTCGGCCTCCCCACCCTCCGCCCCTGCCCCTCCTGCCCCGGTGCAGCTCGTTTCGCAACTGTTCGCCTCGCACCCGCCGGTGCCCAGCTGTTTTCTATTTCCCGGCCCCCTCTCCCGAGTACTTTAATCCCTGCCTTTGGGGAGAGGGGCTGGCGAGGGGACGGGTGAGCGCTGGAGGAGCAGAAGGAAGCGCGGCCCAGAGGAGGAGGATCGCCCCACCTCGAGGAGGAGACCCCACGCAGCCCTGTCTGGTCCCCTCCGCCCCGCCCCTGCGCACACTCCCTCCTGGGCGAGCTACTTTCGGACGAGGAAAGTGAGGGCGGCCCTGGGTGACAGCGCCGAGGGGCCAGTCCCGGGGAAGCCGCGCGTCTGCTCGTGTCTAGTCCTCCGCGCTCCCAGCCAGGGGCACAGCCGGGTGAGGATGGCTTCGACCACCACCTGCACCAGGTTCACGGACGAGTACCAGCTTTTCGAGGAGCTCGGAAAGTAAGCGCCTTTGACCTGCACCCGCACGTCCCCTTTCCAGTAGAGGGCGGGTCGCCTTGCCCCTGACCCATCGGCCTCCCCGCATGGGGCGAGGGGCAAGGGAGGGTAGGGCCCCTGTAGCAGCTACAAGGAGGATGCTTTTAGCGAGGGTAGGGGACGCAGAAGGGCAAAACCCCCGCCCCAGCTGCGGCTCATTCCGATAATCCTCAGCCCACCGTCTCTCCGTTCCTCCACCTTCTGGCACTAGAGACTTGGTGGATTTACGATCCCTGCAGTTGTAGCTGTCATCCTATCCTGTTAAGTGTGCGAGCGTGTGTCTGTGTGCGCGTGTCGAGGAAAGCAGGATCCATGTAAAATGCAACATAGATCATGTTTTCTGTAGATAGAGATGCCTCCTGCTCTAGCGGTGTGTTGGCCGTACGACCCACGTACGGATGAGAACTTACTGCCACAGACGGTGCCATGTTTATTGATGCCGAAAGTTCAACTTGGCGTAGAGTCTATTTCGCATCCAGTAGTTGCTCTGTCCCGGAAAAGGGCCACCCGGAGGACCCAGAGCCCCTGCCCCATAGCTCCTGTGTTCTTTGCACCATCTTCCGCGCGCATCATCCCTCCGAGGATTTACGTGCATTATTGCATTCTCCGGGAGGATTTATTTATACAGGCAGCGGAAAAGCCCTCTGGAGACAGGGGAGACCTTCCCAAGGGTAGCCTAGCTTCCAATGAAACGACCCCCGCACCGACTGGCATCAGTACTTGGAGATACTCAGGGGGGCTAGGGAGCTACCGAGGACCTGTGTTTAGGGACCTGGGGGTGAAGCCCTAGCATCAAACCGAAGCCCGGTCTCTATCGCTAGTTCCGACTGTTACTTAAGAAAGGGGGTGCGCTTGTGTGATGATGTTGAGTCACACACTTGAATGAAAGGCAATGTAATTATCTTTTACATAGGATGAAAGCTATACCTTTATATATGTATATACTCTCTTCTGTTAAACATGGAGCCTATGTCGGAAGAGCTGCTTAATTCGAATCTCTCCCCTCCCCCCCAAAACTGGGCACAGAGAAATCACCATATCGGGATTTGTAAAACCACGCAAATGTTCCTAACATTTGTATTTTAATGAAAACGATAGCCATATTTACTGACTTGGAGCCACGTTAAACCCCCACCCACACCCCCAAATAAATAGCCTGCTGATTCTGCTGCTCCTCCTCAGTTCTGCTCTTTGCAGGTTTTTCTCAGCATTTGGTGCTGTGTGAAGTGTGGACTGTAAAATGTTTTCAAATTTAATGTGCAGACAAAGCCATCATGATTGGCCTTTCATTTTGTTGGTCACTAATATGTGCCTCCAGTTAAATAAAATTTACTTTTTATTCTTCACCATGAAAGGAGGTCTGAGTTAGAAGGAAGAATTGCTCCTTTTCTGGATGTTCCCTGTAGTGCACTGGTAATTCACAGTTCGATGAAAGCAATAAAAATGCTAAGGTGGTTGTATTTTTTTTTAAAACTAGACTATCAGAGCTGATTAAATTGATGACCTGCTAATTATTGGTTTTCAGGGGGGCATTCTCAGTGGTAAGAAGATGTATGAAAATCCCTACTGGACAAGAATATGCTGCCAAAATTATCAACACCAAAAAGCTTTCTGCTAGGGGTGGGTATTTTCAACTGCATATGTCTTACTTTTGTACCTGTCCTGTTGATTGTTGGTTCTGTTGTGTGTAAATAGATCATGTACTTATAACTGTGGACTTAGCTGTCATGTTGCATATTGAGATGATTTCCTCCTTAACACCTCATGGTGTGTACAGTTGAAAAGTCAGTGAACAGATGTAGCTATCATTTATTCAGTTGTGGTTAAAATTCTAGCCTGCGAGCAGCAGCAGAGGTAAGTATTTTTTAAAGCAAATCACTGTTCCTAAGTACAGTTTGCTGTTTGCTCTACTGTGAGATAACTTGCAGAAAAACCCTGCAATAAAAAATAGAAGACTCACAACTGTCATTAGTCCCTTTTGCTTTTGAGAGGAAATATAGGTCACAGCTCAGTTAAACCCTGTATTTCAATTGTAGTTACACTTGAAGTTAATTCATTGAGGTATATTTAACGGTAATGGCTTTGAGAAGAAAAAAATTTATGATTGCTATTTTCTAGGAAGTACTGCTGGATTCTGCTATTTTTGTGTATAGTTGAGATCTTTTCCTCAGTCTGTCCCATTAAGGCTTCTGCAGACTCATGTAATGTGTTCTACACATGTTTTCTGGCTGCACAGATAATTCATACGCATAAAATAGCTGTTGACACAGGCAGAAAGCTTGGCAGGACCTCACTGCATTCTTTTTAGTTTGTTGAACTCATGCAAAAGTACTTCTGAAATGCTGGGCATTCCAGTTATTGTCAGCACGTGCCCAAGGTATTTCCATGGGAATTTAGGGTTCGATGAAGTAAAAATTAAGTTAAAATGAACAAAATGACATAGTAGAAGCCCATCGCAGTGACCTGGTTTATTTTAAGTAATGAGAAAAATTCCATTCGGGTTACTTCTCATTCAGTTTCTCTTCTAAAAAGTGCTGCTACTTGGAAGCCTTATGTTCGGTAGCTACCATGATTTTTTTTTTTTCCTATTTGTTGCAAATTCTACTTTTAACAAGAACTTTTTTGAGGTTAGCATTTCAGTTTATGCATATGAATGCAATTTTGTTGTGATTTCTTCATCCCTTTTTAGCATGACTGTGAGCAAGACCTGAGTAGCCAGCGTGGATTAATGCTGTGGGAAATACTCAATACTAGGCAGCCCTCTTGGCTGACTGTTCCCTTCCCCTCTCTCTGCGCCACCGGAAGGTTGTACACAGTGAAATGGAACTGATAACTGAAAATGACATTTTGCTACAGAAAAGAAAAATGAAGAACCGTTTGTAGTCTCATTCTCTCGGTGCTTGAGTTCTTCCTGTGTGCTAGGTACTTGAGGCAACGGTTGAGATATCAGTCATTTGGGAGGTGTTACCCAAGCCTCCCCATTGTTTTACATTTTCTCTCAAAACCTCAATCTTGTGCTTTCCTTGTACTTACTTCCTTGACTAGACTCCTCCCACTTCATCCTCCCGGATGCATACTCCCTACATCAGAATAGCAGATACACTTGTCTGCTCACATACCTTTTATTTTACACTCCTCTGCCCCCAGGCTAGGCAATAAGATAAGCCATTTCTACCCTCATGGAATCAGTCATGCCTGTTGCTGCCTCTGTTTTCAAGAACTGTTTACACCAAGAGCTCCCTTGAGGAGTGCCTTCCGGAATTAATGATACCAAGTGCTGTATTCCAGCTGCATTTAGGAAAAGGCTTAGAAGCATTCCAAACCTATTTTATGTTCACCTGCTAGAGTGTGAGTTGGTGGAAAGGGAGGTACTGGAACTAGCGCCTAGCTCTGAGATCTTGAGTGTTGCATTTTCCCTGAGCTTCAGTTTGTTACCCTGTGAAATGGGGTGATACTGTTAACCCTTTTGTAAGGTTTTGATCAGGAAGAAGCAATAGTAGAACAGTGCCTGTTCCATACTGTGTATTTAATATTAACTGTCATTATCTCATTGGGTTTTTGTAAGAATCAAATGAGATTACTTAGATGAAAGACCTTAACCATTGCGAATCCAGAGACAGCAGCCTTGATTTAACTATGAGAATTCGAATGGAATCTTGACTTCACTATTTAGTGAGCGAATTTGGTTCATCACTTACGTTTGACCTTGTTTTCTTTGTTAATAAAATGGGGGTCCCATAGGCTACCATGCATAATTTTCATAATCCTGAATTTTTGAGTCACTTTTTGAATTATGAAGTGCTGTATGACTTTGACCTACTGCTTGCTTGTGAATGTTCTGAAATAAGTGTTCTGAAGGAAAGATACCTCGTTCTACTTGTTACAGGTAGTTATAGAATATTTGTAACTTTGAATGTGCATTTGTTTAACCTGTGGCCATATTGTCAGACCTAAAAGTAAAAACAGCAAGGTATCATTTTTCAGTGTGACAGGCCATAACATTAGGGTCACTGGAGGAGCTCAGAGTACAGTGAATGGCATCAAGAGCGACTGTTAAATGATTTGTAAAAGAGTTACTTAGTTTATGCCTAAGAACAAACACTGGCATAAAGAAATCTATAAGGGTGTGTATTAAGAACATATGCTTTAAAATAGTCATCCTTTACATGCACTATTATGAGCCAGAAACAAAATAATACACTTAAGGAAATTGAACAGGAAATGCAAAAATGCACACTTCTCCCTCCCCCCATGGGTATTGATATTATTTTTCTTTTGTGGCATGTGGAACATGTAGTATTTTGTTCAAATGTCTGGGTTATTTGAAATGCCATGCCTTTGTAAATCCAAGTTTTAAGTCAGTTTTTTTTTTTTAAAGACTAGAGCAGTCTTTCTCATTCAAATAATGTTCTTTGAATGTACTATTCCAACAGATAAAGAAATGCCATTGTCAATAAATCTAAGACCATGAAGAAATTTGCCAAAATTTGGCTACATTCCTGCACAAATTTGCACATCTGACCGTACTGTCACCCAGGCATTTTTGTGTGCCTCACTTTTAATGGATTTCCAGACAGTTTCAGTTGCATTTCCTTCTCAGCTGTTAGTCACACTCACCATGTTTGGGAGACTCCGTCTGTTGAAGCTTTTCTTCCCTTTTGCTTGAGCGCACACTTGCACGGAGCATTTGTTACCTGCTGCTTATCAGATGGATAGACTCTGTATCTGGGTCTTTTTTCCCCAGTGAAAGTACAGAAACTTTTCAAACTCTGATAATTTGTATGTGATTTTTTTTTTTTTGTCTCCTGAAGTTTTTTCTTTCATAGGAGTAGAATGCATGCTTAGAATAGTGACAATAGTTTTTTATATCCTGTTTTTACCGCAAGTTAGAATTGCTATGAACATATTCCAATGTAGCTTTTGATCATTAGAAATTTGATTATTATGTAGAGTCTGGTACATCACAAGGTTTTTGTTTTAGTAAAACAGAATAAATTGCAGTAGGAACTTGAAATGTATGATATCATGAGTATATTTTTCCATTGCCAACGTTAAAAAGCCTTCTTTTTATATGTCTATGTTAAGTTAGATATAACACAGTTAAATCTTTTATTTTTATAGTTTTGAAGGGTCAGAAAATTTTGCTGCTATATAGTTATTTATAGTTTTTTTGTATTGGACAGTCAAGAAATTAATGTAATTTTTCAACTTCGTAATCATTGGTGTTGAATTAGAGGTAGAACTGAGTTGATATAGATGAATTAAATGTTCTGCTTATACATTATAGACTTGGCGATTTGGAACTAAATGGGAAAATTAAGATTTGAAACTTGCTTTCTAGAACAATGTTTTCAGGAAAATTAGTCGCTTTTATGTTTGTATATGGAATATCCATAATTCTTCAGTACTGCACAAAGTTCCTACCACTGTGTGTTTGTTAGTTACATATAGTTGTATTAGACATTTACTTTCCTGTATTGGTGAGTGAAAATGTTATTGATGTTCAAAACTAGTGAGGAGATAAAAATATAAATGCATAGCTACATTTCCAGCAAATAACACAACTCCTTTCTGTATTCCAGTGGTAGTAAATAAGGCAAATGTAGAGCGTGGGCTTGTCAGGTACCACGCTGTGATAGTAATAATTAGTTTTCACCTTGACTACACTGATCATTCAGTAGGAACTGAATGCCTGGAAAACCCAGATTGTTTATGCAGTTAATACTTTTCATTTCCACTGAAATGTTTAATCACCTCATTATAAAAATTAAAATTTAGTAAGACGTTATTTTTATGGATCCTCTTAATGTTCATAAACATTATTATAAAGTACATGCTAGAACCTTTCTTTTTTTTTTTTAAACATTTTTTTTTAAAGATTTATTTATTTATGCATACAAGCACTGGGGTACAGGCCAGAGGTGGGGGGGGTGAGAGGATTCACCACAGAGAGCTGGGAGCAGA
>JAGFMF010011608.1:6818046-6866972 GCA_019455555.1 Galemys pyrenaicus | reverse complement strand
CACTGCTGAGGGGAGCAGCGGGCACAGCAGGAGAGGTCTGCTGCACCATGTGGGTCCCCTCCCTGGCCAGCAGCAGGGATCAAACTCGTGCTGCAGTGGTTGCGGCTTGCTTCATAGTGAGTTGCCCAACCCGCTGCGCCACCAGGGAGGCCCTAGAACCTTTCTTGACATTCAAATTTTGTTAACCAGAATTTTACTTATTTTTTTAAAAGTCTCTTCTTTGGGCTGATAATGAAGCCAATTCTTGGTGTCTTTAGTGTTGAGTTTTTAATTTTTTTTTTATTTAACATCTGTCTCTCCCCATTTTCTGGACAGTAACATTATTTGACAATAGTTGTTTTTTGTTTTTTAATAAATTGTTGGCAGTTAGTGATGGTTTACATAGGCTGTTAAAATTTGAAATAATTTTATCATTTACTAATATTCACTGCAGTACGTTAAATGAAATCTCACCAATGCTTCACTCTAAAACAGTACCTTGAAATTTACATCCTTGATACTAGTTTATGGGCCACTAAACAAATTCACAGGAATTATCTGATGTGATTTTATTTTAATAAACATTGAATGATTGCAGTGGGTGCAGTGTCCAGGAAAAATAAGGCTATCTGTAGAAATAGATAGAGAATGTGTTAGAAGTCTAGCATGTATAAAGAACTGTGGATTTTTAAAGAACTGCAAGATTATTTCTTCCTAGGGTGATAAAGGAAGACTTTTATATAAAGTGGTTTGAAATAAAATTTTAAAACTGTAATGCAGATGGAACTCAAATACCTGTTACAGTTGAAATATCTGATTATAATCAAAATGCTACCTTATTCATATTGTATGAAGTTTTACCTTGGTCTAAAGTTATTTTTAGGATAAATTACTCTTAAGTGAAGTAGGAAATTTTCTAGAAGGCAAGATTCCTTTGCTTCTACTTCAGGGATGTAGAACAATAGGACTAAGTTAAGTTTGTGGGAAAGAGACGGTATCTTTCTTTAACTTTATTTTAAACATTATAAGTATTCTAATTCTAGTTCTAGTTCTAGAACAATGTCATCATTGATTTTTCAGTTAGTTGAGTCCATTTTCTGGTACTGTACTCTCCTTATAACTTCTTCGATTCTTTGTTACTATAAATTTTTTTTAAAAAAAGATTTATGCGTACAAGAGCTGCGGTACAGGCCAGAGGCAGGGGTGGTGAGAGGATTCACCAGAGACAGAGCAGGGAGCAGAACAGGCAGATCAAATGAAACACACTGCTGAGGGGAGCAGCGGGCGAGGCAGGAGAGGTCTGCGCCATGTGGGTCCCCTCCCTGGACAGGGATCGAACTCGTGCCACTGTGCCACAGAGCTTCACAGCGTGGGGCTCAACCCGCTGCGCCACCAGTTAAATTACCATTAATTTAAATATTTTATATTTAAAATATAAAAATATTTTAAGAGAACCTTCTGAGGGACAGATACATTTTTACAAGGTCCTTTGTTTTATTTAATCCATACCGCTGCCTCCCAGAGAAGCAGTATCACCCCTTTATTACCAAATGGAAAGTGAAGCTGCAAATGAGCCAACATTAGTAAGTGGTGGAGTCGCACTTTCTACCCAGTTTTCTCTGGCTCTAAAACCTGGCTCTCCGAATAGCATAGTCACCTCCCGCTGATTGCTGTTAGAGAGAACGGTACCTTACCTTGCCCTTAATTGTTTGTGTTCTTGTCTGATCTCCCCATTAAACTAAAGGTTTTTTCATCATAACGACCATGCCTAGTGTGTCCTTCAGTTCTAATGCGATGTATACAATGGAGTATGTCTTGGAAAAATATACTTAGAGTGCCAACTTAGGAGAGAAGATAGTTTTTTAATTACTGCAGTAATTGAAGATCAAATTGTACTGTCAGATAGTTCTTACTGCTGCTTTCTGGAAGGCAAACTGCATTGTAGTAGGAAATGATCACAGAAGAAAGAAATGTTTTGGTGAAGTTAATTCATTTCCTAATGAAAAAGAACTCCACATACATGATGTTCCTAAGACTGTTTCTTCAAAATGATACACTTGTCTCTGGCAAGAAAAAGTCGACCCTTTGTCTATAGCCCAAAGAAAAGTTCTAAGAGACTCCTGTGGGTCTTATTAAACCAGTGGAGAATAGATGAGAAATGTTTCTTGTTGTTTTTTCCTTTAGAAGAAAAGAAACTGTTGTATATATCTAATTCATATAAAAATGTTTGCTCTGAAAGAGATTTTTTTTCTCTAATATTTGTTGGAAGAATGACTCTGAGATGTAGCAACTAATATACAGTAACATACCAGATAGATAATTTTGCCATATAGTATTTATGTATAGTTAATTGCTTATATTACAGAGAAAATAAAAATTTTATTATATCACATTTTATATTTGTACCTATATAAACTTCATTATAATGAAGCACACAGTAAACCTCCACTCAATATAATCATTCGAACATGCCCGGGCTTTTGAGGCTACATGTGTGTTTCTTGCACATCCCCAGCCCTTGCCTGGCCCCAAAAGTTAACCACTATCGTCAGTTACTTTCCTGAAGACAAACCTTTTCTTTGTGCATATTCTGGGTCTTAGAACTAACTGATTAAGCTCAGTTGATTATCAGTTACTAATGGAAAAGCTTTGGCACTCATTGAATAAAATCTTATTTGTATTGTATGAAATTTAAATTAAAACACTGTATAATTTTACACTAGGACAGATAAAGTAATTTGAAATTTTTTTTAGCAGCAATACATTATTTTCCATCTGTCTTTAAAAGATCTCATTAAAGATGATTATACACCTTGCAATACAGCAACAGTAAGTTATATAGAACTATCTTACTTTCTTGCATTGTTGTTCATTTTGGGGCAGTATTTGATTTCTCCTCTCAGGTGTGGTCGGTCCCCTTATTTCTCCCACAGCAACAGTCCCATCACCACAGTCCCTTGTGCTCTTCCATCCCCTGCTCTGTGCCTCAGATCTATAGTAAGCTTACAAAAAAATACCTTATTTTTTTAAAAAAAATAATTATTAAAAGTAAGTGAAAATAATCAGGTTCTTATTCTATCTTACAGAAGAGTTACCATTAATACGTGCCATGTTATGGCATTTGTGTTGAACGTTTGGTATTTGGGTAAAGAAATAATTACGTGGTTATGTTCTGGAAAACATGAATTTCAGCCGAAGCAAGTCATTAGTAATGCAGCCCCAGGTGTGCATGTACTGGGGGTGATGGGTTTTCCCTTCTGTGAACGGTGCCCTTTTTACTGGTGTCTTTTCTTTTTGCTCCTGTTCTCTTAAAGAGCTTTCTAAATAGCTTCTCTAACTCACAGTTGTCGCACCACATTGTGTGCACTTAGTTCGTCAGCACCCCGCTTGGTGCATGTGCTGGGCCTCTATGGTAAGTTCTAGGACTACGGAGGCAGAAGCTGGAGCTTCTGTTCTCAAATAACTCCTGGCCTGTTACTGATGAGAGTCTGGCTGAGACTGTAGTTTTTGAAAGACGTAGTGGTGATATGCACAGTCCGCTGTGGAGGAAGGGGCATGAGGAGGTTGGCCTCACAGAAGATTCCTGAAGAGAGCTACATGTGACTTTTTTATGTCGAATAAGTGAGGATTGAGAAGGGAGGATTGTCTCGGCCAAGGAAGCAATATGTTCGCCCACTCTGTGGATGGAATGGGGACCCAAGGGCTGTGGAAGACCTCTCAGATGGCATACTCTACCTCCATACTTTTCTATTCCCAAATGATTCCATTAATTACCCGATGTGAAATCCACGTCCCAGGCTGCCTCTCCCATGAAGCTGATCCAAGCGTCACCATTCCTCCCCTTCTGTAGTACCCAAAGGAGCTTGTCAGATTTCTCTCCTTGCATTGTGGTGGTGTGTGTTGTAGCTTGCAGGCATCTTGCGGGCTTAAATGCATGCCAGGCACAGTCATTACAGTAGCGCAGACGCTCATGAATGTTCACTGAATGAGGGGCAGTTGAATGAGTGAACAGCTGTGATTCTGTCTGTTGAGATGTATGTGTAAGAGAGACCCGTGACAGTCAGTAAAAAGTGAGTGAGGTGTCTTCTCCGTGGCGCCTGCTGGCTGCATGCATTTCTGATTCCCCAATCATTTCATTAATTCCCTGGTGACAAATTATGCTTTGTTGGAAACTTGTGCATACTTCAGAAACTTTTTCAGCAACTATGTCCAAATTCTCATTGCTCTCTTTTTGTACCCTGGAACTTAAAGGGGGGGTTCATTAATACTGGGTCACATTTTTGTGGTCTATGTATCCATCAGTGCTACGTCACGAATGCCAGGCTCGTACCACCATCTATTTATTTAAAATGCTTTGATTTTTAAATTTTTGACCCATTCTCTGAAGGTACTTGATTTTTCACTTAATTTTAATGAAATTTAACATTTTGAAATTATTAAAATTAGTAAGTTATTCCTTTTAAAAATATTTTGGTAATGTTTCATGGGGTTTTGGATATATGAATCATGGATTTTAGTTGCTTATAGAGATTACTTGACTTTTTTTTTTTTTTTGGTAAAGGCTATGAGAAGCCAGTTGTTACAACTGCTGTCTCTGTCAATTTAGAAACTTGGTAAAAGGACTGGAAAGCATATTTATTTCATCATTGGAAGACCTTAAGACGATGGCATGCTTAAAATATTTGTGTTCCCTGCTGCAGGGAATTTTTCTTGTGTTATGTTGCAGGAAATCAGGAATTTCACAAGTCAGTAAATTTATGGGCACACATATATTTCTTTCACAAAATGTTGTTTTTGTGAAAGCATTCCAGCCATATTTTTAAATAGCAACTTCTATAAGCCTATAATCATGGTGGCAAAAGTAATTTCTGACAATAGCTTTGCTGAATATACTGACCACTTTGTAGAAACTTTATCCACCAAGAATGTTTCATTTTATATTAAGGAGTGTATTTATATTACTATGTGTTACACAAATATTGGGACAGGCTTCCAAATGCATTTTTAATTACTAATTTGCTTAAGTACATTGAAAGTGTATCAAAATATATATTTAATTACAGAATCTGAGAAAATACAGAGATGTTCATCATTTAATCTGTTTACCCAATCAATGTTTTATCTTTTTAACAATTTGAGTACAGAGAAGCGTGTCCTTTTTGGCTTAGTAATATAAAACTTCCCCCAGTTACTACAAATTGTGTGAAATACGCCTCACTGGGTGAACACCAGTTTAGTGTTGCTGGTTTTTTAAAAATAAATTTTAAAAAGATTTATTTTTATTTTATAAATACAAGAGCTAGGGTACAGGACAGAGGTATTGTGGGAGGTGAGAGGGGCCACCAGAGACAGAGTGGGGAGCAGATGAACTGAAATACACTGCTGAGGGGAGCAGCGGGCGAGGCAGGAGAGGTCTGCTGAATCCTGTGTGTCCCCTCCCTGTCCAGGGATCGAACTCACACTGTGGTGGCTATGGAAGCCCCACACTACAGCACTCAGGGAGGACCCTTATTTTTTTTTGTTTTACCAGTTGCTGTGACAACTGATGTGATAGTAAACTGTATATAACCTTTTTATATTCCTGATTCTTTCCTTCAAAATGTTTACATTGGAGAATTCATGGGTTAAAGAATTACGTATTACCAACTATCTTGATAAATTGCTGCCAGAGTCCTCCTATTTATTTAGTACATTGACAACCGTGATGTTTAACTGGGAAAGTCAGTTTTGGGGAGCATGATCCCAGATTTCAGTCAAACAACAAAACACTTTGTTGCTGAACCTCTGCTGAGTGCTGTGCAAACATAGGTATGCAAATAAGTTTCTCCAGCTCAAGATGAAGTACTTGTGGCTGCAAGTAAGTAGATTGGTGTCACAGTGGGAGTTGTCCCTTAGTTTTGCAGTGTAAGGAGGTCGCCCTTGGGTTGTGAAAAGGAGAGGAAGGACTTCCTGGAGGAGTTGGTGCCTGCACTCGATTATGAAAATAAATAGCTTTACATTTAGTGGTATATAGGAGGACTAGGAGAGTGCCAGCGGCTGCCCAGAGCCAGAAAATCAGAGTGCCAGTAAACGGAGACTCTCCACTGATAAATTCCTTTTAACCCTGATGATTATCGGGTATAGCGTCTCACTGAAATGTGTAAAAACTGATGAAATGAGATGAAAATCTATGGCTGTAGTAAACCCTTAAGTGCAGTGAGGTCTATTGGAAGGTAACAAAGCGGGTTGTGGACTTTATAAACCAGAGTCATTTGGGAGAAGCAACCGTTAACAAAGGAATAACCTCTTACCAACCATGCTTTGGGGCAGCAGAAAAAAATGACTGAGCAGAAGATAAAGTATGGGTGCATAATTACTGATTTTTTTTTAAATCAACCAGTATTACAAATGTGCCCTGAGGAATCCACCTTTAAACCACAAACACGAAATGCTAGATGGTCGCTGCAGATACTGTGTTAATGACTCCTGCAGAAAAGGTCAGGATTTCTGTTCAAAGCCAAAAGTGAGTAGGATGTCTAAAAATGCTAACGACTATTCGTTGTCTGAATTCCCAGTATCTAAAATACTACCTGACACCCTCAGCGGTATTTATTAACTAAATAAATGAATAAGTGATTCCAAAACAACAGCACATTACACCTAATGAATATACACTTAGAAGCCCAGAATTTTAGCCATAATGTTTGTGATCATGAACTGCTGTTTGAAAAATCTCTCATTCGCTCCAAGACAATTTCAATTTAAATGTTTAAAACCTGGCCTCGGGAGGCTCAGCCATGTAATTTTCCCCCTATTTTCAAAAGCATCATAGCAGCCTTAAAAAAATTGTAACTGTAAGCTCTCCCCAGGCTTATTGCTTGGAGAGTGGCATAGCTCGTCCCTGCTAGGGGTTACACTGTTTGCCTCAGGGTGAGCTGGGGAGGAACAACACAAGTGCATGGACTTGGAGGGGGCTGGGGTGCTCCAGTGAGGTCTGAGGCAGTGGTTCGGGTTCTTGTACTCATCAGATTGGGAGAAATCTGAACTGCAGATTGAAAGCAGGGCTTGGGGTAAAGCCCACTTCTGTTCTGAATGGAGAATTCCAGATTTCAGAATTCCAGAATTGGAGGGGTGGGGCAGTGTTCTTAGACCGAACTCTGCCTTCTGAAAATAGGACTGAGACTACTTCTCTGTAACATTTATGTGGTTTGAAAAGTATTTTGGGGGAAAAATATATATACATTCTTTCCGTTGACTTAAAGCCCTGCTAACCTGTGCATCTTTGCAATCAAGAAAAGGGAAAGTGAAACTTAACCTCATGTCTGTTTCAAAGAACCAAAAAATGGATGTTCAACTTAGTGGTGCCCATAATCCAGCATGAACGGGGAAGGGCCCCCGAGGTAGTCTTAATGATTTTTTTTAATGGAATTAATATCTGTTGACATTTTGTAAACTTTAAAAGATGAGGTAGGAGACCTGAAGGTTTATGTTTTGTAATAACCAAACGGAATGAATCTAAATTTAGCAACACCAGTATTTGAAATATATGGGAGCACACACAAGGTCATCTTTAAAAATAGCACTTAGCTTTGAAAGGATAATTTCTTCTCCACCCTGCATGTAAATGTTTTATTCAGACCTTCTATAATAAGCTTGGGGGTGGGGGGGGAGAAGGGAGGGAGTGTGAAATGAACCTTTGGAAGATTATGGTAGCTCACACTATTGCTTATTTGGTGTCTTTTACTTGAGGATCTTAAGACATTCCCCATTTCAACTCCGCAGCACCTCTGGGGTGCGGTGGGACATTCAGGGGTCTCTGCCTGGCCCTGCAGGGCCAGCCGCCCCAGAGTGGCACACAGCAGCTGTTTATTTTCCTCTCTAGGCCAGGGAGTTGAGGAGGCCGCACGCGCCAGCTGAAACAGCGTTGGGTTTAGAGAGCAAGGGGTGAATTACCTGGATGGCTATCTGGCTAGGTCTGTGGGTCAGGAACCTGCTCCTGTAAAAATCGAGCTTTCAAAACATTCTACATCCTGTTCTATAATGCCGGGACGGGAAAAACCCTCCCTTTCATCTGTGTGGTGATGGACCTTTGGGAGCTCAATATTTACTAATAAGGAGCATGAGAGCCTGTCTGTGCTATTAATGAGGAAAGAAAGCAGGGTTAGCATTTTATCAAAGAGATACCAGAAGAGAACCATTTGCATCCTTCCTGTCAAAGGCAAATTGGAGGGAACAGGAAGACAATACTATATGGCCACGATAGTCCACTTAGCTGCTGTTGTCTGTCTGCGTAGATTTGATAGTAAAAGCTATCCTACTGGAAGAGAACTCGGAAGAGAATACAGAAGGGAGAGAGCCGAGGGCAGCGGGCCTGGTGAACACCTGCATTGTGTGGGTGAAAGGAGGAAGTAGGACTAATGTAGGAAAAGTGGAAGGAGATGTCTGAAAGGTAGGAGAGCACGCTGGGAAATCAGTGAACACGGAGGAGGGAACTGTTGCCGTGGAGGGGTCGTGACGGTGCTGAGTGGCACCGATCGAGAAGATGGCTGTGGATGCGGTTGGACTTGATTTCCATGGAGCCGTGGTGCCGGGGAGCTGAGTGTGTTATGTGTTAAATTACAGGTGTTTCGTCAACTTTTGCTGACTGGATAAAGAAAAATAACTATTCGTGGGATTAAGGACTACCCGAGAAAACGTAATAACCTGCTTGTTTATGACAGTGGGGAGAGGGGAGAAAGCCAGACCATCACTGAGTTCAGGGCTTAGCTTGGTTCGGGCAACTGGTGTGGGGCATATACCAAAGCAAAGTTGATGTGGAGGAAGGGGAAGAAGACTCAGTGATGGATGGAGAGATTGATACTGCAAGGGAAGAGGGTAACACTTACCAGGCGGAAACCTGGAGCCCTCTAGGTGTGAATGCAAACGAGACATCAGTTTGCATTCACAGACAAAGGCTTTGGTTCTTCCTTGGAGGTGTGAGCAGGAGGGCACAGGGCAGCACAGACGCTGAGACGTCGGGCTGGAGAATGAAAGGGTTGCAGGTCAGCTGAGAGTAAGAGGAATAGAAGTGCGGAGAGAGTTTGGAGAGAGCAGATTTGGGGTGGTCTTTGGGGACCGTAGACGAGTCTGCAGAAGTGTCGTTGCGCAGTGAGTCAGAGGCAGGTGCTGTTAAGTGACCTTGAGTCTAGCCTCGAAGTGCCCTGGAAACCACCGAAGACTTCACACGATGAAGACCGATGAAGACCAGGATGCTGGCATTTAAATATTTAAGGAGGAAGATTCTTTTAAACATTAATTTTCCTTCTTTAGAATGAAAGTCTTACAGAATTTAAACCCTCACATGCCTGCTACTGTTATTCTATTAAGATCTCCCCAGGGCACATCCAGCAGGACAGGGGAGCCAGCTGGAAATCATAAAATTGGGAAGAACATTTAACCCTGCAGGAAGGACAAGCAGACCATATTTCACCAGGATGCGTGGTGGGAGATTTCTGCCCTACCTCGGAGGGAGGCCTGGGGAATCTTTCAGTCACAGTCGGGACAGCTAGTTCCCATCCGTCTACTCGGTTTCTTTGCATAAACAAAAAGCTCTGCGGGCAGTTTTGAAAGGTTCAGAGCTGCACTTAATTTCATCAGTGGGAGAGCAGGGCATGTGGGGGAAAGATGCAGGTAGGAAGATGAAGTGAACAGAGAAGAAGGCAGGGTCACCTTGGCTGTTGCATTCCCTCACCTGAGGAAGGTTCCTCATGAATCTGTCCATGTGCCGTGCTCACTTTCCTCCCCACAGAGCTGGTTCATGGCCCGTGACAAATTGTTCAGTAAGATTTCTCCAAAGCACCGATATGATAATCTTAATTTTCTTAACATTCTGCTTACTTGGCTCTCTGGGAGAAGCAGTGAACTCGGTTTGTCGTTAAGCTGGATGTGATGAGAAGATTCTTCATTTTCTCCTTTTATATAAAATGTTTTCCAGTCTCCCCATTTTTCTCCTTTGGCTGTTACTGCTGAAGTTCAGTAACTGTTACACCTAATTCTGCTTTCTTCTGTCACCCGATGTCCCACAAATAAAACAGCGCCAAGTAGACTTTCATCTCATAAATAGGGATGTGTTAGCTTTTTTTGCAGAACTTTTTTGTTTTGGGCTTTATTTCTGCACCTCTGAAGGGATTTCCTATGTCACCCTCATTTTAACAGTCATGGTCATTTAATCATTCACTTATTTCACAAGTATTTGTTGGGCTGCTGCGTGCAGGCCACACTCCTTGATTTCGGGGTCATCAAGCCAGTGTGCCAGAGGCTGGGAGAGGTGTTTGGTTAGAGAGAGCTGTGCGGTGAGATAACTGAGCTGAGCTGCTCAGCCAGATGGGGACCTTCAGCGGGGTCACTTTCAATAGGCCCCCTCTAATGATGAGAGGAAGCCACCATGAGAAAACAGGAGGGAGGAACATTGTGGGCCGAAGCACCCAGGGCACAGTGACCTTGCACATGGACGCGAGAGCGAGTCTGCAGGGCGCGAGCATGGCTCACAGGAGCAGAGGCCTCCATGGTCACGCTGGGAGCCGGCAGAGGACAGGCGGGGTGGGACCTCTTGGGCAGTGTTAGGGAGTGTGGGTCTTACTTTAAATGCTGTGCTAAGCTGTTTTGAGGGTATGGAGCGGGAAAATGATGTGATCACATGTAGTCATAAAAATACTCCCTGATGGCGCAAGGGGTTGAGCGCCGCACTGTGGGGCTTCCGCAGCCACCACAGCATGAGTTTGATCCCTGGCCAGGGAGGGGACCCACATGGCGCAGCAGACCTCTCCTGCCTCGCCCGCTGCTCCCCTCAGCAGTGTGTTTCAGTCCATCTGTCTGTTCTGCCCCCTGCTCTGTCTGGTGGATTCTCTCACCTCCTTGCACCTCTGGCCTATACCCTAGCTCTTGTGTGCATAAATAAATAAATCTTTTAAAAAAAAAACAAAAACAAATAATGCTGCTATGACAATTTATGCTAGAATTTTTTTGTGTGCAGACTTATTTCTCTCTTGCATATACCTAGGAATTGTGTAATATATATGTACATATTCACACACATACATATATGCACATGTGTACACATACATACACATATTAAGGAAATATGAAGTAAACATCTTATGACTTAGGTCCCTATAGTGTAGTACCAAAAGGACCGATTAGTAACCTGAGTAATTTCCATTATAACACATGTACAGGTGACAAATAGGTGAGAAGTATGAGGAATGAAGATATTATACCAAGTGGGTTGTTCAGTATGGAAATAACCATTATTTCAAAGGAGTTTAAAATAGTCGTCAAACTCAACCTGTCTATCCCTGTGTGATCTCCTTACTCAGGTCAACTTGTTAGTAGGGAGAATTTGGCATGGGGAATCTTTGTTTGTATCATGGGTTTTTTTTAGAATATTGATACTGGTGCTTTTTTTTTTTTCCCACTAAATGGGAAATACAACAATTTGTTTATATTAAATCCACCCCATAGCTTTGCTATGAGAGTTGAATGAAACAGTGGGGTGGCAGGGATATATGTGGGTGCCGCTAAGGAGGAGAAATAGGCTGAAATAATCTTACAGGTTAACTTGATAATCAGTGAGAAGTTTCCATCTTCATCTTTTAAATTGAAGTATGAGTTTAGGATTCATTGAAGGCAAGAGAATGTATTAACCTGTTTTTATTTTCTATGTAACTGAATAAACCTCAATTCTGTTCTGTAGCTTTGTAGTTTCTTGATCTATTCGACAGTGTAAGATTGACCCATCTCTGGAATATTTCCGTGTATTTCTATGTGCAGTGAACTGTTTAGGAATGGAAAAGAGCTAAGAAAATAGCATTTTTGGAAAGGATCTTCTAATCTATAATTAATAGTTAATTTTACAACATTTAAAAACTTTCCACCAAGGCAAGGCATTTTTTGGATGGGTTCTATATTGTCGTACATATTTACAATTTGATATGTATTATTCAGTGAATTAATAAGTATGATTACCCACACTGTATCTTCATGCTTTAGATGATTTGAAATGCTTGAACTACAGCATTTAGTGAAAACAGCATTAAATATTTTTAGACTAAGCTGAATTAATAGCCTTTGAAGCCATGTGGAGTTGATCCTTCTCAGAGAATTTTGGTGACATGGAGAAATCCATATTGGAAAATTTTGCCTCGATATTTGAAATGTCTACTAATATTGTTTCATTATATTCTTCTGAGTTATTTCATTCAAACCACACATCAAGCACACACATACGTGTACACTCAAATGTGACAAGTAGAACTTATGCTTTTCATAACCTTAATGACAACACATTAAAACTATTTTTTTGTGTTCACTGATTATGCAATATCTTATTTTCATTTAAAAAACAGGTTGGTAAGTCAACTAGAAATATGAGACTGGCTAACATTCCCAAACATTCTTTCTCCCTTGTGGGTTTTTAGATGGGTATATTTATAGAGACACATGAAACCATTATTTGTGGGGAATGGATTGGAAGAGAACATTTACAGACTATCTTGTATGATATTCAGAGGTAATTTAGGGAGAACTATCAGAAAACAAAATAGGGTGATTCATAGCAATTTAATTTGTTTTATCTAATGTAGTCTCTCCTCCTCATAGCAGTGATTTTGAAAGAAATGCTTTGGTCCTTCGCTTGCTTTCTTGAGTCTGTAACACGCAAAAGCTGTGATTTATGAATTATTTTATAGAGAATTGGCAACTTTGATTTCTAACATCAGCAAGCTATCCCGAGGCAGTCTGCTTACCTTTTTGTGATTTGAAAGTCTAATCCGGAGTTGTGAGAAATGATGAGGGGCCCTGCAGGGCACGTCGTGCTAGGTGATGGTGTCCATGAGACAGCACGTCCCAGATGGAGACCATGAATTGGCATGGTGCGCTTCAAGGCCTTGCTCGAGCCTCTGACCCAGATGGCAGCTCCCTCCACTTCCCCACGCACTCCTTGCAGAGCTTGGTGTTTTGTTTTGGATCTATTTCTAATTTTAGTTATAGTGAAGAAGGAGATATTTGTAGATATTCATAGCTAGATGAGATAAAATATTTACTACAGAATTATGAAAATGTTATATTCCAAAGGGACATAGGTACTCCTATAGTGATTGCAGCATCACTTATAATAACCAAGTTATAGAAATAATATAAGTTTCCAAAGACAGAGGAGTGGATTAAGAAGGTGCAGTTTGTATACATAGTGGAATACTACTCAGCTATATATAAAAAACAAAAACACAACTTTTCATTTGGATGACATGGATGGCCCTGAGGGGGTTTATGCTAAGTGAGAGTAGTCAGAAGGAAAGCAAGGACTGGATGATTTCACTCACATGTGTATACCAGAGGGGGAACAAAAAGGAACTGACAAAACTAAACAAAAACAAATCCTAGAACTCTGAAGAATGGAGGCTTCTAGGAGGGGAAGGAGGATAGAGCTGGGAATGAAGGAGGGGAGGAGGCCCAGTCGTCTAGAGTGAAGGACTGTGGGTACTTGGATTCTGTGTGGGGTGTATTAACTAACATGCATCTGAGGAGTTTGAACCTATTTCCCAAAATCTCATGTAGTGCTCTAAACCAATGTTACCTCAATAAAGTCTTTTCAAAAAAGATTATGCACACAAGAGCTGGCGTATAGGCTACAGGTGTGGTGGAGGGTGAGAGGATTCACCAGAGACTGAGCAGAACAGGCAGATGGACTGAAACACACTGCTGAGGGGAGCAGCCGGTGAGGCAGGAGAGGTCTGCTGTGCCATGTGGGTCCCTTCCTGGCCAAGGATCAAACTCAGGTGCAGTGGCTGTGGAAGCCCCACAGTGCAGTGCTCAACCCCTTGCTCCGCAGGGAGGCCCTCTAGCCATTTTCAGATGTACACCTGAGCGAAACTCAGTACACTCAGATCACTGTGCAGCCAGTATCCAGTGATAGTTTCTTGATCTGTCCTAAGGAACCCCACACCTACTCAACAGAAACTCCATGTTCCTCTCCCCCACTGTCCTTAGCAGCCCCGACTCTGCTTTCTGCCTTTGACTCTGCCTCATCTTGCTACCTCGTGTGTCATTCCCACTCCGGGCACTGCTTCCTTCACTTAGTATCGTGTCCTCCAGGCTCATTCTCGTAGCAGATGTCAGAATTCCCTTCCTCATTTTGAAGGCTGAGGACTGTTTTAGATGCATACACCTCTCTCTGCCTATTTATCTTTTGCTGGATATTGAGAGTTGCTTTTGATGTTGCTGAATAGTAATCATCTTTTTTTCCAAAGCCCTGGCTGAAAGCCTGTTTGTGATCATTAAATTGAGCCTTGTAATGGCATGAAATAAATAGGAAAAAAGGGAGGACTCTGTTACATATTTTTGATTTTTTTTATTGTATGACGAGTGTGTGGGCTCATTTTAGCCACACAGACTTTATTTTGTAGGCTGCTAACCTTAAATATTCTACATTATTAGAGGACTTGTTGTGTTGTGATGCACATTTACCTACTGAGGGGAAAGGGAAGTTCTTTGCAGCACGTGTGTTTGACATTCTCCTAGGTTTGCCAGTTCTGGGCTCTGATTGTGTTTTGGTTTTTTAGTATATGGCAATGTAATTATTTTTTTAAAGAGTTATTTATATGTGCACACAAGAGCTGGGGTACAGGCCAGAGTTGTGGGAGGTGAGAGGAGCCACCAGAGGCAGAGTGGGGAGCAGAACAGGCAGATGGACTGAAACACACTGCTGAGGGGAGCAGCGGGTGAGGCAGGAGAGGTCTGCGGCGCCATGTAGCTGGGGATCAAACTCACACTGCTGTACTGTGGATACTTCACAGTGCGGCACTCAATCCGCTATACCACCAGGGAGGCCCTATGGCAATGTAATTTAAAAGGAAGAACCAGAGGAATATTTTTATTTGTCTTAAACCTTAGCTTTGTAGTATGTGTACATCCGTTTGCCCTTGGCTGGCTTTCATAATCACTTTTCATTTGACTAGTCTTATGATATTTTAATATGGACAAAGGGCCCTTCTGTTCATCTTCAGATCTGAAGTGCTGCGTGCTCTTGTGTGGCGGCTGCTGGACAGTCGTGAGCTGCTGTGCCCTGATGCCATCCACACGCTTGACACAGGGTGTCTGCAGGTGCCACGAACCCTTTTCAGGTGTTACTTTAGAGAGTGAATAGAAGGGCATCTAGGGGCCTCCCTGGTGGCGCAGCAGGTTAAGCAATGCACTATGAAACAAACCGCAGCTACTGCAGCATGAGTTCGAACCCTGCCGCCGGCCAGGGAGGGGACCCACATGGTGCAGCAGACCTCTCCTGTCCTGCCCACTGCTCCCCTCAGCAGTGTTTTTCAGTTAGTTTGCCTGTTCTGTTCCCGGCTCTGTCTCTGGTGAATCCTCTCACCTCCCTGGATTCTGGCCTGTACCCCAGCTCTTGTACGCGTAAATAAATAAATATTTTTTAAAAAGGAGAGCATCTATGCCATTGCATTACCCACTTATTGCTTAATTGCATGTGTTTTCAAGCAATAAAAAAAACCTGAATCTTTGATTAAATCCAGTGAATTGATTGTTGCAGCGAATTGTCTTTAGAAGTCAGTATCTTTTAAATTCTAGACTATGCAGTTTCAGTTTCCCAGATTAACAGAGATGAATTGTTGAGGTATAACATATGTTTCATGTATACTTAATTTCTAACACTAATATAGGCTTCAGTCATGATATAGTTTTAATATATATCTGGAAAGCCTTTGAACAAGTTGGATGTCTTGGAAGATCTGAAAGAATGTTGCAAAGTAAAATTCTAATTATGAGTGAAAAGGAAACCTTTTTGAAAAACCCTCTCCTTATTTATTGTATTTCTTTTTCTTAATGGTTCTATTTGACAAAGATCAGATCATACTTCCACTGCCTCCAGGTGAGAGGTTCATTTTTCAAAGATGGCGGCAACCTTCCATACACCCTGATGTAAGTAGGGTGGCGTCTTTTTACCCCAGCGGTGAATCAGGCAGACTTCTGCTTATCTCAGGGTGGGTCATGATGAGAAGACACCTCAGTCTCGGTGTTCTGGCTGAGTGCCTGTGTACGGTTGGTCAGAGCCTGCCTGTCTTTCTGATGCCTAACAAACGAAGGGACGTTTTGAAGCTTTATTATTTCAGATATTAAAAAAATACCTAGTGCTTTTCTGTATAAAGTTAACGGGAGTTCTTTTCTGTTACCATTGGCAGAGATGATAGCGTTAATCTAATATGTCCATTTGCTTTCATATCATCTTCCTTGCATCTGTCTGCTAGAGTGTCTGCTTCACTATTCCTTTTTGTTTTGTGTTAAATGTGAAAATTTCTCAGTCACTTTATTAGGAAATTGCTGTGTGTGAAATCATTGTAGCCATATTTTCATTTAATGACTATCTTCATTATTAGTAGAACAGAAGAATTTCCCCATGTGTGAAATCATTGTAGCCGTATTTTCATTTAATGAATATCTTCATTATTAGTAGAACAGAAGAATTTCCCCATGCCTTTGTGTCTCTCAGGGTTATCGTGAAAACCGATGATTTAATGCGAAGGCATTCTGTATACTGTACACTACTACATTTTATCCATATAAGTTATAGTTGCATATTACATACACTTTTTAAAGGCAGAATTTTATGTGTGATAGGCTTCTATATATGATTGTTATTAGTTTCTCTGAGAGGCAAATAGTTTCATTGTCTGTGTTTATTTTACTTACGTGTCTTCGATAATTTTTGCTATCTGGTTTACTAATTTGGTACAGGTATGTTAAATAACCTAGAATTTTGCCATAGAAAATAATAAGTACTGGCTCATTTAAGTTGATTTTTTCTTTTTATTTTCCTAAAGCTGTTTTAAAATTGTTTTATTCAAAACTTTTTTTTTAAGATTTATTTATACATATAAGAGCTGGGGCATAGGTGCAGGGGTGGAGGCCACTGAGAGGAGCAGAACTGGCAGATTGACTGAAACACAATGCTGAGGGGAGCAGTGACTGAGGCAGGAGAGTTCTGCTGCACCATGTGGGTCCCCTCCCTGGCCGGGAATTGAACTTGTGCAATAGTGGCTGCTGATAACTGCATAGTGCTGAGACATAACCCCTTGTGCCACCAGGGAGGTCCCTGTTGGAGGCATTTTAAAAGATTAAGTGGAGTGTTTACATTTTATTCCTGTTTCCCTTTGTGCTAACTTAAATGTACGTGTTACACTTAGAGACATATGAACGTGCTCATAGATGCACTTGTCAACTTTTCACATTTGCTGTATGTTGTGGATTGCGAACGCATTGTCTTTTTAATAACCAGTCTTTCTAGGCTGTCAGCTAGTTCTTGAAGTGATGAAGCTACATAGGCACTCCTATGTAGCTTCCCACTCCTTCCTCGTCAATAGATAACATGGGGCAATCTGGACTGTTTGATCTGTACACTCATTCATGGTTTGTACGTACGCCATCTGTTTGGGGAAAAATACTTGAAATGGAAGAATCCAAGGGATTACTATAGAAATTAAAAACAATATTCTGGTATATGAGATAGCATAGGGTGTTATTTTCTGAATTTGTTGGTCACGATTTGGTAAGTGGTTCTGTGACTTGTTCTCTCCAGTTATCAGCTCTGAACGAAGCCAATTGGGAATCGCCAGGAGAGCTCCAGGCTTGTTGTGTTTAGGGAGAGTTAAGGGAAAACAAGGCAGTGCAGACCACTGACCTCATCTCTAGATGAGGTCTACAGATGCATCTTGATCCTCTGTTCTCTTCGGGATTTTGTGTGCAGAGATTTTATTTTGTATGCTCAGCTGAAAACGAAAATCAGCCATGTTTTAAAAAGTTGTGAAGCATGAGAATTTTAAGCAAAATTTGTAGTCTTTCAGGTGAGAATGTTTCTAGTATTTAAAAATGAAAGTTACTTTTTTTCCCCTAGAATAACATTTTTCTTGTCAGTTGTGTTTAGAGGCAGAATGGAAACTTGTTCTCATGTGTAGGCATTTGGCCTCTCTGGCTTACCAGAGTTGAGTCATGAACAAAGTTACTTTGTGTGTGTATTTTAAAAGGCAGATGGCAAGTGATCACCTTATAAAGAGCCCCATTATAATTAGACATGTGCATCATGGTTTACTCATGGAGAAAATGCCATTTATATAATTTCTTTTTTTTGAAAAAAAAAAAAAAAAAGATTTATTTATTTTATGCATACAAGAGCTGGGGTACAGGCTGAAGTCGCGGGAGGTGAGAGCAGGCGAGGCAGGAGAGGTCTGCTGTGCCTTGTGGGTCCCCTCCCTGGCCAGTGGCAGGGATTGAACTCATGCTGCAGTGGCTGCAGTTTGCTTCATAGTGCATTGCTTAACCCACTGCGCCACCAGGGAGGCCCACCATTTATATAATTTCTACGTGCTTTAGCAGACTCTATCTTTCTACATTTACAGAGTGAAATAACCTTTTACCTTTAAGTAAAAACATGTCTTGCAACCTTTTCCCCCCACAGCTTTGCTCTTAGAATGACAGTGAAGCTTTTAAAGTGACAGATTAATTTTCGGTCACGTCCAAGGCGTGATCGTTTCTTTGAATGTATACGCCTGAGCCTGATCGATCGGCTTCTCCTCATTTGGGGATTGTTAACTCACTTAGAACAAGAGTGGCTGACAAAAAAAAGGCGTAGCACAGATGTTCAGTTCAGCAATTAAAAAAAGATTTGTACTTGTTGAAAACAATTTTTTTTTTTTATCAGACCAGTATTTAGTTTCTGTTTGATCTTTCTTGTGATGTTCAGGCCTGACTTCTTGAAACTAAAGGGGGAAAAGCTTACAGAGCAGTGATGACATTGAGGACCAGGATTCCTTCCAGAAGTGTGAGGCAGCTGTCGTGACTTGCGCATCGGGGAGTCGTATAGGTTCTTTAGAGACTGTGGGGAAGCCCCATGAATCTGTGCTTTTCTAGAGTCAGTTTTGGGGGTGACAGCCACAGCCCCGGGGACCCCGCTTTGTCCTCTCCGTGTCTCAGCCCTGGAACTGCTCTACCCTTCGCCCCCTTCCTATGCCTCATGTCCCTTCAAAGATCTTAGCTGCGCACTTTCCTACAGACAGCTTTTGGATCAGTCTGTCCTACATGGGCTCTTGATGTTCCTTACATATTTAAATGTTCACTCTACCTCCTTTTGCAATGGTTCAAAATTTCGAAATAACTATTTGTACATCATTTTCACTCATGTTATAGCGGGCCCTACAGAGTATGACTTCTGGCAAGTTGGTTTTGTTTTTTTTGTTTTTTTAATATGATGCACTGCAGAGATGAAGTGCTTAATAAGCCCTAAAAGAATAGGCAGGGATTGTTTGCCAGGCAGAATAGCTGATGAAAACTCAAATGCAGCGCCTTTGATTGGAATAGTGTGTGAAAAATCAGACTTCAAAGATGAGCAGTGCAAGGTTGCTATAGAGAGAAAAACATCTAAATTTCTTAAAAGGAATCTATTAAACCGAGGAGCTGGAAGAGCTCGCGCTGGCATGGAACCGTCACCCTCCCCTGGTCACAGGGCCAGGGCGGGAGGAGGAGTTCCAGCAGCTCCTCTGGTTTGGAAGTTCCCAGCTGGTAGCCCTGGTGCCTGAGCTGCTCCGAAGGTTTTTGTGCCAGGCCTCTAGCGCACGTGTGGGAGAAGCCGCGCACCCTGACGGCTGTGAGTTAATGCCGTTTCCATGAAAGGCATGTGCACTGAGAAGTTTTATTGAAATCGTTTGTGAGCTTTATTAGCTCAACTAGTAATTTGTGATTTTCATATTGAAAAGACCAAAGATGTGATAAAGCTCCCTGGTGTCCAGACGCCTGTGTGTGTTTTGGGGGGAGGGGGGAGAGGAAGTGCTAGATGCCGGAGTTTAACGATGGGAACACTGAGCTCAAGGACGTGAGAGGACCATCTCCCCACCCCAGGTGTCAGAGCCGAGACTGCACACCTGTGATCCAGCCCCATACTTCTCCGCAGAGCTGCTGGCCTCACAAGGTGGGAGTAGAATCTGTGGGAGAGGGAGGTACAGAGAGAGCAGTAATCATTGCCTAGATTGTTTTTAATAGTTGGAAGTATTCTTCTCCATGAGGGAATAGGAGACAGAAACAACTGACTAGTGGAGATCTTGTTATATAGTACTCGGGAAACCGCTTCATGACTCCTTGGCAGCTCATTAATAATGGCAGAGTCATCATTTTGATAGGACTCCTAGATGTTTTGAAATAATTTTTAGAATTACAATTTGCTTTTTTCGTTTAGCCAGAGAAGCCATCAGGGAAGGTTTGGAAACACCATTTTAGATCTGGGAGTGCTGTTACTGGGAGAAATGAATTCTGGGCTCTTTGCCTTTGGTTCTATTTTATTCCCATTATTTATGCTTTATCTTGGTGGTATATCTTTGTGTTCCTTTAATGAGGCTGCAGATTTATGAGAAAGAGGTTGAAGTGCATTTGATTTGGCTTTTTTGCTGGTATTTCTTACATCCATTTCATGTACTAAAATTGATGAATTAAATAACATCTAAGGATTACATGTGTTGCGTTTTTTAAGTCAGCAGTTTGAATTATGTGTTGCCACCATCACTGATTCCAATACTTTGCCAGTTCAGCGGCAAGTGTTATGTCGTGTAAGTTGGCAAGACAAGATACAAATGTAATGTGCTGTATGCAAGTGATACTTAGTGAGGAAAACATTCACTCGTGCATGACTTAGCACAAGGCTTAGGCCAGATAGTGGAGCCAGGGAGCAAGCAGAAGAATGTTTCGGTGTTGGTCCTCTGCAGTTGATTCCTTGATGACCCTATTCAAGGGAAACGTTCCTCCTCAGTGTGTTTGGAGTATGGAGAAGAGGCAGATGAAGTACGGCGTGTCTGACCACTGTTACTAGAACCTTAGTCAGATGTGTTCAGAATTAGGAACAGCTTCTGCCATTTCTGTGACATCCCTTCACCTTAAGATGCTTTGTGTCAATACTGCCCTCATGGTTTTCATTCATCATCCCATGTAGAGGTAAACACTATCCAAACAAAGGATGAGAGTATGAGAAGCAAACACAATCAGTGCTCTTAGGAGCTGAGGGTGCCGTGTCCACATGAGGTGCTGTCTGTCCTCATGAAGGTGGAGGCTCCTGGGGGTGGGGGGCGGTGCAGCCAATGTAGACATAAGGTGTTTGCCCAAGTCAAGGGTTGTCAAGGTGAGGTCAGAGACTGAGCTCCTAGGCCTACTTGAGATAAGCCAGCAGGAGAGGTTGCTCTGAGCTGACGACATCTGAGTTGAGGCTTGAGGGGAAAAGAGAAGCTCCCCCCTCAAGCACCAACCAGGAGATAAGCAGACATGGTGGGCTGGAGGAACAGAGAGGCTGTGGGGCACTGAAGCATGCAGTGAGTGGCGGCTGACTGAGGGTTGACAGGTAGGAATGAGTTACGTCATCCTAGGCCTCCACAGGCCACAGGGAGAGATGTGGATTTTATCTTAAGAGCAGCGCTTAGCCATTGAAATAACTTAAGCAGGGATGTGACATGAGCTAAGCTATGTTTATAAAACAATCATTCTGGCTTCCCTAGGGTAACAGATTGAGGAATAGTCCAAGAATAGAAACTGTGCGATGAATTAGGAGGCCAGTGTAGCAGTGCTGGGAAGGGATGAGGATGATCTGGATTTGGGTTTGAGAGTTTTTGTTTCCCCCATAATCTAGAGTAATTATGGCCGCAAATTCAATTCTGAGTTTCCCCATTGTTCATTGAAAAGCAATTTTACATTAATCACTAGTTTTGGTCCTAACTAAAATACTGTAAGAGGCTTTTTGTTGTAACCCACTGTGGCAAGAAACTGGTTTTAGAAGGAGAAGGGCGTGCGTACAACCTGTGATTGCTGTGAGGGCGGCTCTTTAGAAAATTCTGATGATGAATTCATCGTAACAGAGACGGTGGTTGGAACTGACTTTCTGTCACATGCTGTGTCACATGCTTCCTCAGCTATTAGCTCATTTAATCTTCACAGTAATCCTGGGACACAGGTGCTGTATCACCTCCATGGTGAAATTAAGGAAGCCAAGGATTGAGAAGTGAGGGACTTGCCCAAAATCACATGGTGCAGTCCGAATCTGAATTTAGTTCTCTCTGATAACCACAACTAAAAGACTGCTTAAAAACACCTAACTCATTTCTGCAGAGAAACAACATAAAGTGTACAGATGTTAAGTGGACAGTTGGGTGCACTTTGGGAAATTGTATTCACCTCTGCACCCACCTCCCCAGAATATAATATAGAAAGTTCTTCCTGTTCCTTCCAGCCAGCTCTCCATCTGCATTTTCCCACCCGAGAGCCCACTTTCTGGCTTTTGTTTCGCCTCTTCATGGCCTTCAGTGACTGAAAGCAAACTCTGTACTTGTGTCTGGTTCCTGTCACGCACCCCAACGTTCTGGATGCTCACCTGTCTGCTTGCTTATTGCTTGTTCGTTCTCACTGCAGAGCAGTAAGACTCTGTTGTGTGAACATATCCTAAGGTGAGGGCCCACGTGTACTTGTTTGGGGACACTGAGAATGTTCCCAGTCCACTGCTGTTTCATGAATAACACTGCGATAAGCATGTGTACGAGAATGTCTTCATTTTTGTTGGGTAAATAGTGTGGAACAGAACTGCTTGTTGATAAGGTATGATGTCTGTTGACTTATCTTTAAAGATTTGTTTTCATTTTGTGTGCATACAAGAGCTGAGGTGTAGGCCAGAGGTTCAGGGGTGCAGGGATGAGAGGCTTCACCAGAGACAGAGCGGGGAGCAGAACAGGCAGATGGACTGAAATACACTGCTGAGGGGAGCGGCGGGCGAGGCAGGAGAGGTCTGCTGTGCCATGGGGAGGGGGGAGGGCAATCAAACTCGTGCTGCAGTGGCTGTGGATGGCTTCCTAGTGCTGCCACTTTACCCTTTGAGCCACCAGTGAGGCCCCTTTATATGTAACTTTAAATACATGCGTTATTTCCAGTTGGGGCCTGTTACGAACCAAGCAGTAAGGAATATTCTTTTACAAGGACTTTTGTGGACTTATGTCTTGGGATAACATCTCTTGGTTGAATTTTTAAAGTGGAATTTCTGTGTCTTAGATTGACTGTCTTTGGTTGTAAGGAAGTGAGAAGTAGTTCTCCGAAGTTGGACCATTTTGCATTCCCAGCAGAAGTGTGTGAGGGCCCCAGTGGTTCAGCAATCCAAACGGCACTGTTACTGCCAGTTACTTGATTTCAGTCATTCTGGTGGATGTGAAGTTGTATCTCATTGTGGCCGTGATTTCCATTTCTCTGATGCCTCCTGCCATTAAATATGTTTTCATGTGTTTTTTGGTCATTCACATACACACATGTACATGTGTGAGAGATTTTTTAATTTCATTTAAATTTTTCTGGTTTTTTTTGCTCCCTACAGGAGTTCTTCACATATTTTGGATGCACATCTTTCGTCAGATAAATGGGTCACGACTATTTCTTGCCAGTCTTTGCATAAGTTGCTCATTTTCTCCACAGTGTACTTTGATGATCAGGAGGATTAAATTTTGATAAAATCTAATTCAGCAATTTTCTTCATGGACTGTACCTGCCATGTCCTGAGAGATCTTTGCTTGTTCGAAGAGCACAAAGATGTTCTTGTCTTTTGCTTTGGAAAGTTTACAGTGTGAACTTTTAAATTCAGGTTTATCATCTGTAGTTTTCTGAGGGAAGTTTTATTTGTGGTGGGAAATAAAGTTCAAGCACATTTTATTCCTTATGCATATCCAGTTGTTCTGCCATTGATTTTGAAAATACTCTTTTCCTTCTCTGTATTACTTTGTTGTCTTTGTTGGCTGTTGGACACTTGTATGTGTAAGTGAATGGACTCACAGGGTAATTGTTATTGATCTGTTTTTATGTCTTCAGACTAGATCCAGATTTTTAAAACTGTATATGTAGCTGGTCTTGAAGTCATGTGGCCCGTCAGTTTGCTACTCTTTTTCAAGATGAAGCTTGTCCAAATCTTTATGTCATTGTAAATTTCATAATTTCCTTCTAAATGCTTCAAATTATGTTTGTTGGAATTTTGTTCAATGATATAGCAGTGAATCAGCATAGCAAAATGTACAAAATTGACATTATTGTACACATAAGCATGACACATTTTTGTGTCTTTAATAGATCTTAGTAGATTTATCAATTTTTAAAAATTTATGCATACAAGAACTGGGGTATAGTCCAGAGGTGTAGAGGGTGAGAGGATTCACCAGAGAAAGAGTGGGGAACAAAATAGGCAGATCAACTGAAATACACTGTCAAGGGGAGCAACAGGAGAGGCAGAGGAGGTCTGCTGTGAAATGTGGGTCCCCTCCCTGGCCGGGGAGCGAACTCGTGTTTCAGTCGCTGAGGGTGTTTCATAGTGTGGTGCTTAACCCCTTGCGCCACCAGGGAGGCCCCAGATTTATCAATTTTATAAAAAATTAATTTCTAGTTTCATTGATTTTTCTCCCATTTTTCATCTTTTTTCTTTGATTTTTTTATCTTCATTATTTCCTTTTTTAATGTTTGGCTTATTGTGCTGATATGTTTTGAGTTTCTGAAGGTATAAGCTATAGTTTTTGATATTAAAACTTATTTTCTAATATTAACATTTAAAAACATAATTTTCGGGCCTCCCTGGCAGTGCAGCAGGCTGAACGCTGTACTGTGAAGCATCCGCGGCACAGCAGCACAAGTTCAGTCTTGGCCAGGGAGGGGACCCACATGGTGCAGCAGACCTCTCCTGCCTCGCCGGCAGGCCCCCTCAACAGTGTATTTCATTTAGTCTGCCTTTCTGCTCCCCACTCTGTCTCTGGTGAGTCCTCTCACCTCACTTGCCTCTAGCCTGTACCCCAGCTCTTGTATGCATAACTACATAAATCTTAAAACAAAAATTAAAACATAAATTTCTCTTGAAATGTTGAGTTACTTAAACTTACATATTTAAGGAAATTGTATGATACTTTAAGATAATGCTAGTTTGGCACATGGTGGTCACAAGTAACATAGAAAGATCCATGTTCCTGTACCCAGTTTCTTGCAATGATGACATCTAGTAAACTTTTACAATAATAATGATAAATACGAAGTTATAACAGTGATACAATAGAGCCTACAAGTTGTGTTTGTGTGTGTGTATGTAGTTATATGCAATTTTATCCCCTGTGTAGGTTCTTATCCACTAATTGAAGGTGCTCAGTAGCGCATCTTTCCTTTTGTCCTTCTATGAACCTGTGCCATGCACTTCTGCCAGTGCCTCTCCCACACCAAAGTAAAGAGAAAAAAAAAAGATTCCCCAGAGCCTATGCTTAACCCTCAATAATCACTTACCATTGCTGTGAGTTTGCCAATGAAGAATGGTACATATCAGTGTTCAGTTCCTGTTTTTCTTTGGTGCGGACCACCCCAGTTTGCTTAGCCACTCGTACTAAAGGCTATTCTTGTTTCTGACTACTAAGAATAAAGTTCCAGCAAATGCTTGTGTGCAGGTTCACATTTTCACTTCTCTGGGCTAACTGCTCAGGGTCTCCACGTGCTGGGTATACGAGTGCATGTTTGGTTCATCGGAAACTGCAAGTCTGTTTTCCAGAGTGACTGAGCCACTTTAAATTTCCACCAGCCACACACGAGCAGTCTAGTTTGTCTGCATTTCCATAGTGCTTGTTGCTTTTTCATGTTAGCCATTCTGGTAAGTGGGTCCTGATAGTGCGTGGTGGCTTCACTTTGCACTTCCCTGGTGCCTAATAATGTCAGACATCTTTTCATGTGCTTGTTTGCCTTTTCATTTCTTCTTCAGTGAATTATCTGTTCCTGTCTTTTGCCTGTTTTCTAGTAGGGTTGGTTGAGCATATTGTGTTGATCTATTTCTGGATTTCCCACCCTCTTGCATTGATCGGCATATCGACTTCTTCTTCCAGTTCCACCATCTGGCTTACTCTCATTACAGGGTGATTGTGTATGCCAAAGGTCCAGTTGAGGAGATCATCCCTCAGTTTCTGAAAGATTGTTAGGACCACAGGAAAGAAGTTATCAGAGAAATTAAGTTATTTTCAACGTGCTCAAAGTTGTATCTAGTATGTTGTAGTCCCGCAAGGGGTGTTCGTTGATAAGAATTATAAAGTGACTTGTTTCAAGCAGATTAAACCTATTAGTAGGTCTTAGAAGCTGCTCGTGAACTATTTAGGGCAAAGCTTTATTCTATCAATGGCTTAGAAAGTGGAACAGCCTGTGCCTTTCTGGGTAGGTGAATTTGAAGCAAAGCAGAATTGGCGTATACTCACCTTAAAATATGTTTTGTATTATTCATAGTAATTCATCTTTATGAATAAAATGCAATAGGCTAGAGTTCCAAAGTGAAAGCTTAAAAGCTATTTCAATAAACCTTTCTTTCCCTTTTGCAAAAAAGATCACTGTCACTTGTTACCTGTGTGTCCTTCCAGAATTGTGATGTGAACATCTTGTTTAATAATTAGCTTCTAAGGGAATAAGTAGTTAGATTTACACTGGAGACCCCTTCTCCTGATTTCTGTCTTCAGAATTCTCACCTGGTCTATTTTTACTTGATATAATTCTAACTTTCGCATCTTACCTTTATTAAAGAAGATTTTCATGTATTCCTACTTATAGAAATTAAATTTTCTCAAAAACGAATCTCTTGGAAATTAGAAACATGGAAGAGGAAAGCTGTCCTTAAATGCAAAATGGAAAAAAAGTTAATGAAAAAACAGATTTTTGAATGCCAAAGTCTGAAAAAGCAAACAATTTATCATAGTAAAAGGAAAAAATTAACACAAAGGCATTATGGAATATTGTTAATTGACCAACATTGTTATATAAAGAAAAACCCTTCAGCATTGACAAAATTTGATGTTTTGAATAGATGGTAAGAAGTGAGAGCAGATATTCAAAACTGCTTCTCTCCCATATCCTCAGGGGCTCTGATACTTGTTGTTAGCTTGGTTGGGCTTCATAAACTGTGCCTACTTAGGGCCCCATGGTTTGAGATGTCTTACATCTTGTTTCATAGTACTGCTGGGAGAATTAGTGGGTACGATGTTTTGGAAGATTCCAGTTACACAAGACTGGGCCTATATAATCATTTTAATCGTTCCTAGTGGTTTGTGTTTACATACCCTGTATTTACTGTATCACCATTTTCTTAAATCTTCATTGACTTTCCCTAATGTGTAGTTTTTTTTTTTTTCTGAAATGAACTTGTCATGTTCTTTTGTCTAAAATTATATTTGTAGCTATCTGTTGTTTCCATTTTGCTTAAGAAGTAAGTCCCATAGATTTGCTTTCAGAATGTAAGTCTCAAGTCATTCACCCAGACAACTTTAATGTTAAGACTGATTTTGAAAAATGTAATGGAAGTTCAAGGTCAGGATATAATTTTTAAAGGCTAACAATAAATAACTATTATGTAATTTTCACTTACTTTATTTTTATTTTTTTTAAAAGATTTATTTATTTATGCGTACTAGCACTGGGGTACAGGCCAGAGGTATGGGAGGTGGTGAGAGGATTCACCACAGAGAGCAGGGAGCAGAACAGACAGATCAACTGAAGTACACTGCTGAGGGGAGCAGCGGGCACAGCAGGAGAGGTCTGCTGCGCCATGTGGGTCCCCTTCCTGGCCGGCGGCAGGGATTGAACTCGTGCTGCAGTGGCTGCGGTTTGCTTCATAGTGCGTTGCTTAACCCACTGCGCCACCAGGGAGGCCCAATTTTCACTTACTTTATAAAGTCAGTAATTTGGATGTAGCGCTAACATTTACTTTAATGTTGTTACATAGTGTTACAAGATTATAAACAATCAGTTAACCATATCAACAGTTTTTTATCCAATTATCCAATTTTTTTTAGGAATGAAAATTGTCTTCCCCTCCTCTGCCTTCTGAATTTAAAGCTAGAAATACAGTTTTCATAGAATGATTTAATATTGTCTTCAGATGTGTGCATTTGCATTTTGTCAACATTTACTATTTTTTTTTAAAGATTTTATTTATTTATGCATACAAGCACTGGGGTACAGGCCAGAGGTGTGGTGACGTGAGAGAATCCACCAGACAGAGCAGGGGGCAGAACAGGCAGATGGACTGAAACACACTGCTGAGGGGAGCAGCGGGCCAGGCTCAGGATAGGTCTGCCTGCGCCATGTGGGTCCCCGCCCTAGCCGGCAGCAGGGATCGAACTCGTGCTGCAGTGGCTGCGGTCTGCTTCATAGTGTGTTGCTTAACCCACTGCACCACCAGGGAGGACCCAACATTAACTTTTAATGTTGCTTGTGCACAAAATAAAACTGGAGTTGAGATAAATGTTTTAAACACAAATACCAAGTTCCTGAATTTTTGGGGAATTGTGAGTGTAACTACAAAAATTCCATTATATTAGATACTCCAAGAGGTGTCTATAAATTTTTAAAATCATTTTATCTACATTTCTAAAAAAGGTCATGTGTAGTGAGCAAGAAAGACATTTTGCTGTTAGCAAGGCAGATTTTCTTGTTATGTTTCTTTATGTTTTAATGACCATTTTCTTTGGAGACTGACACTATTTCTAACTGATCTAGAAAATGAGTAGAAAGGACAGACAATTCTGGAAAAGATAAACTACCTGCAAGTTAGAAGTTAGTGATCACTGAGACATATGCCTTTCCCTCTGAATCGTTAGCACTAAATGCCAACCTGAGAGAGAATGGACTCACTTCTCAGGGACTTATTCAGCAAAAAACTAGATTTTTTGGACTTGATCACTTCAAAAAATTCAGGGAGGTCAAATAGGATGGAAAATATCATCTTGTATTTGAGCCCTTTCAAATTTTATTTGGAAAAGCAAAATGAAAATAATTAGAACATTAAGAGCTATATTCACTTTTGTGTCTTCACAGCTGTATCTTTGGGTCATCTTTTTTTTTTTAAGGATTTTTTTTTTTAATTTATACATACAAGAACTGGGCTAGAGGCCAGAGGTACAGGGGGTGAGAAGATTCACCAAAGACAGAGTGGGGAGCAGAACAGGCAGATGGACTGAAACACACTGCTGAGGGGAGCAGCGGGCAAGGCAGGAGAGTCTGCGGCACCATGTAGGTTTGCTCCCTGGCCGGGGTTGAACTCATACTGTAGTGGCTGCGGATGCCTCACAGTGTGATGCTCAACCCCTGTGTCACCAGGGAGGCCTGGGTCATTTTTCTTTTGGCTCATAAAATACCCATAAATGCTACCAAATATGAATCTGTAGGAATTCAGGTTGAGAAACACATTAAAACTAAACATTTTACTTTTTACTGAGTGTACTTATTTTCTAACACAGCCTGTTGGTGAAACTATTTTAAGCATTATTTTATGCAGTTTATCAAAGAAAACAGTTTGGCTGAGAGGGAAGTCCCATAGGCTTGTGACCTCTCAGGTGTCATCAAATGACAAGACAGTGTCAGTCAACAGACCACTTCTTACGGCGCGTACGAGAACGGTGTTTGGGCCTTCAAATTTGGTTTGAGTCATCGAATCTAAGGGCTTGATCGAGTGTAGATGCCATGTCACTTTTTATGGATCATTTATGGATCGTTGACGAATCACTAGCTCCATACGGAGGACTCACAACTGGTGTTAGTCGGGAGCTGTGCTTTTTAATACTGTCCCGGTGCACGTCTGCTCCAGAGCGGTGATGGGGAAAGAAACTCAAAGCTTTGCGGTGAGGCAGCCCAGGGCACACGCCCCACTGACTCGTTCTCTTGTCTAGACAAGCGTGGCCTTGGCTCTGCTTCTTGAGTGTTGCATTCTTTAGGCAAAGTAATGGAGGTAGAGGTGCTCTCTGTGTGCGATGAAAATAATTGATCCCCAGATTGCTCTAACAGTAGTCTACCAGCCAGTGTTTTGTTGTTTTTTAAATATAGTATTTAAAAATATTAAAAAATAAGTATAGTATTGACATGGAAATAGCAATAAGTTCATCTGATGGAAGAGAATTATTCGATCAAGTGAATTTATGGCATTTTTGTTACATCAAGTATAGCATTTGTTTTTTGCTGTCAGGTATCTCACCAATACTCTGTACATTTCTTTTTTTTTTTTTAAAGATGTATTTATTTATGCATACAAGCACTGGGGTACAGGTTAGAGATGTGGTGGGGGGTGAGAGGATTCACCACAGAGAGCAGGGAGCAGAACAGGCAGATCAACTGAAGTACACTGCTGAGGGGAGCAGCGGGCACAGCAGGAGAGGTCTGCCGTGCCATGTGGGTCCCCAACCCTGGCCGGCAGCAGGGATCGAACTCGTGCTGCAGTGGTTGCGGTTTGCTTCATAGTGCATTGCTTAACCCACTGCACCACCAGGGAGGCCCACTGTACATTTCTAAGAAGGAGGTGTGTACAGTTGCGTCTCGACGAGGCTGGACTTATAGGTGCCGACCCTCATTCTTCTCCTCTCGCCCCCAGAGCTTAGAGTGGCTGGTGTGTGTATAATTTTTCACTTGCCCAAAACCTCGCTCCTAATAGCCTGCTGACTGGAAACCTCACCGATAACATGAGCCGTCATTGAACATATTTTGCTTGTTATACTCTAAAATAAGTTTGGGAAAAGAAAATGTTATGAAGAAAATTATAAGGAAGAGAAGACAGGCTCACAGTACTATAAGCTTATACCATCTATTTACAAGCGAATTTAACGTCACAGGACCCCGATAGTTTAAACGTGTGTTGCTCAAGAGCCTACCATAGCTTATGGCACTTCCCAGACCCATCTGGTCTCAGAAGACCCCCTGAAATATTTAGAAGGCTATTGAGAAGTAGTTCTTAAAAACACCACTTTCTTCTTAGAAGGAAAATATTGGAAGCAAAGGTAGCAAAATGTTAACACGAATTTAAATGTGGTGATAGGTAAATATTTTTATGTAATTAAACCATCGCAGATGTAAAAATATAACATTGACAGAGATTGGAGTTTTGCATCCTTAGAAGTAGAAAAGCACGAGGAGCCGCTTCGTGTAACTGATGAAGATAAAGTCAGCTTGTGCCTCGATCGTGTTTACATACACCCCGAGTTTTCCATATTGTCTAATTTGAGGTAGAAGATGGAATGCCTTGTAGCTTTTGCTGATACTTAGGTTTGAAGTCAGCCAGCAGTAAAATCTTTAAATAGGAGTCAGTTTGTATGGTATCCAGTTCAGCATCTAACTTGGGAAAACCCATTTCCCACCAGCTTTAAATTATAAGTCTTTAACTCAATGAACTTGAACCTAAGTCTAAAGATAACGAGTAATTTAAAATAACTTCAAACAGCCATAGTCCTCCTGGGTCATTCCTGAACATATTTTCAAATAGGTCAAAGTTAATTGTTGACTACTCCAGCTTTCCTTCAAGTTTGCCTCTGTCCCTCGGGAATTGGTGGTTGTAGTCTCTTCTATAAAAATACACGGTCATGAACTGTTAAAGTCATACACAGCAAATATGTTCATGTGCTGAATAATGAGGAGTTTCATTTCCAAATGATGATTGTGAGGAAGTCCAAAGACATCAAAATACTGAACTTCCCAAAGTGGCCATCAGAGTGTCTTTTAGCAGAGTGAGGGGTAGATGTTTTGCCTGTGGCCTTCCTGTGACCTCTCAGATCCATCACCTGGACAGGGTGTGCTGCAGGTAGGAGCAGACGAGCCCTTCCACTAAGAAAACCGAGGGGAAAATAAACTTAGTAAAAGTAACAGTGCTACTTTTTTAAAACTGCAAAATAGAGACAAGTTAAAAATCCACAGCATCTTCACCCTGAAAAATAGTTAGTATTCAGAGTCTTAATATGCTTCGAATGAAGTGCAGTAGGGAGAGTTAGCCAACAAGGGAGAGTTAGTGTCTGCTTAGTAATTGGCTCCCAGTCAGTTGCCCATGGGGTGTGTTTCACTGGGCTAGCTTTAGCAAATCGATTCCTAGATCGTTTACTCTCCTGGGTCCACCTAAAGACAGTTCCATGCTGATCAGAACTGCTTGGAAATAACCATTTTTTTATAAATTAACATTGTATTATTTCAATTTGGTTTTCCAGTTGCCCTGAGGCCATACTTCATCGGCTCATTTCGGTTTCTCCTCTAGATTTGAGACGATGAGCCAGAAGGTTTTTATTATGTAGAACACATTTCAGAATTAATCCACAGAAGACATGGGTAGAGAAAACCTGTTCTCTCGCTGAAGGAGTCGTACACTTGATCGATAACCCCGAGTGCTTATTAAGGCAGTTCCCATTTCTCAGCATGAATTTAGTACATCTTAGGTCAGCACTCTTCGATTCTGTATTTTTCTGAAAATAGCTTAAACTCGGCTTCCACTTCTGGCAACGCCTCGCCGAGCTGCTGAACCACGGGGTCGCAGCCACTGAGACAGCAACCATCTGGCCGTGGCAGTGACCGCAGGTGGGGCCTGCTGCCACGCCCGAGGCTGGAAGGCTCGTGTGGGGTTTGGTTGACACAGGCCCATTCTTCCGATCAGCCTGGTCATCAGCCAAGAGATTGATCCCTCAGTGATAATCTTCTGTTTTCATCTTCCCTGAAAAAGTAGGAAAGTGAGTCTGTGATGGACACTCGGGCCCAGTGTGCACGCACGTGCTGGTGTGTGCGAGACACTCACTTCAGGGGCTGCCAGAGAGCAAGGTGTTTTCTGTCTCCGTCGTGGCTGCAGATAGTCCTGGGAGCTCAGCGCGCCTCCGTATTTATAACTGTAGTTCCTGGGCTTGGGTTCCTCCAGCCTTCAAGAACAGTCTGCGTGTCTTGACATTGAGCCAGGAATGTGACGGGAATCAAAATCCAGACGAGGGCTTACTCATTACCATAGCCTCTGAGTTCTAGGGCTGACCTCTTCCTTGGGCCCGTTGATGAACCCTGGCTTGGTCGGCGCCCTGGCCAATAAATACAGTGTAACCTGCTGTGTTCTGCACGTACATCACTGACGTCTTCTGACCTAGTTTTAAAATGACAGGAACTTTCTCTCCAACAAGTACGTCTTGTCAAAGTAGGCTAGTTTTTAAATATCCTGAGAGGCAAATTCGTCTGCAAATCGAGAGTTCTGAGCTGAGGTGTGGGCAGGCACAAAGGTCAGAACTTGAACGGTAGCCTTCCAAGTAGCCCAATTTGCTGCTTTGCTTTACTTCTCACACCGTCACTGGTCAGTTAAATGCGGCATTAAAGGTAGGAGGACAGGTTTGCCCCTCCCTCCCCTGTGGAGCTGAAGTCAAAACAAGTGCAATTCTGAGGCTGTTTTTGCTCACAAATGACAAGGGAGCTCTCTGGAATTCCTGTTCATTTTCTAGGGAGCATTTCCATTTGGCTTGAAGACTCTCGGACATGCCTGCTTCTCCCTCAGTGGTGGCTTCCTCCCCCTCCACAGACAGAGGCCTCTTTGGACACAGAACAGATTGAACAATCATTTACCCTTGCAGAATCCCTGTGTCACTTGGAGGCAGGAACATGTGGCATTTGGGAGCCTGTCCAAGCACAGTGATTTTCTAGTGCAGTCCAGTGAGATTCAGACGGTTCGCTCCCCACACGTTGACATCACTCCACCCATATCTCTTACCTTTCTGGCATTTATACCCTGTGTAAGGACAGCCTCCTCTTCTCTACCAGCTTTGCTGCTTGTATTGTGCCCTAATTCCATTGCAAGCTAGAGGAAAAAAATTTTAAGCACAGTTTTCCATTCTGAACCTGATATTAGTGTATATTAACTTAAGTTTGTCATCTTAAATTGCAGAAAAAAAATGATTGCTAAATGTTGTTTGGCCAGAATTGGAAAACACTTTGTTTTTTGTTTTTGTTTTTGTTTTTGTTTTTTTCATGTAAACCTGTGAAATTTCTTTGCAGGAGAAACCATAATATGGGCGTCTGGAGAAATAAGATGACTTTGACAGAATATAGCTTGAAAGATGATAGGGTGATTTTCTTTTTCCTTAAAAATTAAGCAGTAAAACATTTTCCTATTTTTATAGCCAAATCAACTTTCTGTATGCATAGTTTTCTGTCCTTAACATGTCTTGTAGTTGGGTCCATTAAAAAAAAATGTTTCTATTTTGAAGGGGACAAGGCACACTCAATTTGATAAAATATTTTATCGGTAGCTTATACTGTCAGGAATTTAGCCTTCTAGAACGATTATCCCTAAAGCTGTGAAGAAAATGTTCCCCCACTCTTGATGTGGAAATTACTATGTGATTTGCATGCTAGAATAATTTTACTGCAACATCTGTGAAGTGGTCAGAGTGCAGCAGTAGCCGGTTACCAGGCAACCAGCGGCAGGCTCCGCCACGTGCGGGCTGTGGCGTCCCAGCCTCTCCACTCGTCAGCGGAGAGACTCTCCAGACTGGTTCCTGGGAGCTGGTTATAGAGTTAGTTCCTTCTGCAGAAATCTGCCCCTAGATTTTGTTTTCCGAAGGCTGAAGCATCTCCAAAGTCTTCAGATGGTGCCAGTAATTACTTCAGAAGGTGCCCTGTGCTGAAGAAGGGAGCTGTTAAGGCCAGTAACAGAAAGTGGGGAGACTTTCCAGATGACCGCCATGTGCCTAAGATGCCCTCCCATGGTGAGATTCAAATTAAGACGGGGCCAACATGAGAGGCAGGTAGGGGAGGGAGCGAGAGGCGAGGCATGGGTAGATGTGGAACGAGGTCTTTTTTTGAGATCGGTGCTGGTACTTCCTAACTTTTCAGTTCTGTGCATAATAGGAGAGGCAGTTTAAGGAAATTTCATTATAGAATCTCTACTCCTTTCGGAGAACTGGAAACCCTCACCTGTTGGAGCTATTGGGGAATGGAATGGAACAAACATTAACTGGGCATCTGTAATAATATGTCTAAGAAATTGTACCTGGCCCTTCACACAGGTGGTCTCATTTCTTTTTTATCATCCCAGTATTTTTTCAAAGGAAATACTATGATAATCTCCTGTAATAGGAGAGATGCTTCCACAGAAACTTTCCATCATTAAAAATCTTGCCCAGAGTTTATGACTGGACTCAAAGCAATTTTCTTTCCATTGCCTTTCTAAAAATCATTTTAATTGTGTCCAGCAATCCCTAGTAGCTTTCTTTGTGAATTTGAATATCTGTCTTGACAAAGACTGTATAGAAATTAGAGTTCAAAGGGACCTCATAAATCAGTTTATAGTTCAGACTCCTGTACCTTGAACCACCCTAGGTAAATTGATGATCTTATTTTAAATAATTCTGGAAAAAATTCCATGGTTTCCCATAGTAGCCTAAATCTGTCATTGCTTTGATTTAAGCCATTTTCTGCTAATTTGTCCTAAATACAGATGGAGAACAGCTGGTTACCATTCTCAATATAGTAGCCCGTGTATTTCAAGAACGTTCAAAAGTATCCCCCTCAGCTTCTTCCTAAAGCCTGAATACATCCCATCCTTTTATGTTTCACCCAACCCTTTCATCATCTGTGTGGGCTTCCTTCCTTTTTAGTTCTCCACTTTCCCTCTCAGATGTGGAGATCATAACTGGACATGGCTCTCCAGCATGAGTCCAGCAGGGAAGAGTACAAAATAAGAAGCTTACCTCAGAGTTTCTAGACTAATTTTCTATTTATGAACGCCCAGTAATGTGCTCGCTTGAGCACAACAAGGATGGAGGCTTTCACTCGCAGCGCCGCTGTGGACACGCGGCTCTTGCTGCTCTTTCTTTTCTTATTTTTTTTTTTAAGATTTGTTTATGCACACAAGAGCTGGGGTACAGGCCAGAGCCGCGGGAAGTGAGAGGATTCACCAGAGACAGCAGGGAGCAGAACAGGTAGTTGGGCCAAAAAACACTGCTGAGGGGAGCAGCAGGCGAGGCAGGAGAGGTCTGCTGCGCCATGTGGGTCCCCTCCCCAGTTGGTGGCAGGGATCAAACTCGTGCTGCAGTGGCTGTGGTCTGCTGTGCAGTGGATACTTCATGGTGTGGTACTCAACCCGCTGTGCCACCAGGGAGGCCCTCGCTGCTCTTCCTGATGGACTGCTCGCGGCCCTCTGAGCTCCCTTCACAAGCTCTGTCTGCCCTCCAGGCTCTGTTCTGCAAAATGGCTGCAAAAGACCCACATGCGTGTGGAGACTATTTTGATGGGGAAAGCACAACTTTGAACAGATTTTAATGTTTTGCATTATTAAAACTGCTTTGGTCTCTACATGCAGTGGGGCCTTCAAATACTTCACATACACCTAGTTGACAATGCAACTTTGCCTCAAGGAATTAATGAATTGCATGTTTTCACTCTGTTTGAATCCACCAAGTTCTGTCTTTCTGTTTTATTCACAAATGGAAACTTAAAAAGCATTCTCTAGTCCATTAACTATTTTATTGAGGAAATAAGTCGTGTTCAATCCCAGGCCCAAGTTTGAGCCACGCCTTTTAGCATTTACTTCAAAATGACCAGCATTTTTTTCCCTTCCCACCTCAGAACATTTTAGTTTATGAAGTCACTTTGTTTCTCGCAAAGTATTATTATCGTGCTGTTTTCAATTTTAGAAATACTTACTTTGTTTATTTTATGTCAATGTACTCTTCCCTGTTACAGGCTAGGGATCACAATTACACTACAGTGAGGGAAATAAAATTATTTTGTCCAGCTTACATGAGATTGTTTCTTCTAGGGGATCTGTCATTTTCATTTGTCACAGAAGAATTGGAGTTTACACTTTTTTTTTTTGGTTTAATCGAATGTATATTCAATCCATCCAGTGCTGCATAAGGTACTTGAGATGATGGGCATTGCTGGTTTCTTAGCATCGAGCCCTTGATAAAAACTAGCATCTCTTTGATAAAAATGTAACAAATGTATCCCTAAAATTTGCCATTTTTCATATAAAAAAAAATTCTGTGGCTCAGTGCACCTCTCAGAAAAGCATTTCAAGATGTCTTTTTAAGTGGATTTGCATCTTTCATTATGATTGCCATCAGACTGGACAACTCCTTTAAAAAGGCAATTTTCTTTTTTGCATTTATCTGGACAAGAGCCCTGCTGCCTGCTTGCGGCTCCTCCTCCCCCCTCCCTCCGTGCCCAGCAGAGGGGACTGGTCACGCCCAGCTCACAACAGCCGCACCAGCCAGCGCTGCTTTTCTCCGAGAAGACCCTGCGTGGAGACTGAACACGTAGCGTGCGAAACAGTTTTCTTCCTTCATTCTCGACACATAATCCGTTCTTCTTTTCATGGGATGAATGTAGTGGTTCTTTCCTGAAATTCTGTTCCCCATCAGTCCAATCTCGGGTCTGAGCAGGGTGATGGATAAAGTAAAAACTGTGCCTGAACTGTTGGTGAGAAGTTTGCCTTTGGTGGAACTTTCAGTTCTGAAATAACTCTCCATCTGTAAGAGGGTGGCGAAGATGGCAGGCGTGTCTCTTACACGCAGCAGAGAGTGCTAAAACTTGGGAAGGTAGAATGGCTGTGCTGTCCACCATTTAAAGAGCAGACGCTTCTGCCTCTGGAGGGTGCAGAGGGTGGAGGGTGGGTGCTGGGGCCCTGTGACTGCAGCAGAGGGGCGTCCCAGGGCACAAATCACAGTGGTTGATGCACGCAGCAGGTTTCAGGTGCAGGGAGTGCGAAGAAGAACCTCTTCCCACTTTCTGAGGAAGGGGCTTCTAGAAGCCCCCACTCTGCACTGGTAGCAGCAGTTTCTCGTTCTCCTGCTGTGGCCTGATGGACAGCCTCCCACTCCCACTCAGACTGTCCGCCTCGGGGCCGCTCGCGCTTGTGCCACATCAACTTGCAGGATGTCAAGGCTGCGTCCAGACACTTTCTTGGTCACTGAATTGCAGTGCTTTCTTCTTCACTGATAAATTTGATCTGCCTTTTGGGGCACGGTTTATCCCTGTTCTGAAGAAATTCCAAGAACATCACCTGTGGCTCTTGGCCTGCAGCAGCTTATTGTTTAGCAGGGATAGCTGGAAATGTCACTTGTTTGACATGACACGGGTGAGTTCTTGCTGAGGGATGGCCGTGTGACTGTGCTCAGCCCAGGACACAGACTTGGATTGTGGAGGACGAGGCTGGGCCCGGAAGAGGGTGAGGATGCTGACGAGCTGCTTCCCAGGCTCCCTTCGCTCAGCAGGGGTGGCGGGTGTGGGCCCCCGCTTGCACAGCATCTCCCTCCCTGGGTGTCCAGTCTGGTGTGACCACCAGCCAGGATGACCCCGAGGGGCTGTCGAGCCCCCGGGCTCCTGGAAGTGCTGGCTGAGATCACGCTCGACTCTGGGTCATATAGCTCAGAGTCTCCCTCTATCCAGTTCTGTCACCTCCCTCTTTTTTAAGATTTTATTCATGCACACAAAAGCTGGGGTACAGGCCAGAGGCAGGGTGGTCGTGAGAGGGTTCACCAGAGACAGAGTGGGGAGCAGAAGAGGCAGGCTGACTGACGTACACTGCTGAGAGGAGTAGCGGGCGAGGCAGGAGAGGTCTGCTGTGCCACGTGGGTCCCCTCCATGGCCGGGGTTCGAACTCCTGCTGCAGTGGCTGTGGAAGCCACACTGTGTGGCGCTCAACCCCTCACACCACTAGGGAGATCCCATCTCCCTCAGGTTTTGCTCAGGTTTTGCTCACAAGGAAATGCTCTACTTCAGGCAGAAAGATGGACAGTGACCCCCTTGGAAAGAGTTGGGAAATAAGGGGACAGAGGCAAGAATAGGTAGAGGTCCTGATGGGCACAGTGAGAGGAGTCCCCTGGCAGTGATGTATGCGGGAACCATCATCCCCCCACTTGCCCCACGGCTTCTCCTTGGGAGAACACTTCCAACGGGGAGACGCGAGAAGAGCTGCTTCAGGGGACACAATGGAGTAAGAAAAATGTGGATTATACAGAAGAAATATGTGTAAAGAAAAAATCCTTATGCACGTGAACTCTTCAATAGCGGTGGGTTTTTTGGGTTGCCGGTAAGGGACAATTGGATATGTTGTTCAAGATCTTCTTAGCTGAGCCTTGAGAACTTGACACTGTTCTGGCAGAGCAGCCTGCTGGGTCTTTGCTGAGAGCTGGGTCAGGTTCCCGCCGTTGGTCTATTCCTGAAGAGGGCAGGCAGATGCCCTTCTAGGGTGTCCTGGCCTCATCCACAGGGCTGCCTGGCACTGGCCACACTGCAGCCTTTCCAAATACCAGCGACACAGCTGAGGCTGCTCGCGCCAGATGAGTTTGCTGTGAGCTCGGGCTTGTACAGAGCAAATGCTGTCAGCCTCAGCTGGGCCCGGGAGGGGAGGGGAGGGGAGGGGAGGAGAGGGGAGGGGAGGACTGGGGGAGTTCTTTGCAGAGTGGGCAAGGCCTTCCTACTGACCCTGCTCCATCTGGCATGGAGGGAAGCTTTTGGTGGTGGTTCTTGATCTGAAGGAGCTGGCTATTTGATACTGCTATTTAGAGCTAGGGAGGAGAAACCTCTGTTACCAGGGCTGTGAGAGGGGTGGCCCTGGACTGGGTGTTAAAGTCAGGCAAGCTCAGCCAGCACCAGAGGGCTTTGGAGCCGAAATAGCATGCTCTCTGACTGGAGGGAGCGCCAAGAACCAGCAGCACAAAGAAGGTGGTCATTTTCTCAATCTAGAAGGACTTATCCTCCTTCAGTCCTTATCGCAAATTGGTGAAATTTACTTGAATTTCGTTGACAAAAGCAAAGATGGGCAACATACAATTACCAGCTTTTTAAAACTAACCCTTCGGCTTGGCAGTTGCTGTTTAAAGGGTATTTTGTTGGGAAAAAATAGCCTCAATCTTGGCTGGTTTTTGGTCAGTACCTTTGTAGTCAATTTCATTTCAGTGACCCATTGAGTATTACATGTTTATGTTTCCAGAGAAATGATTGTGTAAATGTGATAGCAAGAGTGAGCTACTGTGGGCAAGCAGGAACGTATGCTTAACTACGTAGTCAGTTGACATCAAATAAATAGTACACTAGCTTCTAAAAATGATTCATTTCTATATGAATGATTATGAATGCACTGTTTGCATTAAAGATGCATGAAGTTTTCTCAAACTATCTATTGCTCATGAAGCTGTTCCTAAATGTTGGTGCCTTTGGTTTATGAAAACACTAAGTCATGAATGTATTTTAATGAGTGCAAATGCATAGGATTGACTTTCGTCATTTCGATTTGTGTCAGTCTAACTGGGTATCTGCATTCAAAATATTTGTGTATATGCTACAAAACTATATCAGTCCCCAAAGTGTTCTCTTTTTTTTTCCATAGAGCTAATTTTTTCACTTCTCGTAAATCATACTATCATTGTTGGTTTTGAAAACAAGATGATTATAGATTATGTCAGTCACTTTTTCAAAAGCAGAGACAGACATCAGAGATGTCTGTTGTCAATGCCCCATCTACTATAGCTTGTAAGAAAAGTATCCTGTTGAGGTTCTACTGGTTTATGATGCTGTACGTGTTTTAGGGATAGCTTCACAACTCCTCGCATGTGTGTTATCACACCACCCCCACCCCCAGAGCACCTATACTCTTCCAGCACAGTCCACTGGACCCCCTCATCCCCTCTGGTAGCCTCAGTTCTGGCCATATTTTAAGAGTTCATTTGGGTTTAGTTTTATCGGTTCCTTTGCTTTGTTTGTTTATATTTTCCATGTGAATGAAATCACCCAGTATTTGTCTTCCTAATTTAATTCTCTTGTCGTAATCCCCTTAATTTCCATCCATGTTCTCTCCAATGACAGTATTTCATGTCTTTTCATAGTCGAGTAATATTCCGTTGAGTGATATTCCATCCTGGGCCTAAAAACCACATCTTCCCAGCCCGCTCACCTACCCTCAGGCTCTGAGGCGGTAGTGCCTCTCCAAACTGCCTACTATAAGTAGTGCAGCATCTGTCAGTTCATGCGAGTGTTTTTGCAATCTTTGGGTAGATACTGTTTGTGGGATTGCTGAAGCATATGCAGGTCTGCTTTTTGATAATTTAAGAACCATCCAGATTGTTTCCTCAGTCAGTCTGATTCTGACTGGCAGTGCAGGAGGCTTCCTAAGTGCTTTCGACCCTGTGCTGATAGTTCAGAGTTAACCTCTTGACATGCCCGGGTGACCAGGACATAGTGTAAGAGGAATGTACATCACTGCTCCTGTGCTGTTTGGCAAGTAGTGCAAGCACCTGAGTGGTGTTTGGTACTTAAGAAAGGGGTTAAAGATAAAGGGAATGAAAGTAGCCTTTTATGGGGTGTGTTTAATTTCATGGCATATAAGAGATAAAGCTCTACCACCACTAATTGCCAGAAAACACCCTGTGCTCTTCTGGTCTGTCTAGGTAGCGTCCTCAGTCTCCAGAAGTTACTTGTTCCAGTAGGTAGAGGCAAGGAGTTCGTATTTTCTTAGTTGGTGGGATCCCTGTATTTCTGTTCTTATTAGAGTAATATAACCTTTAAGGGTTTGAAAATACACCACTGAGGTGGCGCTCTTCGTAGAGACAGTCTGGCAATATCACCCTTGAAATACAGACCCTGCCACTGATCTAGCAGAATGACAGCCTCCCAAGTGTAAGTGCACACGCACGATGTATATTAAAGCATTGCACGCTGGTAGTAAAAACTGTACACAGTTTTGAGTGTTAACTGGAGACTGACTCCATCGTTGTGGCACATGTCCATTTAAGTTACTGATGGTCGTAGTTACTGTTTACTGAGTATCCCGTGAGCCTGGCACTGCTATGCATTTTCTGACGGCATAGATTTTTCTCATTAAATATCACAGAAACCTGCCCAGGCAGCTCTTGAATGACCCCCGGGTCATAGATGACGCAGCTGATGAAGCAGGATCCGTGGCTGTATGTCCGAGTCAGGGTAAAGGGAAGAGTCAGAAAGCCGTGCGCACTGAGGGATGGCCGTCTGTAAATGATCTTCCTGTGTGACCACAGAGACTAACATTGTGACCAGGAAGGACAAGATGTTCTTCTACTCAGTGACGACTTCGTTGTCTTCTTTTTTTTTTTTTTAAGATTTTTTTTTTATTTATGCATACAAGAGCTGGGGTATGTCAGGGGTGTGGTGGCGAGAGGATTCACCAGGGATGGAGTGGGGAGCAGAACAGGCAGATTGACTGAAATACGCTGCTGAGGGGAGCAGTGGGCGAGGCAGGAGAGGTCTGCTGGGCCACGCGGGTCCCCTCCCTGGCCGGGGATGGAACTCGTGCTGCAGTGGCTGTGGAAACCCCAGAGTGCAGCGCTGAACTCCTTGTGCCACCAGGGAGGCCCGAGCTCAGTGACTTTTGCAGTTTTTCTTATGAGTCTCATTCAAGGGGGAAAAGGTGGACTAGTTGATAAATTTCAAGTGCTTCTATTAGAGGACCATGTCCAGGGGGGAAAAATCAGCTATGCTCTGGAATTTTGGGGGAGGCATTTCAAAACAGACAAGTGTTATATAAGTCAGTTCTCATAAGAACTTGCGTAGTATAGAAGCAAGAATCCGTCTCACATTTTCCAAGATTATTAGTAGGTTGAGAGATGCTAACAAATAATTTGCCCTCCTGATTTAGTTTTCCAAGTACAGAATAGAGAATAATAGCTTCTAGGCCAGGGTTTTCACAGTATTTTGTAGTAGCGATCCTTCTTTCAACAGATGTTTGCTGTGTATCTTAGAAACCTAAAATTAATGCATTTTTACAATCAAATTTAAACTCCTCTGACCCTGAAAGCCCTCCATAATCTCTTCCCGTTTTACCTGTCAAACGTCGCCCCTCCTTCTTCTTGGCTCAAGCCCCTCTGCATCGTGCGGTTTACTCCTGCTGGCTCTTCCGTGGCTCCTGGGTCTCCCTTCGCCCGGAGAGGAGCCCCGCCGCACGGGGTTGTCCTCGGCCCTTGTGTCCCCAGCAGCCCCGCGGCCGGTGGCCGGAGTGGGTGCATGTAGCAGGCCTCCATTTCTGTCCCCATGCTCTTGCCCTTGTGCATTTCCATGTCTAGAGCTCTCCCTCCCGTCCTTCCCTCCAGCTGGCGAAACCTTCAACCAGAGTCAATGTGCTTCAGGGGAGCCCCGCGGCCAGTCCTGCAGCCCCCGGCACACAGGTGCCTACCCAATCGCCCCCTTTGGCCTTGGAGACACGGGCTTCCTTCTCGTGGAAGCTGGGCCTCAGATTCCCGCCAGCATGCTTGCCCTTCACCTCTGTCCCCTGTGATGAAACCACCTTCTGCCGGGTGCAGGAGTGAAGGACAGATGACCTGAATCCAAATCCTGATTCTTTTACTTCCTAACAGTTACGTGAAAACTTCTTGTGAGTGCCTGAGCTCCAGATTCTGCCTTCAAAAAGGAAGGGACTAGAAACTTGCATCTCACATTATTGTAAGGACTGAATAAGTGTTAGCCCTGCCTGGCATAGCCTCAGAACTCAATAACTGTGAGCTCTTATGACTGGGTTGCTTCTCTGGGTGAAGAAAAGAAGACCAGGGCTGGTCTGGGGTGGGCCAAAGTGACTGAGTTACACCGTAACTGCTGTTAACAGATTATTAGTAAGGGGGATGATGACCCCCAGAGGGGAAGGCAGATGATTAAAGATCTGTTATGAATGGTTGCAGAGACACTTAAGCTGCTCTCTTTTGCACCTTAGTGGGTTCACTGATTTAGAGTAATTTAACACATAGTTAGCAGTTGCTTTCAATGAGCTGGGCACTGTTCTAGTCCCGCTGATGTGGCAGGAGTCGAAAAGGGGTCTGCTTTCATGGTGCTTACGCTGTAATCATCCGCAAAGTAAAAGTATGTGAGGTGGTAACGGGGATATTAAGAAGAAGAGAAAGGTGCTAAGAAGTGTGTTACGCCTGCTCGCTCGCATGTGTGTATGTCTAGGGGTGTGGGTTGCAAGTTTAAATGTGATGTTTGGGAAAGTGTTCACTTACAGGACACAGTTGGGGGAAGCTCTGGAAGTGGCAAAGGGGTAACCGTGTGTGTTCCTGCCGGAGCTGCTTTCCAAGCAGAGGGGTCGGGAGGAGAAGCAGAGGTCCTGAGGCAGAACCACACCTGCTGTGTAGCGGGAACAGCGAGGAGGCCTGTGTGCGGAGCAGAGTGAGCGAGGAGGGGGAGCCGCCACCCCCACACACAGTGGGTCGTAGCCAACCTGTGTCTTTCGTGCCATGGGGGACGGTGGCCCGCTGCGGCCTTGTGTGCAGGGTTAGCAACTTAGCGTGACAGAGGGCTTGGCGGCTGCGTTGAGCGTTGTGGGCCGCAGAGCGCCAGGGCTGGAGTGGGGAGACCACTTGGAAGCTGTTACGGTGCAGCGGGTGATGCACACAGTGTGGGCATCGCTGTTGTGGAGGTGGAGAGAGGTGGCCGGATTCTGGTTCTGGTTTGAAAGTAGAGCCGATGGGAGCTGCTGCCGATTGGAATTGGGTGAGAGGGGAAGCAGAGGCAACGGTGAGGACTTTGACCTGAGCATCGTGGAAGGACGGAGACGTCATGCACGACATTGGGGAAACTGAAGGACCAGTAGGTTTGGAGGGAGAGAACAAAGCCTGCTTGGATGTGTTCTTGCCTTTTAGGCATTCAGACAGAAACAGAGAGTGGAGCCCAAATTAAAGCCCGAAATGTTGACCTCTCAAGGGAGAGATCAGGTTGCAAAGGAAATTTGGAGTTACTGTTTGAAGTATTGAGATTGGATAGTGAATAATTTGCCAGTTCCCCTGCACCTTCCAGAACGTTTTCTCTTTCATGTGCTCTCTTCTCGCCATTCTGCTTGCCCATCTCCTCATAACAGCAAGCCGAAGATGGCAGTGGGATTGAGCTTCTTTTGACTGGGGGAGGTGGAAGAGCATTCTGTTGCTCTGCTCTCAGAGCTGTAATCAGAGCAAGCACAGACTTCTCCGCAGCTCTGCACGTGTGATCAGCTCATGTTGAAGTAGAGGCTGGACGCTTGCTTCAGGTTTCTGTGGTTAGCACCCATGCAGTATTGTCACCTGTGTGCTACTCACGGTCCCCTTGCCCACGAGGGTTCATAAGCCCAGTGGGGCACTGTGAGCCGTGTGATGGGTGACGCAGGAGTACTGTTGCTCATCAGCCAGGAGCCCGATGGGCACAGGCGACCCACTTCGAGCACAGCGCATGGCCGAGTACACCGTGCCTTGCATTGTGTAGGGTGGCAGTGCAAGGAAGGCTGATGGAGATGAACATGTTTGTATTTTGCCATTCTTCTCATAAATCACTTTGTCTTCATCATACATAGATGGGGAGCAGCACAGGGCCAGATGGAATGCGCAGCAGAGGGAACTGTCCCTGCAATCTCTCCAGCACCCCAGAAGCACGCTCAGACCCTCGCGAGGCGTCAGAGCCCAAAAGCGCCTGCTCCTGCTTGTGCAGGTTAATGAGCGTGTGTCCCTCCTTCCCTAGGTGGGAGGCTCTGCACCCCACTCAGTGACTTTGTGATAGATACAGATGTCTGCTTTCTGAGCAATGGGCAAAGCTTATTTTTAGCAGGTTGCAAATGTTGTCTTAATCTTCACTATTGTGCATTTAAACTATTTGGTGGCACTTGGGAAGCCGCTTCATTGCAAGGGCTGAAAGCGTTAATGAAAGCTTGCATGAAGGCCTCATGAATAAACCAGCAGTGGGTAGGAAACTCGAGCTTCCTTTTCCTGAACACTTCAGTGTTTCTCCATGCTCCGCTGGTCTAGGGGTCAGGAAACTCGTAAAGTTTGAGGTCAGATGATATCATACGGTATTTCCACTCCCGGGACAAATTGGTTGATTCTTCAAGCCCTGGATTAATCCATCTACCCCCAGATAAACTAGACGATGTGCATCGTGAATTCATTTTATATTGTTCATAAAGGTTTTTAAAGCTTAGCTAACAGGAGAGATTTACCTAGTTTTGGCTTTTTGGTTGGTAATGCTGCTGCACTTGCACGAAGGAGAACAGCTACATTAAAACTTACCTTTGGGATGCTTCACAGAGTGGCTTTGTAGAAGATGGTGTCTTCCTACTCGGTTCATTTCAGCAGATAGTAAAATTAGAAAGCATCTTTGAGGTGGTGTAAGAAAGTCTGAAACATTTCCTTTGGCTAGTCCTCAAACAGCTTTAATGTAGTCAAGTGAAAGGTCTTTATTTTTATTTGTGCTTACATCTGGTTGTAGCCATGTCCAGCCTCAACATTACAGGACATGCTTTTAAAATTCTTGGGTTTGAGCAACACTTTCCAGTAGTACCCAATTACCCTTTTAGAAACCAAGGATGTCCAGCCCAGTTGGCACGTAATGACGACGAGTAACAAGCAGGCCACGCAGAAGGGCCCCAGGGCATTGACTGTTTCTGTGCTGCCCCTGGTCTTCCGAAGTTCATGTGGCTGATCTTCTGGAGGACGGAACTGAAGCTATGGAAAGAGGCAGCACTCTATCGGGCCCTCTCCAGAGACCTTACATCAGTAACCTCTCAAAGAAGGTGTGAGCGCTTTGGGGTTCGGTTGAACTAGCTAAATCTGTGTTTGAGTTTCGTAACTTCCAGCTGGTATCCTAGGAGTTTTTTATGGGCGCTTTGGAGCCCATAAACTGTACAAATGCCGTTTCTCACAACACGATGAAACCAGACAGGGGAGGACAGCTACCGAAGGAGGGCATTTCAGATCCACTTTCTTTTCTTGGCCCTCGGGTCAGAGTTCTCTGTGGCTTATTGCTCAGAGAGGGTCGCTCAAAACCAGTTTGGAGCCAGCTGCTGCAGACTTGCTTTATTTTTTACGTCTCCTGTGGGTCAGAGGGAGTACAAGTGACTTCCTGTGGGTGCCTGCCTCAACAAGGATGTAACAGCTTTTGTGAACCCTGGGACTTACGAAAACCATTGCAGGCAGTTCTGCAAGGTATATTAATAGAACTCGTGAAAACACGATTCATTTTAAATGATAGACAGTGAAGATAATACGCCCAAGAACAAGGTAAACGTCCTCTACTTGGTACTCAGTGGCTATATCAATATTATACGAGGTGTTTTGTGCCTGTGTATTTTTCTGCACGTGTGGTGCACTGGCAGTTAGCACTATGTTAATATAATCCATTAATTTCCCATTACTCTGAGTCCCCACACTTTGAAGACCATAGACATTTTAATTTAATGAGTATTATGAAATTGGTATTACCTCAGCACGTTTAAGTTGGTTTCATCGTGTTAGGAGGACTAGGATGCCTGCTTTTAATCCCTGTCGGTTCAGGAGGGATTGGCATTTCGGGGTTTGCACAGAAGTACAGGCCACAGAGACCTCTCGTGCAGAGGGCATCCAGGACCGACTCTGGGGGCCAGCCGTTCTCTCTGCTTAGTGAGCAGGAGGCTGCGGTTGAGACTCTTAATCAGGACTTCTAGTCAGTGCTTTCATCAACAGCATTTTAAGCCTTGCTTACATGATTATTTCACTGTTGGCTTTATTCTCTCCGTGTATTATGATGTTTCTTTATTTTTTTCTCAGGAGTAGGAAGAAAATCCTATTAAGTGACAAAGCAGAATTGCAGTCATTGGCCACGCTTCCGAAAAGTCCCTGTGTGATCTGGCCAGTCTCCTTCACCACCCATTTAGGCAGCATGGCAAATGTAACTGGGGTTTCCCCAGCCGCCCAGGAACGCTTATCAGCCCTCATCAGTGTGGACGGAGCCAAGGAAGGACCTCGGCCCAGGAGAGCCCCCTCTGCCTGGGTGGGTCTTTGTTCCCTGAGGCAGGCTCTGTGTCGGCTCTCCATGCAGGCCCCCGCTGTTGGGGCCCAGTTAGCCTGTCTCTTGGAAGTGCACACGTCGGTTCTGAAGTGTAGGCGCAGCAGATTTGGGTTCTGCTTGTAAGGAATCTGTGCAGAGTGGCTTGGATTTTCTGTCTTCCAGTTTCAAGTGTTGGGACGTGTGATCTGTGATACTTTATTTAACTGGTGAGCTGGTGAGCGCTCTTTTCTCGAAGTCTCTCTCTTTTTTTTTTTTTAAAGAGAGTGAAGATGCAGAGTTGCCTTATTGCATTTGGATCTTTTCTGGACAAAGAGCACTCTATTAAGAAGCAGACCTTGTTGTGAATCCCAAGACAGTCAGGATCTTAATTGCTCTCTGCTGTAGCCATAACTTCTTTGGTGCAGCTAAATGATCTTAGTTTACGCCTAAGGGTTTGGGGGCTCAAGGCTTTCATGGTTCTCTGTGGCGTCTCGGTGCGACCTCTTACCGGTGTCGGTACAGAAGCCGTCAGAGACAGGAACCGGCCCAAGAATGGGGGAAACTAGTGTCATCTCAGCGGCGTCGTTCTTGAGTTCCACTCCCACAGCACCTTCAGCATCTAGCATCATCCACAGAACAGTCTGTGCATTGAGTAAAGTCCCTTAAATTAAAGCCTGCCTAGGAGTGATCTAGAAATTGTTCACCATTAGTCAGAAAACGGCAGCTATTTTAAAGTTGGGGTGGGGGGAATTCTCGTCATAGGTGGCAGAGAGAGAAGGCAGCTTCTGGGAAATGCTCGGTAACACCGAGATCATTCAGCGACGTGTTGAAAGACACACCTCTGTCGTCACACAATAATACTGGTCTCTGGGCTGTTTCTCCTGTAATGATTGCTCAGGACATACGGCCAGGGGTCGGTGTAGGCCCAGGGGAGCTCAGGAAGACCCGTGTTCACATCTGGGAGCTCGTTCTCCTTTTTGGGCAAAGCCCCTGCGCAGGCTTCCCGGAAGCTGCCCATGGAAGCGGTGTGGTGTCTCCTGAGCCAGCATCACAGGGCTCGCCTGCCCGCCCCCTTCTGCTTCTTCCTTGGTTTTGTTTTGTTTGTTTGTTTTTAAAGATTTATTTATTTATGCACACAAGAGCTGGGGTACAGGTCAGAGGCGTGGGAGGTGAGAGGATTCACCAGAGATAGAGTGGGGAACAGAACAGGCAGATGGACTGAAACACACTGCCGAGGGGAGGAGCAGGAGAGGCAGGAGAGGTCTGCTGCACCCTGTGGGTCCCCTCCCTGGCCGGGGATTGAACTTGCGCTCCTGTACCATGGATGCTTCATAGTGTGGCGTTCAACCCGCTGCGCCACCAGGGAGGCCCAT
>JAGFMF010011608.1:6736587-6817996 GCA_019455555.1 Galemys pyrenaicus | reverse complement strand
AGTAGGGAGCAGAACAGGCAGATCCACTGAAATACACTGCTGAGGGGAGCAGCAGGTGAGGCAGGAGAGGTCTGCTGCGCCATGTGGGTCCCCTCCCTGACCGGGGATTGAACTCACGCTGCTGTGCTGTGGATGCTTCACAGTGCGGCGCTCAACCTGCTGTGCCACCAGGGACGCCCCGCTCCACGATTTTAGCGACATTTCCACTCCCTGGATGAGGTGGTGCTGGAGGTGAATTGTAAATCGTGCTGATGTGTACCAGCCCCTTCTGTGGCTTTTTGGTTATTTCTGTTTGGATTTTGTGAGCCTATACTCTCCTCTTGGCTTTCATACCTTTGGTTCAATTAATCATTTTGATGTGACAGTCATTTTTAAGAGACTTTTCTATGTCACCCTTTCATTCCCCACCCCCATTAATGGTATTCAAACTTAATGTTTTTGTAGCACCTTTGGCATTAGTTGAGCACGTGTTTATGGAGCCACCGATACGCTCTTGGCACTTTTCTGGATCTGGAGAAGCAGCCAGTAACCTCTCTGTGTCCGTGTAATAACAGCCTGCACCAGAGTCGTCGTTTTAGTGGCAGTTGAAGATGGCAGGAACAAATTTCTTTTAAGTTGGTAATAAACAGTTGTGATCACTTGACATGGTATTAAGAGCTGTGAAGTTAGAGTGATAGGGTTCAGTTCAGTGCGGTGCTAGTGGAACTACTCAGAGAGCAACCAAGGAGTCAAGACGGTGGTAACATTCGAGCAGGAGCCTGCATGCTGGGAAGGCGCTGCCTGTGGCGAGGCAAGTGAGGGGAGAGTGTGGAGGCCAGACAAGCTTGGAAGGGCGAGCAGTTCCAGAAGCAAGAACTGTGGGGGGCAGGGGGAGGGGGCTGTCGTGAGTCTGGAAAGCGGAGAGCAGAGGGAGCGCGAGTGAGAAGTGGAAAGAGTGAGCAGTGGGCTCACTGGGGACCTGCGGGCATCAGCGCTCCCCTCCGGTTCCTCATGAGACAAGCTGCCGAGGTTTGTGCAGGGGGAAGTGACTGGGGGTTACCTGTGGCTCGGGGTCTGTCGGGGTGAAGACAGAGGGCAGGACAGAGGCCGGGGTGGAACCTGACGTGCCGGGAGCGGCCTCTGCCTCGTTGGGGTTCTGACCCTGACAGCGGCCCCACGGTGGGCAAGGAGGCCTGAGAGCCGCGCCTCAGCAGGTGTGGACGGGACCTCGCGAGGCTGCTGTCTGTGGCCAAGGCGGCTCCCGTTCTGAAGACGCCGTCAGCTGAGCTGCCACCTGCCCCTCCAGCAGCCTGGGCTCAGCGCCGTCCCCAGGAGGGGTCCCCGGCCCTTGGCACAGCCAGGACGAGTTCCGTGTTGCCAGCGCAGCTTGTTCTGAGCACGCTGCTCACTTCCATCTTTGATGCTCGGTAGAACGTTGCTATGGCAACAGTGCCAGTCACACGCACGCAGTCACATGCGTGTGCATCGGATCCTCGCACTGGGCAGAGGTGTGTGCGTGGCGTCTTGAAGATAGCACCAGGCCTCAAACAGTTGGCTGTGCAAGTTGTGGAGAAGCAGCGGGGGAGAGGCCGCATAGTCTCCGCTCTCTTCCTCTTCTGTTCTGATGTGTTCTAAGGTATCATTCCTCTTTTCACATGTTCACCTGTTTTTGCTCTCTTCTTCCCTGGTCACCTCTCTGGCATAGGACTAATTCTGAGAGCGACTGAAGACAGGGTTAGAAGTCCTCTCAAACAGGGCTGTGGAAGCTCGGAGACAGCACTGAGGAGGATTTGAGAGACATGTCACACGCTGAAAGACTGGGCAGGGTGGGAAAGGGGAAAGGGTATCCCTCTGGTCTGCTCAGTGAGCTCGCTTGTCAGATGGGTTTGAGAACACGCAGGCCGCCTTGGGAAGGACACACCTTTGACAGGTGCACAGTTCAGGAGAAATCCACTTAGCAAACCTCCTGCTGCTTCTGGATGGCCCTAGTGCTGAACTGTTTTTGCTGTGAACATCATTTTGATAGCTGATGTTGGACTACAGAATCTTCTGGAAGGTCTGTTTAGTCAGTCAGTAACTGACTGAGAGAATTAAGTGATTTTTTCTTTTTTTTTTTTTTTGCTTTACTGAGCCTGATCTACCTAGTGGCTGTTCCCTTTGGCAGGGCGGCGATGTCTTTGTAATTTAGATGCTGTTGTTTTCTCTGTGTTTTTCACTTTGTCAGTATAGCCTTACTGGGTCATACTGCTTTAACGGTTATAATTTCTGTATCACTTTGTACCAGAATCATCTGAAAACTACAACGTTTATATGAGAGGCTGTGCTGGTGAAGCCAAGAAAGGATGTAGGAAGCAGAGTCCCTGGTGGTTTAATATGTCGTATTAAGAGTAGAGGGAGATATGCCATTAGGATCTGGCTGCCTTTGTGTTATTGACAGGAACAGTCAGAAGCTACCCATTTTTAGCTAGTGGGTGGGTGTCCAAGGAATTCTTGAGTTTCTTATTTCTTATAAAACTTTGCCAGATGAAAAGCTTTAGAGACTTGCTTGGCCACAAGGCACACTCATTGCTTACTTACAGCAGACTGCTTTAGTAGTCTTTGTCTGACTTTGTTGTTAATTCTCTGTTGGGGGTTGTTGTCCACTGGTCCGTCTCAGTCACTGATGCTCCTGACAAAGGGTCGGGTTTTTGTTTTGTTTTTTTTTAGGCCATCAATGTTTCCCTCCTAGTTGCCTTGGAATGGCTTTGACTGATGGGCCAGCTTGCCTTTAGGAGGATGTTTGTGACCACAGGGAACATAAAATGACATGGAAGGCCAGCGATGTTTATTCATCTAATAAACATTTATATGCTAGCCATTCCCATGGAGGTTGTGGAGCTGGAGGTTTCCTACTGGTGATTATAGCTGAGCAGTGATTTGTAACAGATTACCTGGGAACATGTGAAGTGCTTACTGCATGCTCTAGCATTTCCTTCACTTTAATAACACCTGACTGAAGAGCTCCATGAGGAGAGATGAACTAATTTCCCTCAAGTGAAGAAAGGGGGATGTGGAAAATTGTTCATAATTTGCTGTTAGGCAAGGGCACTATAGATACAGATTTAAGGAGGACTCGGGTGCCACCAATGAGTCCCAGGTGGATTTTGCAAACATTTTATTGTATACCTAATTGGTGTCTTTCTCTTCTGGGAAACTTATATCCATTATTCTTGGGGTTTTGCATTTTGAAAATACCCCCCCTAGCCCCCCACACCTTATTTTCAAAGGTACCTTTAAATGATAATTTGGCATGTGTGTGTCTACACACACGTATTGGAAACAGTCAAGGAGTTGAGCTTAATATGTCTGTATATATCTGTGGCACCAAGTCTCTAGCCCCTGTGGATGAGATTAGCAATCACACAAAAGCTTTTTTCTTGATAATCAAATTAAAATGTATCACCATAGCAACTTAAGACTCTCGATACTTGGGTTGCAATTCAAAATTTTTGTAGTTTTCATTCTCAAAATTCTTTCAGAATTACCTGAGGGAAGAAAGTGATTCCAGAAGTCAGCTTTTTACTTCCTTGTTAGATAAAAGTCAAAGCATGAAAAGTATAATAAAAATCCTCTTTAAAGGAGACACTCCAAAAATTTTTTTAGTATCATATGGGCATTTGGAAAAACAACAAGATCTTGCGATTTTGTGATTAGTGAAAAGGAGAAGTAAACGTTCTCTTTAGTATGCTGCTTGTGAATATTTTTATAGAAAAATGAGAGAAGGCAGAAAGAACCTTGCATCGTAAAGGTGTATCATAAGGTACCATTTCACAGAGATGTCTCAGCTATATGTTCTTTATTATTTGAAGATATCCATGACCTTCAAGATAAAAGTTACTTTAAATTTTAGTCAAATGATGTTGCTTTCAATTAAGTGCATTTTAGTGATTTGGCATTCATTTAGTCATCGAATTTATCTTTTAAAATTGTCAAAGAAGTCAGCCAAGATTACATGTTTCTCTCTCCTGGTTCCCAAAGATAAGTATTATTTATTGTAATAAATGGGCCATGTTCATGATTTTATTGACCTAAAATTCAAATGTTCCCACTCATCACTATAATCCCTTAGGCGTCTTAGTTTCCATCTTAAGATCTGTAACTTACGTGTCTCTGCTCAGCTGATGTGAGCTGGCATGAGGGGCTCTTGCATGTGATGGTGGTCCCTTGGAAGTGCTCTACAGCTGTTTGGCACTGGCGTAGCTAGCATGCCATTTGGAAAAGTTGCTGGAGTTGGAGAGTTTCCCTCCTCATTGGTTTTAGTCTCTCTGGCGGCCTTACTCTAAGCAGTCAATGCGAAGTGGCAGATTCGCCAGCCTCTTCTGTCCTGCACGCCTGTCTGGGGGCGCCCCAGCCCTGCGCAGGTGCTGGGCGGATACGGGGCCAGCAGGCCTGTCCCTTTGGGAAGCCCCCTGCTGCCAGTGGGCTGGGGTGGGGCCACACTGGTATCTGCTGCAGCATGGGATTTGAAAGTGACCTCAAGGGTTTGATCTGCTCAGTATATTTTTAGAAGTAATGACAGTCTAGCACTTTGAGGCCTGGATGTTATTTCTAGACTGAAGGGCAATATTTTTCTGAGAAATAGAATTTGAGGATTTTAAATGGAGTTTTTCAGTAACGATTTTTGAAGCTTTTCTAGTAAATGGGACTATTCTGGGCAGACGGAGAGATGGGAATGATCGCGTCTCCTCTTTTCCTGATGAGTTTTGCCTCTGACACTGTGGCTGGACGGGTGTCACGAGGGGGGCCTTCTTTCTGAGTGAGCCCCCTACTGTACCAAGAAGAGAGACATTCGTTTTTTCCAGCCATCTACTTCCAGAGTTAATGAATTTTGAATGAGAATTAGATATGAGATAGAGGATGCTCTTGTGATGGGAGCACAGTCCCTCGCAAGCCTTCCATAGGCCTAAGCGGCGTAAAGAGAAGCAGTGGCACTAACCCACGGGCAAGGCGCTTGAGCACTCCCGGTGCGCGACATAGGTGCCCAGTCATAGCTCATCGCTCGTCAGACCCGAATCACACTCGCGGGCGGGAAGGGCAGGAGCGGCTGCAGCTTGAGGGACTGGTCTTGGCGGCCTGGAGCTGCTGCCGCTGGAAGGGTCGCTGCCGACACACCGAACACTGTTTTCCTTTTGCGCCTGGTTGTGTAAAAGCAGGCAGCCGGTCAGGCTCCCTGGGGTTAGCAAAAACAGGTGCTCATGGAGCTCTTTCGTAAAAGTGGAACAATGTGGAATTTTGAAAAACAGGAATAGCTGCACCTACCAGGTGGTTTGGAAAGAGTGTATTTGTTTATGGCTCGTCTTTGGCATATCAGTTTACCTGAGACAGCTGGGGATCACGTGTCTGACCAGCGGTGTCAAGCAGTGAGTTCTAATGTGTTCACATTTTTAAGTGCGTGTTAATTTGCACAGTAAGTAGTTATTCTATTTGGAGGACTATGCAGAGAAATGTCTTCATAGATCCTTTGACTTTTTGCAGACTCTGCCTGTAATCTTTCCTCCTCTGGTTTCATACTCTGTAATATTACCAACTTTTTCTGGAATAGTGATAATAGCCAACACTGCCTGCTTATAGTGTGGCAGGTGCTCCTACTTGATCTTCACACGGTCTGCTTTTGTATATAAATATCTCAGACTACATGCAAAGTAGTACTTTGTGTCCCTGTTTTTCTCCTAGGAAGTACCCTTACTTTATAGTCGAAGAAATGGAGGCCTGGAGTTCGGGGAGCTGATCTTTGCACCCAGACTGTCTGCCGTCGGTACATTTAGCCCCACTGCATTATGCTCTGCAAGCAAAAGCTTTCTAACTCAACTTCTAATCCAAGCCCAGCAGAAACTCCTAACTTAACTACTATAAGGTTGCTTTTTCTGCTCCTTGTTTCTCTCCTGTTGTTAGAGTTCATTTTCTTTTCTTTTTAAAAATATTTTTAAAAATTTATTTATGCATATACAAGAGCTGGGGTACCGGCCAGAGGCATGGGATTCATGGTGAATCCCTTGAGAGGACTCACCAGAGACAGAGTGGGGAGCAGAACAGGCAGATGGACTAAACACACTGCTGAGGAGAGCAGCGGGCGAGGCAGGAGAGGTCTGCTGCGCCATGTGGTTCCCCTCCCTGGCCTGGGTCCAACTCATGCTGCAGTGGCTGCGGAAGCCCCACAGTGAGGTGCTCAACCCCTTGTGCCACCAGAAAGACCCAGAGTTCATTTTCTATAGGCAGGCACATTAGACTGTTCACCCTTGTCTAAATATCCCAAACACATTTTTCTGACTCTGTCATACTCCTCATGCTATACTTTTTGTGTAAAATTAAAACTCCTACTTTGAAAAACTCCTACTTGTTCTTCATTCAAAGTCCAGGTCAAATTTTACCTCTTTTTATGTGCTCTGGAAAAACTTTCTTTTTCACCTGTGTTTCTGCAATACTGAGTAGCTCAGTCTCTTCTAGCACTCATCTCGCTGGATGGTGTCGTTTATCTGTATGCTTTTCCCTCTTGCCCCGCCAGGCTTCCTGAGGTCAAGCTTCTCCTCCTGTCTCCATATCCTCAGCACACAGATGGTGTCTGATTTATAGCTGGCACATGTGAAATACTGTCAGTGTTTAATTGAACTCAGCAGCGAATCCCTGTGCCTCCAAAAGTTGCAAGAAGAGAGAGGCAACTTGAGTCAGGTACAAACCTCTCCTGACAAGAAGAGGTGTCCCACGGCCTTGGCTGGGGGCCCAAGCCTTCACTGCTCAGTTCCCGTGACCATCTCAGAACCAGGCTCAGCCCTTGGGGGGCCACCCTGGCCGGGGTGCTGCTGTGAGGGGCCTCGCCTGTGCTGCAGTCAGAGTTTCCTGTGCAGGTGGTGGAGGATTTGGCTGTGCCTGAACCCAAACCACGACACCCACTTGAAATAGTTTCCCCCGTCGGTGTATGATAAGAAGTGGGTGGGAAAAAAGTAGTGCACACAGCCCATTTCTTGGAGTTGAGATTGCCAACTAAAGGTCATGAATGGGGTGAAACCATACATAGGAGCTGTGTTTAAAATATTTTGCTCCTCATTCTTCTACCCACTTGAACTTAGAAAGTCAGTTTCCAGATGTTGGATGAGGTTTGACTCATTCCCCAGTACCGTCTTGTATTCTGTTTTCTTGATTATAAATCATCTGACTCAGATGTATTTAGGGAAGCTGGCAGAGGACTGAACTTGGTGAAATGAAGAGCCTTTTGTTTCTCTACAGAAGGCGGTGAGTTTGGTCAGGTCGATTACCGCCGGAGAACACCATGTGCTGCAGCCTCCCTTTCATCTAGCACAACTTTGATGACTCGTTTTGACTTTAGTTGAAGAATGATTGAACTAAAGCCGTTGAATGAAAGCCAAAGGACTTTAATACGAATAGTAGAGAAGCACTTTGCTTGTGTTATTATGGTAGTAAACGCTCAGCTGATGTAATTTCCAATGTTAAAGAAACCAATATGAAATCAAAGGACCTTGTCTGATTTCAGCAAAATAGAGGGTGTGAGAGAATGGAGAGCATTTGAGGATTCTAGGCACTTGTGTTGGAACAGAGGCAGAAAAAGGAGCTAAGACGAGCTTGATGTACTCATAATTGCACTATAATTTCAAGTTGAACTAGCAGTCGAAGTCTGAATGGCACTAAACCAAATTAGGGATTTGAATCAAAAAGCTTGTAAATTTTGAAAATGAGTCAAAAATGGCCAACGATAATCTGCAATTTGGAAAAATTAATCAAACTATAAACATACGTATTCTGCCTAATCTATAAAAATCTGTGTGTTTTTCTGATTTTATTCTCTCCTTTAAAGCACTCTGTCTTTGAACATTGTTTTTAGAAATGCTAATATATTAAGACAATTTATTCTTTTCTCTCCAGCAGCTAAAACATTTAGCTTATATTCTATGGTGGATGTTTCTATGTATGGAATCTAATTTAATTATTGTATTAACTTGGTAAAGCATTATTATCTTCCCTTGTCCAGTTGCAGAAAAGGAAGCTCAGCCATGGCCCCCACGGCTTCTGCATCTGAGGCGTTTTTACCATGTAGAGAATTTCAGTTTTGACTTCAGATATCCCTTCGGCTAGGAGAACAGACATGCTGGAATTAAAAACTAATCAAATAACAGCTTGTAACTGGAAAAGACTGCTTTTTATGTTGGGTATGCCATTTGGTTTATTTTAAGCAGGAATCATCTAAGTAAGAGATTTATTCATGTTTCAGTTGCCATTAAATCTCAGTAAAGGGTATGATTAAATGGTGGACTGGCCAGGTGTTTCTTTCTCTAGGATGCTGGGCCCTCAGTGTCCCTCACATGTCTTGTATCTATAGTTTGGAAGGAGCTAGAAAACCTGAGGTCATACTTTGTTTCTCAGAGCAGTCCTGACGTTTGTGTCTGCTGAATGATCTCTTGAAGTTGGCTGTGTCACTCACTCTCTTCACACTGAGAACAGAGTATACCATATGTCTCATTTTTCATACCGAAGTGTGATGTGTGATAGATGGGAGGGAGGAGAGGGAATCTAGCTTTAGCTTAGATGCAGCTAGAGCTACACGTGAGTATTTTCTTCAGCTCAGTACGAAGCTGAGGGATACATGGGTCTTCTACCGGCACAAGGAAAATCACAGAAGTTCCTTTTGTGCTTCGTTCTGTCCGACTCAACTCAGAGTGATGCGCCTTGTGACCTTCTGTCTCACGGGGAGATGGTGAAGATCAGTTAGCCCCCGCCAGCAAGTGCCCAGTGCTGTCCCGGAGAAAGGAGTTCGATAAGCCAGACTAGGTGGCCTTACTTTGCCTCAAGTCCCTGAACAGGATGGTGCCATCACTCCAGGTCCTAACAGACATCACCTATACTCAGGCCAAGGGCAGGTTTTCCCATGACTCAAAAGCATTTTGTCCTCTAGTCCTTGTGGTCAGGAACTCTCCACCTTAGTGTTCTCGTCTGTAAACATGGTAGTCCACAGACAGATAATTAACCCGGCATGCTTCTTGTCTGGGTCTTTTTGCTGCTCTGGCCCCACCGTGTCTTGAACCTAGGTGTTACTCCAGAACTGGTGCACCCTGAGAGAGGCCACTCAAGTCCCCTGCAAGGAACACCTGGCTGACAGGTGGTGAGATGAGCAGCCAGCACAACCTCCAGTAGTTAGGGCAACTGGAGCGCCAGAACTGGCTCTCCCAAGGTCACGTGCCCCCAGCCCCCAGGTGAAATTCACATCTCTTAGGTTGGGGGGCGTTTGGGTCTGACAGTGGGCAGCTGTGAAGGACAGGATTTGTGCCAGCACTCTCCAGTGGGGAGGCGCACTGCTGGGTTTACATCCTCTTCAGTTTAACAAGTATTGATCCCTACACATATCTTGTACCGCACGCACCATCTCAGCATCTGCTTCCGCAGAGTCTCATCAGTGACAAGAGCTTAAACGTAGTGAGAAAACAGGACAAGGAGAAGGGGAATCCTCAAGCCACGAATCAATAGACTACTTTAGAACAGGGTTGTGTCGTATTTCATGGTTTGCTAATTTGGAACTACCCATATTTGAATATAGCACACCTGAAAATGAACACTGCATTGTCGCTAGGTCTGAGGCAGTAGAATTTCTGTATAGGATCATTGCATAGGATGTAGGATGTTTCCATTGGACACGAAGCCTTTAACAAATGAGGTTTGTATTTCTTTCACAGCACTTGAAGTGAGGTCTTTTTTTAAAAAATTTTTTAGATTATACATACAAGAGCTGGGGTACAGGTCAGAGTTGCAGGAGGTGAGGGGACTCACCAGAGACAGAGTGGGGAGCACAATGACTGAGCACAGGCATGTTGACTGAAATGCACTGCTGAGGGGAGCAGCGGGCGAGGCAGGAGAGGTCTGCTGCGCCACGTGGGTCCCCTCCCTGGCCAGGGATGGAACTTTTACCACTGTGCAGCGGATGCTTCACAGTGCAGCGCTCAACCTGCTCTGCCACCAGAGAGGCCCTGTACTAAGGTCTTTTACAAATCACCATTCTTTATTCCTAAATAACTCTCCCTTAACCTTTTTCTTTAATTGGATTTTATCAGCCTTTGAAAAGAAACACTATATATCAAATAATAGCAGCTCATTCCAGTACGCATAAGAAATACAGACTGGCCTCTAGCTAGTCTTCAGAGACATACTTTTGAGTGTAACAGAGGCCTTTCTTCTCTCTCTCTCTCGTTTATGCCTTCCTAAATGGCTTACATTTGATAATCTTTCTTTTCAAATAAAAAAAAGTCTGGCAGCTACTCTGAAATTGATCTCATTATAAGGAATGCATGCTGAGTGTTTCTGAGAATAAGATTTTGTGTTGTAATGGAGGGCTGATGTTTCCTTGCTTCTCCTTTAATTTTGAATTTGCATTTAGAGATCTGGCTTAATTTTTTTTATATCTATATTTTGAAATGAGCTGACAAAACTCAGTTGTGTAACTTAAAATAATGTGACTTCTACCCATGGGGGAAATGTATGGTGGATGTGTAGAGAAAAGTAGAAAAGAAAAAGAAAGCAATGGTTTGGAAGATGTATGATTTAGTAGAGAAGAAAGTGAAATTTCTGGCTTATGTGTTAGCCAAGCTAAAGTAGCTAAGCTGCTTTTGATTTTACCTACTTTTTTTTTTTTTTTTTATGATGTGGTCATACAGTGAGACCTATCAGTTACACCAAATGTTGAGAAATTTGAATTCCTCTGCATGGAGAACTCTGTCCTCCTTTGCTTTTTCATCTGTCTGGTCCTCTGTTTCCACACATTTGTCATCTGCAGACACCGCTGCAGCTGACTCCCAGGCCAGCGCAAGGCGGGGGGGTGGTGGTGGGGTGTTCCAGGATGCAGTAAAGCCAGGGGGCATGGTGCATCTTGAATTCCTCCTGTGGATACTGTAGAGGAGCCCCCTAACCTCCACCCTCAGAAGTCAGGAGAGTGGCGACTCCCATAGGAAGTAGAAGCTGAAGCATGAGGGGTTTGTGGATGCCAGTGAGGTTCTGGTTCTGGATTTTGGTGTCATGGTGCATGCATTGTGTGCAAGATCGTTGCTTACTACGCTTAAAATGTATGCCATTTCTGTTTGGATTTTATACCTAAGTAAATAGCCTTTTCAAATATGAGGCTAAGGAAGCACCCGTGGACACCATGTGCTTGCCCCTTGGGGGGCCTCCGCGAATCCCAGAGTGTGGGGTCACAGACTGGAACTGCTCTGAGGTCCAGGGCACTGTAGTTGGGGCAGGCGGTGCAGCCTCCCTGTCCTCGGAGTCCTGTGTCTCACTGGTCCCTTGATTCCCCCCGCCTTACTGCCAAGGACCCTGCAGTTCTCTGGGGCTGAGTACGGTGCCCAGGTTCGTCCCAGAGCCTGCCAAAGCCCCCGACCCACCAGCTGCCCCCTCTACTGGCGGCTCTGCCTGCTGCGTGAAAGCAGCTCCTCCTTGGGACTGTTTTTAGAAGAGGAATTTGCTGTGACAAAGCTGAGGGAGCCTTCTGATGGCAACTTGTGGGAAACCAGGCTCTGTGTTAACCCTCAGGTGACCAGAACTATCAAATCAGAACAGCTTCTGTGTTTTGTTTCTTACTGACATTTCACCGTAACTTCAAACAGGCTCTGTGTTAACCCTCAGGTGACCAGAACTATCAAATCAGAACAGCTTCTGTGTTTTGTTTCTTACTGACATTTCACCGTAACTTCAAACATTTTCCTTTCGTGATAGTTAGGCCAGTTGGCCAGCAAGAGACCCCTTTTAGATTTGTGTTTGTCCCACCACCACTGAAAGCCTTGGTTTCTTCTTTTATGTGCAGCATTTTTACTTGGCTGCCCTTGATTTACTGTAGCTCGGATTCGATTACATGCATATTGAAAAAGTGAACTGGACATCATATATGTCATCTACTTACATAGGAAGTAGTAAGTGTATTTTAGACATATGAAATAAACTGGATGAGCCCATGTTTCTCAATAAGAGTGGCATTAAATTTTCTAGAATCTAGGCTCTGCTCTCATACCCTGGTCAGTGCTGACAGTCAGGGCCTTCTCATCCTATGGTCTGTCTTGCTTGAGCCTTAGAGATGCCTCTGGGCTGACCAGACAGGCTTCTGTCTCTGGGCCTTCTCCAGAAGGTCAAACTGTATCAGATGTAGTGTCCATTCTTTCTTTACTTCTACCCTCCTGTTGGTACCACATTTTCCCTGTGTGTCATGAAATGAATATATATTCCTATTTGTGTGCCAGACAATACCCTAAATGTATATACATGCACATACAGTGTGTGTGTGTAGAGTGGTCAACAACAAAAAATGAATCAAGAAAACAACTCTCTCGGGCCTTATTGCAGGGACAGGTCATTCTAAAAAAAAAAATGACAAAAATGTGAATGTGGTGATTATGAAGTGGAAATTGTGTTGTGTGTGAGAGCCAGTGAAAGGGGCTTTGAGCCTGTCGGAAGTGGGAAAGCGCTTGTCTTAGAGGAGGGGGAACTGGTAGACTGAAATGAGACAGGAGCGAGATCCCAGTGACGCCAGGGCCTGAGGCAGGCGAACTCACGGCAGTTGCATGGAACAAGACTGCGGAGTAGGAAAAGGGTGGGGGCGGGGGGCTGGCGATTCCAGTGTTTTGACAAAGTTACCCAGGAGACACTCAACACACTTTGGGAAGTGAGCAATAGGTGGTGGCCGGGGGATTTTCAGCTTCCTGTCCTGGAGGAGGATGACCAAGTTTCAAAGAATGACAGTAAGAGCGGCAAGGTGACTGAAATGGAGGGACCGTGAGGGTCACTGAGACCAAGAGGTCACGGAGCTGAGAGCCCGCAGCCAGCCGCTGCCGTGCTGACGGGCCGTGGGAGAAGCGGAAGATGCTCGGCCCGCGCCCGCGCTTCCCCACGTGAAGTGATTGCGTGGTCAGGGCGGGTGAAGGGCGGGGGGCGGTCGGAGAGCCCCTTTACCAGGTAGACATTGCATAAGACGTGAGTGATAGAGTCTGGATTTTCAGTGAATTTTTCCATGTTTTCATCACATTTTGATCAGTATGTGCATGTATCAAACTCAGGCGCTTGCACCCGGTGCCACGGAAGCCGAGGTGGCAGAGTCGGGCCTTGGCCACGCCCACGAGGCTGCGCAGGGCCTTCACCTTCACCCAAAGGAGGACGCCCGCCCACGGGGGGCCGAAGTGAACAGCAGCCTGCTGCACCCGGAAGGCCTCACTGCCTCTGTTTTCTCACAAGCTGGCAGATTTTTCCACTTCACATGGTATTTTATCCTACAGACTCCGTTTCCCTTTGCACGTCCGTGATTTCCAGAGGAGTCTCATGTTTTTACCTTCAGTCATGTTTTCACCTTCAAAAGTCGCCTTGATCCAAGTAATTAATTCCCTTTTAACTCCGTGGGGCACTTTACTGTTTATGCAAATATTTGGAGAGCCAGTTCGTCACATCCTCTTGAGAGCAATTGCACAGAAAGGCAGCCTCTGATACTATTTGGTGTATTTTTTTTGCTGGAAAAGGATGTCTTCCCCCTCCCCAAATTCAAGCTTGCAAGCTTTTTCATTCTTCTATTTAGTCAGCCAGTCAGATGTCTCTGTACCAGGCAGTTGCCTGAAGGATTTTGCCCTTTAGAAAAGCATGCAAAGTGCGATTTTAAAGTCAAAAGCATTGTATCCCGCATAGGCAAAGGAAGGGGACTGGCAGGGCAGGCTTCAAAGTGTAAATAATGTTGTCTCTGGAAGTGGGGTTTAAATGTTTACTTTCCTTATCTGAAATAGGTCATATATATTTTTTCACTTGGAAGCTGTTGTTTTCACAATAAGGTTTTTAAAACTAGCCGGGTGAAAGAGAAGGCAAAACCAAGGCGGGGCCGAGCAAGTCAACAGTTTGGCTGTGTGGAAGGGAGAGGAACTGGCGGGAAGCGGTCAAGGATGGAGGAGGCTGGAGCAGCTCTCAGGGCACCTGCAGGGTTTCACCGCAAGAGCTGAGGCGGGGTGCCCTCGCCAAAGGCCTGGTCGCAGTCCTGTATGTCCAGGTCACTTGGCAGAATGCCTGGAGTCTCAGGTTTTAAGGAGCAAGTGGTGCGGGTTTCTCCCTAGTGCCTCTGGTGTTCTGTCCCCTGGGGAGAGGTAGCCATTGATTTAACTGCGATATAAAAAAGGGGAAGAAACCTAACTCAAAAGACCAATAATCCCTAGGGCTTCCACTGTCCGCCATTCCAGCTGTTAGGGAGCCTCGTTTTGAGTCTGATCATTCGTGTGGATTAGCACCAACTAGGAAATGTGTTCATGGTCATTCCATAGGCAGGCATGGAACAGCCGGGCAGTTTTATGTGGGTGCCTGGAAGCTAAATTCATCTGTCAGCTGCAGCAGACTTTTGTCTGATGGCTTTAAAGTTTGCATTTAAAAGCATTCAAACATCTTCCTCTTTGAGAAGTTCGCAGGAGCCAGTGTCAACGTAGATCGCACTTAACATGCCTCCTCATGAAGATGAGCACTGGCCAGGTGAGTCATAAAAGCTCTTGGCTTCAAAAGGACCCAGTTTCTCTGGCCAGGCCAGTGCCAAATGCATGTTGTAAATGATGCAGCACTGAAAACAGAGCATTCTAGGTAAAAGATAAACATGCTTGCCCAGAAGGGCAACATCTGGTATCACAATGACGTCAAAACGCCGCTCCTATGTCCAGGGAATTTTTATCCTGCTTTTTAATGTCAACATCTCAAGGACTAAGATGATACTCTCCTAAAGTGCCGTACCCAGGAAATTGTAGCTGCCTAGAAGGTACACGCACATATTTAAAACTGGTTCTGCTTCCAGAGGACTGGCACCCAGGACTGTGACTGCAGAGGGAGGCAATGTGAAGGAAGCAGCGTATTCAGTAAATCCAAATGCCGGACGCTACCTGATTGGTTAAGTGAAATATTTATGATCGGTGACTTTTGTATTAAAATACTGTAACCCTGTCATTTGCTCCCCACTGGAACCACCCCTTCAGCTCCCTCAAACCTGCCCTACGTTCTCCTTCCTGTCCTTGATGAATCCTGGCCTGAGCTTTGCAGTTCTTTTAGTCACAAGAATAGTTAGATTTCAGAGATAAGAGGGCCCTGCACAGTGTTCCATCACTTAACACTCCTCCCTCACCCATGCCAGGCCAGTCCTCTCAGGAGCCTGCAGCAGCCAGGGAAGGGCTCCTACGCACCCTCACTGCTTCCTCTCCGTCAGGACTTGCTGTGGGTGACCCTTCAGGACAGACCCCGGGAGCTGGACCCTCCCACCCACCATCTGATGGCAAGGCCATGGCTGCTGATTTTCTTCCTGGCACTTTGTGTCTTTTGAATTATTCCTCCGGGACCTTTGGTGACAGCTTTGCTAGTGGGGCGCCTGCCTCCCTGGGTACATGTCTCTAACTGCATTTCCTGCTCCTGTCATTCCTCTGCTTGTGGGGATCTGCTCTCTCTTTTTTTTTTTTTTAAGACTTGTTTTTGGGGCCTCCCTGGTGGCGCAGTGGGTTAAGCAATGCACTATGAAGTAAACTGCAGCCACTGCAGCATGAGTTCAGTCCCTGCTGTCGGCTGGGGAGGTGACCCACATGGCACAGCAGGCCTCTCCTTACCCTCACACCTCTGACCTTACCCCACTGCTTGTATGCATAAATCAATAAATCTTTTAAAAAAATTACCAGTAAAAAGACTTATTTATTTTTGCACACAAGAACCAGGATACAAGCCAGAGTCACAAGAGGTGAGAGGATTCATTAGAGACAGAGCAGGGAGCGGAACAGGCAGATGAACTAAAGGACACTGCTGAGAGGAGCAGTGGGCGAGGCAGGAGAGGTCTCCTGCACCATGTGGGTCCCTTCCCTGGCCGGGGATTGAACTCGCACTGTTTTGTGGAGGATGCTTCAGAGTGCGGCGTTCAACCTGCTGCGCCACCAGGGAGGCCCCTGGGACCTGACTTGTAAGACTCTTGGTCTCTCCTGAGTCCAAGTGCATGGCACCGCCTTCCATGTCTGGCCATGGCAGGGAAGTACTGCCCAATCAAGGTCAGGTTTAAAATAGGTAGCAGTTCTTGTTTTTCTCATACTCTAGAGGATTCTTATCTTCAGTAACCTGCCTCCCTCAATCAGGTGCTAGGGAGTAAGCTGTTTTCCAACAAGAAGGAAAGGCCAGGAGTAGGGGTCCCCTTGGGGGGATTCTGGGGGTCTGTGACCTTCACTGCAGAGTGAGCAGCAGGCCCCATGGTGGTCGAAGGGCCTCACCTGGCCTCTTGGCAAGTCTTAAAGGTGAACTGAGCATCCTGTCCCTGACAGTTTTGCTTTCCACCGTTAGGATTTCAGCTGGAGACGAGACAATGCCATTTCACTATCTTGTTTCTGGAGTAGGCGTTGTCATTTAGTTGGCTTCATTCGACCTTCTGTGCGTGTGTTTAATAGGCAAAAACATCCACAAAATAGGTAAACTGGGGACATGTGATTAACACATGTAGAGATGGGACTGAATGTCCCATCTTGAATATTTTAACTTGGGGAGTACAGTTCAATTGGGTTTTATTATTATTATTAAAATCAATTTCACTTTTAATTACGAGTTCATGACTGGCTAGACCATAAGTTACTTATCTTCCAAAATATCAGTGTCCTTGTGTCTGCTTACTGAATATGTTGAGACATATTTACTTACCATTCTAAAGTAGGATTTTTTCTCCCTAAATATAGAAGTCTATTATCTCAATTTTGAAGTATCTGCATGAGGAGAAGTGTCATTTTTCACATTTATAAGATTTTTCCCTTTTTGCCTTTATTTCTGGAGCCACCAGTGCCTGTGCAAGCCACTGATTTTCCACTTGGAGATCTTTTCACTCTGGTTAATCACTTGTGACTAATGTAATCTAAGATAGGTGGGGCTTCTTAGCAACCAGTTTTAGCAGGATAAATGAGTTTCTATTCACTTAAAGTGTTAATAATATTTTATGACACAAGTGTGGGGTTTTATGCTTAGAATTTTAAAAAAAAAGTTACCGTTACTTTTTTCCCCCTTAAGTGTAATAAGGAGTGTGGATCGAGGTTTTGTAGAGCCTGAAGAGAATGCAATCGAGGACATTCTCTCTAAAGAAACTAACACTCCCTATACAAAATTAAATTCAAAGTGAGTATATGTTGAGAATGAAAGTTGGAAGAAATGATTTTTAAGCTGAAAAATCTCGCAGAGCCCAACAAATTTCAGAAAAATAGCAAGTCACTGCAACCTTTCCAGGGACACAGACCCGTGCCGGGGGCATGCGGGCATACCCACAGCGTGCCAGCCTCTCTGGGGTGACCCCACCCCGAGGAGGGGAGGGGGGTGGGTGACTTCCTGGGAGCACGCCTACGCAGGGGTGGGAGCAGTGAAAAAACTGCACGTTGGAGACTGGGAATCAGGGAAATGCGCTTCGTTAAATACAACTAAATTGTGCCCTTACCTCTGCTTCCCTTCGCTAAAGCCCAGAAATACCCTTGGCCATACCAGGTGTACTCAGCATAAGGGGAAGTGTGGTCCCGCGGAAAGGGGTGTGGGGAGAAACGGTGATCGTAACTGAAAGCTGTGAAAACACCTTGTGCAGGTTTTGTGAATACCTCCGGTGTGAGTCTGGGAGGCCCCATGAGTAAGCTTTGTGGATTTCACGTACCTTTGAGGGTAACTCCTCCCAGAAAGAGGAATGATGGATTGTTCTGGATGGTCAGAGGAACCACAGACATGCACGTGTCCTGTATTCCTTTCCTTCAGTCTTTGAAATTATTATCCAAAAGTATTCTGTCTATTTTTAATGTGTTGTGTTAGTATTCAACTACAAAAGGAAAGATGACCCGTGGAAAACTATATAAATATTTTGTACTTTTCACTGTTTTAAATAAATAGTGTGTACTTGATTATTAGAATAACATGCTTAACAATAGCAAAATGTTTATCCCAATAAGAAAAATTAATAGACTACAGCGAAGTCCCTGAAGTAAATACTCTCATGTGTTACATACCATGTTACTGCACCTTACCTGGGCTGCCGGGAGTACGCGGTGAGGCGGGATTGTATTTATCTCCAGTATGTCTTGTTTCCATTCTGGGCCTTTTAGTCTCTAGGCAGTAAGTTTGAAAGAATTTTATACAAGACGTCTCAAGGGACTCAGTTGTATTATGCCTAAAGACAAAAATGGAATTACGCAGCAATTTCTACCATTGCAACAAGATAAAACACCGGAACGAAAGTCACCGTAGACTGAATTGTGGAGACTGAGGGTGGAAGGATGCAGGACTTTTCTCCTGCCTCTCTAAGGGAATATAGTTCGGATAACAAAAAAATACATATGGCTAAATTATTGGTATACTATAAAAATAAAGTTAAAATGTGTTTAAGTGTTAATAGCTACCAATGACATTTTTCTAATTTGTTCAAGTGAGGGTTTGTCTGCTATTTCATTGTTAATAATTGGTTGATGTCACAGTTTGAAGCGGCACCTTTGACAATCACCTATTCCAGGTGGACGCTCAGTTTGACCCCTGTGTCCTAGTTGCCATCTTGTAAACTTCACTCTGCTTCTGGACCAGCCTTGTCTGACCTGCCGCAGGGACTCGACCAGGCACTCTGCCAGTTTTGGTCCACCCTCCTGTTCTTAGCTTCCTGCTCCTTTGGTGAGCCTTCTTATGCAGGTCCCCCGCTCTGGGACCTGCAGTGAGCGGCACTGCCATGGCAGGGTCACAGCACACGCATTAGAGCCCCCGCCCAAGGGAAGTAAAGGTCCGTGAGCGGCTGCAGGCTAAGACAGAGCTGGCTGACTTCCGCTGTTGCCACGAGGATGTAAGCAGGGCTCACTTATCTTCCAGAGGGAATCTACACCCCAGCAACAGTGTAGTTTTCAGCGGTGCGCACCCTGTGCCTGCGCCTTCACAGTTTTTCCCCAGAGGATGAACGCTCCACGTTCAAATCCCCTTAGCCCATCCCGTCCAGCCAGGGAGAGGCTCGCCAAGAGACCAGATTGCTAGTGGGCCTCAATTGTGGTCCTCTGGCCTCACTAGGTTTTTCATAGCTGTGAAGATAGTCTCTTTGATCTGATATTAAACAAAGATTTATATGAAATATGTAAATTATTGTTCATTATTTGCAATTTTAAAAGGTCTATGACATGTTGTATCTTCATTTAAATTGCTGCTGAGTAGCAGCCTTATAAGACAGAAATTTTGTTTTGCATTTGCATACCTTTATGTAAAAGATCATTTTCATAGCAGATATGCTGTCTCTGAATGAATGCCATTATTATGACGGAAGAGGGAAACATTTTTCCCATCATGCAGCATAAAAATGATGGCATCAGATTTCACAGTGTACTGCTGTATACTTTCTATAGCTCCATCTGAAATAAATGGAAAATTATCAGAACAGAATTTATTTGAGATGTGTGAGCTGCTGAACAGGCTATATTAATTTGTAAATAAAATTGGTCAATTGCATTTGTTTAATAATTTTATACTTGAACAAATAAGTTTTTCCGGTATCCTTGCTTATTTTTGAGGTATTTAGAGTATACCAGAAAATTAAATAAGTTTGAGTTTGTGTCCATATTTCACTCTATTAATCTTATCTTTTTTTGACAGTAATTTCGATGGTTCTTCCAGTGATTTCTATTAACAGTGATCTAAATGCCGTAATAAAATGATTTTATGAAAAAAAGTTACTTTGAATGTATACTAGATTTCACATCCGATGAATAAGACTTGTTGACATTAATCTACTCAATGTGTATTTCAGAGATTTAGCTCTTTTAAAATTGGAACAGATCTAGTAATGATAATACTGTAATTCATTGACGCCTGCTTTATTCTGGGTATAGTATTGGTGCTTGGAATTTTATGCCTATGGTCTAAAAAGTGTAGAGGTGAAACTTGGGCAGCAGGTAGGTAGTGGTAGAACCACGTCCCAGCTCTTCGGGTAGAGTGAACTATGTTCTGCAGCCCGGCGTCTCCTACCCCTCGAGGTGGTCCACAGTCCATCGCTTTGTTGATGTGCGTTTAGGTGGCTCTGACAGTGGCCAAGTCCTTTTTCCTCCGGAGATAAAGGTTTGGAAGGAAGGTTAAATGACGCAGATACCTGGTTCATCTCTTACGGGATGAAAGTTAAAGAAAATCAGAGAGGAACACTTTGCACAGGAAGGATACCACATACCACGGTTCCTGGTCCCTACAGAATCGAGTTTGGATTGGTACCATTCTTCAGATTGGAAGGTTTGAATGAACTTCCCACACAGAAAAAAATTCTCTAAAATGATTCACTTCTGAATTAAGATACACGTACTTTTAAGCACATGTATCGAACTGTGCTTGACCTGGGAAGGCATAATGTCCTCCTCATGTGGTCTTACACTCTTCCTGACTGGTTCAGGATGTTGTGGGCTGCAGAAGCAACCGGAGTGACCAGCACCTGACGGCAGAAGGAATCTAAGTCAGAGAGTTCAAAATCAGGCCTGGGCTAAGCACAGTTCAAAAGAATAAGCATAAAAGGGAGACAGTTAATTATGAACTTTAAAAACTTCCTGCTAAAGTAATGACAACTTTGAACCCCTATACGTCTCTGTCAGACTCTCTAATCGACTCACTTCCAGTCCTTCCTTGTGTCTTACACTGTGATTTAAGGTGTGACCCGCTTCGGTGGACAGAATCTATACCCTCACCAGAGGCACGCCTCATTAGCTGCAAGCAGTTCAGCTACCGGTAATTTCTCTAACAAGAAGAGATGTGTTCTGTGTTTGCTCCCAGCCCTGGAAGCCGAGGCCCCTGCCTGGCCTCCTAGCGTCTCTCACTCCCCGTGCTAATGCAGGTGGGGGCCATCCATTCAGAGTGTGAGTGTGTCCCTGCCCAGCTGTACTCCTGTTTTCTCGGCCTTCAGATCACAGTGGCTGTGATAGAAAGGAAGGGCAATGGCCGTTCATTCGTGTGTTCATTCAGCAATATTTATCGCACGCCTACCGCCTCATTGGAAATTCTTGTGTTCAGGAGACGCAGGACAGTCAAACTCATAAAGAAATAAAAAAGTTCTAAGACACAGGTGTCACGAGACCAAAAACATGTCTTTCAGACCATTGTGTTGAATCTCCCTCTTGAGAAGGCAGCTGGCCAGCTTGGCTCCAGACGGAGAGGGGGAGTGTCTCTCACTTGCGACTGTGGTTTCTTGGAAACTGAATAAATGCGAAGAGTGGAGAATCGAGTTGGAGCAGAGGAGTGGGATTAACCTGCCTTCAGAATAGATCTGCTCTGAAGCACTGATGCCAAACCGGAGCAGAGGGCCAAGGAGGCACCAGGGAGACAGGCAGGAAGGCAGCGCGTCAGCCGTCAAGCCAAAAGGCCACAGGACACAGCTCACTGGTGGGGTGAAGGGTGAATGTGGCGCTCTCCGGGCCAGAGGAGGGGCTGCTCCGTGCTGCTGCAGGTGGTTATATTAGGGCTGGCGACCTGTGCAGGGAGGGAGAGCTCGAAGAGGCAGCCCTTTAGGGTGTGGGCGTCCATGTCCACACTTGTATGTTTACACATGTGTGTGCGTGCACGTGCGTATGTTTGGGGAGGGGATGGCAGGCAACCCATCGCAAAAAAAGGCCACGTGCCTTCCCCTGTCCTGGGCGTCACTCACCCCAACGAGGCGATTCCACAAAGGGCAGCCAGGGTCAGGTTGGGACTCAGGGCAGAGACCTCAGCAGACTCCTCGGGCTTCTCTCTGTATATAATAATTAATACTAATTAATATTAATAATGCTAATAATAATTAGTAATTGCTACTAATAATGACCTGTAATAATTAATACTAACCATGATACTGCAGTGTCAAAAAAGAGAAGTCTGTTTGCTGTCATCTAGTATGAAGGCTGTGCCGTACTGTTGAGTCTCCGCCCTCATCCTCCCAAGAGGGCAGCAGGTGAAAGCTTCCGTATTGGGCCGGTAGTTGTTTATGAAATGGACTGCCGATAAAAGCAAGTCTCCGGGTGAGTTGTTGTTGCTTTCTGTAGCTCTCCGGATATCCCTGTCCTCTCTGAAAGTGGTTCCTGGTCTGGCACTTCCGCTTCCATTAGTAACCATTTATTCTGGTCACAAAAATTTCCAAAAATTTCATTTGCAGCAGGAGTGAAGGATTTACTTCATTAGGTCCAGTTCACATTTTCTACTTCCTTTGAAATAAGTACCTTATTAGATTAAAATAGTATCTTAAAGCTGGGAAGGAATAGCTACATTTTCTCAAATTTGTCAAGAGCTCTTTTAAAATCCAGAAGTCTCTGTGGTAATACTGTTCTCTACTGACCGATTCCTAACAATACTAGATTTTCTTTTAGGTGTTAATTGTGTGGTTTTTTTTCCCCCAAGATTTATGTATTTATGCATACAAGAACTGGGGTACAGTCCAGAGTCGCAGGAGGGGAGAAGATTCACCAGAGATAGAGCGGGGAGCAGAACAGGCAGACTGGCTGAAACACACTGCTGAGGGGAACAGTGGGCAAGGCAGGAGAGGTCTGCTGTGCCATGTGGGTCCCCTCCCTGGCAGGTGGCCGGGATCGAACTCGTGCTGCAGTGGCTGTGGTCTGCTTCACAGTGTGTTGCTTAACCCACTGCACCACCAGGGAGGCCCAAGGGCATTGCTTTCATGTGGGTCTGCAGCCAAGAACTGCTAACAGCTCAGACCTTATCAGACCTGACTAGATGACTGCTGAGGGTTGTATTTATAGTCACATAACAGCCTGGACTGGAGTTTCAAAGGAATAATAAAGCCAATGATGATAATTGGAATACTTTAATAAATGTTAAATGATCAATGAAACTGATTCCGTACCAGCTGCAGGGCATGTGGACAATAAAAGAAAACCTTCAAATAGTCATAAACAGTGTCATAAATGTCCTGCCTTTTACTATTAATCTTTGCCATTTACCAGGGTAGTTATGAGAACTGGGGAGCATGAGGGAAGATGTATCAAAAAAAATATTTTTTTTGCTCACTGAACTAAAAGTAAAGGAAATTTTAATGTAATAATAACTCATATCTTCAGGATAAATAAAGAAATGTGCTTTCAGCAATCATAGACCCCTCATCACTCCTCCTCGCCTGCCTGCTATCTCTGCAAGAAAGCTGTGAACTTGATTTTGACTGGGAAGCACATTAGGTGACAGGCATGTTCATTATTGCTGAATTCTGGTTTTCATGAAAACTTCAGTTCTATCATCGTATTTGAGATGTCAAAACATGCCCCGATGGGAGCGTTCAGAGTGCCGGCTGATTCATGGGATCACTAAGTACATGATCATACGGAAGGAAAAAGTAGAGCTTCTCAGAGAGCACTCTTTTTTTTCTAAGATTTTATTTATTCATGCACACAAGAGCTGGAGTACAGGCCAGAGGTGCCAGGGGCGAGAGGATCCACCAGAGACAGAGAGGGGAGCAGAACAGGCAGATGGACTGACATACACTGCTGAAGGGAGCAGCGGGGAGGCAGGAGAGGTCTGCTGCGCCATGTGGGTCCCCTCCCTGACCGGGGATCAGACTCGTGCTGCAGTGGCTGCGGCTGCTTCCTAGTGTGGTGCTTAACCCCTCGCACCACCAGGGAGGCCCCAGAGAACACTCTTGAAAACATCATTTATGTCAGCAAACTCCAAAACCACCCAGCAAACCCTGCCTCCCTATCTCCCTACCTCATAGAACCCCTTCCTCTTAAGTGTGGACCTTTCTAGAAACTCACTTCTAACCAGCCACACATGGCTAGTGTGTGGCATCCTTGGTGTGATGGGCTAATGTAAGAAGGACATTGCTTTTGCTCGCAGGCTCTTTCCAACAGAGGCTTTGATGAAGTTCCCCAGGCCCATGTCTTGGAATTCACAGCATCCCCAGTAGCAGCCAGTTGGCGGAGCTAAGCCTCTCAGCTCTGCGGTTCTTGAGGAACTGAATGCTGCCACCAGCCACGTGGACTTGGTCACAGGTTTCCCGGTCAGGTCTTTAGATGAGACCCAGCCCTTACTGCACTTTACTGCAGCTTCGGCTCCATTCAACTAGGCTTCAGTTGCTGACCCGCCAAAACTGCAGTTAACTATATGTTGTGATTCTAAGTGTGTGACAATCTGTCATATTGCCAGAGAAAGCTAATGCAGAGGTGTACGAATTAAGACAGGGCTGCTGTCACAAAGTGGCACAGATGGGGCTTACCAGCAGAAAGGTAGTTTTCAGATTCTGCAGACTGAAAATCTGAGAGCAAGGTGTTGACAGGGATGTGTTTTTCTGAGGTCTCCTTGACTTGTAAATAGGCATCTTCTCCCTGTGATTGCTTGTCTGTCAGTGCCCTCATCTCTTCTTAACACCAGTCGTATTGAATTAGGACTCACACTAATGGCTCTACTTTATCTTAATTACACTTTGAAGATGCCATGGCTATGTGCATTCCATTCTGGGGATTAGGCCTTCAACATATGTTTTACTTATTTTTTTTTAAGATTTATTTATGCACACAAGAGCTGGGGTACAGTCCAGAGTCGCAGGAGGGGAGAGGATTCACCAGACAGAGTAGGGAGCAGAACAGGCAGGCTGACTGAAACACACCGCTGAGGAGTTGCAGCGGGCGAGGCAGGAGAGGTCTGCTGCGCCATGTGGGTCCCCTCCCTGGTCTGCGGCAGGGATTGAACTCGTGCTGCAGTGGCTGAGGTTTGCTTCATAGTGCGTTGCTTAACTTGCTGCACCACCAGGGAAGCCCTCAACATATGTTTTATAGGGAAGCAGTTGAGTTCAAAAGAAGAGGCCACACAAATTTCTGTGATTACATTCAACCCTACAGTTACAGCTTTCTCACACTTATTGTCAGTCTGGCTACTTTATTCTTCTTTATTTTAACATAACATGTGAATCAGAATACCTGCAATTTGCAAGCCCCATCTCCATAACAAAATTGTAAGTCCATAAGCATGCCTCTAATATATTTTACTTGTGATACTTTATAGTATTTAAGACAGTGTTAGATGCATTTCTGGAATCTGGAATGTTCTTTTTTTTTTCCCTGTATATTCCTAAATAAGAATATTCTAGATGTACTTTGTCCTAAGAATGAAGAGCTGTCAAAGGGTTTGTAGAACTTACTTATTTGAACTACTTGTTCAAATAGTTGGTGCTAATACTAGAGACGCTTATCTTTCTATTTGGTGATTCAGATTCAGTGGATTCACATTTAGATTTTATTCAATGATGTTCTGACTCTTCAAGACATTCTTTGTTTGAAGTATTAATACCACTATAGAATTTTTAAATATTATGCAAAATTGGAAAAAGTGCCACCAGTATTACATGAAACATTTGTATACAGTATACCACTGTTTTTCAAAAATGTGGCCTGTGGACCCAGGAGTCCCCTAAACCCTCTTGGCTTGAACTAAGTGGTTAAAGCAATTTTCGTAATAAAACTAAGACATTGCTCTGTGTGTGTGTGTGCACGCGCATGAATGAATTTGTACTTAGGATACAAAAGCAATAGTGGGAGACATGCTTTGCCATTAAAAAGTAAATAACACTGTGTCCTTTCCGTGAATCAAGGCAGTGTATCACACTGCTCCATTTGTATTTGTGTTTTTCAGCATCAAATATTCATAGACCAAGAAACACACTTCATTTCACATCAGATCGTCCTTGATGAACCAATTAAAGTAACTTATTAAATCTTGACCTTTGATTGCACGTCTTTACAACAGGCTACATGATAACAAGGAAGTTCCTGACTCATATCAAAGTACAAGGTGGTAAGACAGGAAAATACCTGTACACTCACTTAAGTCAGTAGCTGAATTCATTTTTCATGGGATATCATTTTTACTTGAAAAAAAAATAAATATGAGCAGATTTAGGTTTTTGAGAGAAGTTTTCTTAAAAAATGAACAAAGTGAGTCTTGCTTCAAGGGAAACGATTAACAGCATTTATTTCTAATGAACAGCTCAAGCTTTCACACAAAAAGTAAAGTTCTGGAAAATTTGTATTTGTCCATGAAAAATTGAGTGACTTCTAAATTTGAAGATTGCTCTAATGCGATCAGGTGATGATATTAACATGCGTTATTTTTATGATAGTGTATAATGAAATGTGTTAGTTGAAAGAAGTACATAATGTATTGAAACAATATTCTCTAAATTACCAGTACATCATGGTGTAACAGTATGCCTGGGTAAATGATTCCAAGTGCAAAATAGGATGGTGGATTTTGAGACAGAGTACAACTTCATTATATTGGATAATAAACAAGGTTGAAAATTGATGTCAGTACAAAGTTCATCACTTCTTTGCTATGCTTCATAAGTTGATTGCTGAGATTTCTGATTCCAAAGGGCAACTGACCTTTCAAAAATTACTATTTGTTGAGATTTGCTGTGAGGTTAGAGAATAATTTAGAGGCCTGAGTGAAGACTAGTGATTTGCTGTAGCTTTTGGTTTCAAACAGGAGCCAGGAATGAAATCTTCCTACAGTTTGTGGCCATTCAGCGCCCGGTGGGGATGACCAGTTCAGTTGGAAGAAACAGTCTATAGAATGTGTCATTTTTTAAACAGCACAATTGCACTGTATTAGGCTTAAGAAAGATTTGAATGTTCAAAATTAACATATTTGGTTTAAAAAATAACATGCAATATCTGAAAAAGATTATTATATCTCCTCTTTTTCCAAGTGCATACCCTTTTGAGGTCAGTGTTTTTCGTTGTTTTTTGCCATTTTTGTCATTTTCCTCAGCCCAAGTCTGAATTCATTTCTCTATTTCACTTTCCAGTCAGTGAAAAATGAAGAAAATTAGTTAAATATAGAAGCAAATATGAGAATTAGCTGTTTTTCTTAAGCTAGACATCCTAAAGATTAGCAAAAATGTAAAAGAATGTCAGTCTTGTTAGTTTTTCTATCTCAAAAACTATAGTATTGCTTTTTATTGAAAACATGTTCCTCTGATGGATAGAAAAATCAGCATTTTGCTACTGTCTTAGTAAAGATTGCTTCAGGCAGAAATTTTCAGTAAATGGAAGATTTTGATGAGGAACAAGATGTTTTCATGGATTTAAAAGTCTGCCCACATACTTATTAGTATCAAGGAGAAAGCAGAAAGAATTCCTCAGCAGAGAAATTCAACAGCATCTTGACCTGGTGACCAAAGGGTCCACTTCTGAGACAGTATGTCCCCCAGATGTCAGTCTGAGGAAGAGGATGCCCTGGCTGAGAGGGCAAAGGCGCAACAAAATAATAAGCTAGTGATGACTAAGCCAAAATGAGAAACATTCTCGGTAAAAACTAGGAAGATGGCATTCTTTGAAATGCCAGGTCACAAAAGACCAAGGAGGACAGGGGAAATATTCCCAAGTACGGGAGGCTGAAGAGAAATGACGGCTACCGCTCTCTGCCCAGCCCTCTCTGGGATTCTGCACTAGGAGAAAAGTGCAGTCCGGGCCTTCCCAGGGGTGAATCTCCAGCTACGTGTTCTCTGCTGGGGTGTCTCTGACTCTGCTGGAGTGGCTGGACTTGTAACTGTGCATCCTGAAGGTGAAGATAAGAAAGACTGTGATTACTGTTTCTTGCCATTTTGGGCATCTTAGCTCAAGTCTGAATTCACTGCCCACTGTACTCTATCAACTTTACAGTGGCTGAAAAAATAAAGAAAACTGACTTGTTAAACTATGATTTACCGAATTTGAAATTTGACCACTTTAAAAAAAATTGAAGAATAAGTAACTGAAGGACATAGGTCATTGTGGTGAGCTGTCATTGTCTTGTTCATGTTTTTGCTAAAAACTGAAATTCTTTCTTTTCTAAAACAGATCATCAGAAGCTGGAAAGGGAAGCTAGGATCTGCCGTCTTCTGAAGCACCCCAATATTGGTAAGGCGATGTCTTCACTGTATTTTAAATGTTAGTTAAAGACTGTCTGTGTATGTTACCACAATAGCAATGTTGATTTAATAATCAAGAATATCTGCAACTATAAGCACATAGTTTCTTATCCTGCGTTTGGTTGCATTTAACTTATTTTTTTTTCTAGTACAATCTTCGAAGCAGGTATGGAAAGTAAGTAAAGACCATCTCTAAATTTTCTATCAGATTGCGGGAATTAGAAGCGCTTGTGCATTAAAGAGATTAGAGATGATCATGTTACTTGAATCAGTGATGGGTGTTTCTTATGTGCAGTGTGTGTGCATGTCTGTGTACGCACCACATATAAACAACATAAAATCACAACATTGAATGCACACCAACTAGTGGAATGGCTGGTGATAATATGAAGTATAAATTATTCTTGGTTATCTTCTTTATCTTCAGTACATATTTTGGGATCCGCCGTGTTAATTTGGTGTCCACGCATCGCTCCTATGCCAAAAGGAAAAATAGTCCTTTACCTAATTTGTAGAGTGATGGTGAAGGTGAAAATGAAACAGATACAAAAATTACCTTGAAAGGTTCCTTTTCAAAAAGGTGACAGCTCTCTGGGCATGAAGACTTGATAACCTTCCGATGTAGAAGTGGTACGAGGGGGAGTGATAACTCTGAGTTTGCAAATTGTTCACAGAGCAGGTCTTGTTTTTATTTTTGTGTATTGTGGTGTTGGTTGAATAATCCCTCAGGATTATTTGCTGCTGTGGAAACACGGGGAGATAGAAGCTGTGAGGCCATCATCAGCCGACTTAGTTTTTTACCTGTTCTGCAAACACTGTATCTGATTGATTCTGTTCTAGGAACTAGTGAAATTACTTAAGAAGACTTTATCTTAGGAGTTATTAAGTAGCATGAAGGTTTCAAAAATGAAAAATTGGTGAACACAAGAAAAGTAGAACATGTGTGTGCACGCTCACATGCACGCGAGTCCCTGAAAGTATCGTCACAGAATCCAGCTCTTAGGACTATTTTGGGGAAATGTTGTCCCAACTGTTACTTTTCATTGTCAAAATATTTCTGATGTGGAAGTGGCGTGAGGTGGAGTGATACCAGTAGAATTTGCAAATCATTCACAAAGCAGATTTATAGTTTGGTTTTTTTTTAATTTTTATGTGTGATACCATTCAATTTCTGTACCCGCTCGGAGTTTTCATTATCCTTCATTTGTGGGAAGTGAATGAAGGAAGTCCTGAAGTGAATGAATACACACGATTAAGGAGACCGGAACTTTTAATAAACTAACAACTATCTAGGAAGATACCTTCTGGTTAGAAGAGAACAAAACTCTGAGATGTCAGAATACCTCTTTCTGTGCTGTGCTCCGATAAAAGTCTGTGACGGCTCTCGGTGCTGTGTCACTGTGCTCAGGACAACCGTAGCAAACAAAGCCCCACAGACCACGTGGCGTGACCAGAGGGACTTCGTGCCCACGTGTGAAGCCGTGGCGAGATCAGGTTGGCGGCTTCCGAGGACCCTGTCCTGGACTTGCAGATGCTCGTCTTCTCCCTGAGTCTTCACAGGGCCTTGCCCCAGAACGCTGTCTCTGTTGTAATTTCTTCTTCTTCTAATGGCACCAGTCAGATTAGATTAGATGCCTTCTAATGACTTCATTTTAACTTGATTACCCCTATAAAGACTCTGTCTCCAAATACAGTCACTTTCTGAGGACCTGGGGTTAGGACGTGAACACGAATGTGCAGGGAGAGTCCGGTCCCTGATGCTGGCTAATGAGAAGTGACTAGGTGGCAGATGAGCAAGCAGCAGGGGGCAGAAGGTGTGTCTCAGGAAGGCAGCTGCCATCACGGCCCTCTGGGCCACCATGGCGTGGACTTCTGTGGGGGCAGCGGGGGCCGCCGCTGGGGGAGGTCGCTGTAGCCAGAGACCAGCTTCACGAAGCCCATGGCTCGGCTTCTCGGGGCTGCTGCGGCCCACACAGGGAAACGAGCGCTAGGCCAGGTTCTCTGCAGTGAGCCCTGTGCCGCCTCAGCAGTGTGAGAATGCGTCCTTGCTCACTTCCTTGAAATCTGTCAGGTTCTAGAACTCTAGGGGAGGAAATTCTGCTTTTGACAGTATTTCCCCTCTGAAAATTTGCTTGTTGCATTTTTATTTTTCATGCGCTTTCTCTTGGCACAGAATCAATACCTGGGAATTTGCAGCAAAGAAAGGTTTCTCCCCCAGAGACATGTCTTAAACCAACTAAAAGTGATGCTTCCTTAGACCGCCTTTTTCTTTTTTTTTCTTGTTGTTTTGGGGGTGGGGGTGAGGGAAGGAGTATGCAGAAGAAACAAGCAGGAACAGCTTTTGTCGTTGTTACATTTTTCCCTGCCTCTTAATAAAAATTGCATGTATATGTTAACGGTCAGGATTCTCCGGTGGCCATTCTCATGCTGCTTTAGACCAGCCTTGCAGATATGATGTTTGACTGTCTCGGTTGGATTCATGGAGCTCATAGCCACTGGCGACCAGGTGTGCCCTGATAACTCAGTGGTAATCATGAAACAGTGTCCCTCCTTCCCCAGAGCCTTGTCCCTCTGTAAGGAAACAGGTCATAAATAAAGCAAGCATCGTAATAATGTCGTAGAAACTCCATGCAGAGAATTAAAACGGGGTGATTTGGTGCCAGGAGCTTGGGCGGCACCTGAGACAGAGATGCAGAATCAGACACTAATTAAAAGGCAGTGGACAGATTTTAGTTCGCAGCAGCATTGTGGTCGGGGAGGGAGCTCAGCTCAGTCCCCAATGCCAGAAAGGTACTGGCGGTTTGACAGGAAGGGATAGCAGAAGGGTCAGCAGGTGGCGCAGCCCTAAGGGGATAACAAGGAGGTGGGTGAGGCCTGGCTAAGCCGGACTAGAGAGTCTTGTGAAAGGGTGGACAAAGGCATGGGCAGCAGGGGTGGGTGGGCATGCGGTCAGGGACTGGGTGTATGAGTTACCAGGATTTTTTTAAAGAGATTAACTTAGGCAAGTCAGGGGTTGGGCTAAGGACAAGACCTAGTGGGAAATGGGGCTCTGGAGAGCCTCTTGTCTGGTCAACAAGAGCGGCTTTGTCACTCCTCTAGATGGGACGTCAGGTGAGATACGCTGTGGAGTTCACGTTTATACTGACATCTGAATGACAAGAGGAAACCATCCTGGAAAAGCTCAGGGAACTGGGGTACCAGGCAGAGGGAGCGTCCCTTGTTTGGGGATGTAGAGCGACCAGCCCTGGGTCAGAGGGAGAAGGAGCTGATGTGAGTCAGAAGGGGCCACAGGTGCCTGACCAGGAGCTAGGGCTTTGTCAGCCAGCTCGGCCTGTCTGAGGGTCACCCTCAGAAACGGGGAGCCAGCGGGAGATCCCGGCCAGACGGGCGCTCGTCATCTGGCTCGACGTGCATGCAAAGTGGCCGCGGTCACAAGAGCTTGATCAGGGATCGTAGCTTGCTCCCTCTGCTTCTCAGAATCCAGCGCTTATCACTCAGGGGCGCTCAGCTCCATGCTGTCCGGTGAGGACGTGAAGGGCTCCGGGCTGGCTCGCTGTGGGTGGCCTGCAGAGTCCGTGACGGGCGCTGTCCATCCTCGGCACAGCCCCTTTGCGGCGCCTTCAGAGGCGCTCGCTCTGCAAATTGATACTCAGGTGTTAGGGTGAGGAAGACGCTGCCTTATGCTTCCGTTAGTTTTTTTATCATTGTCTTCACCTTACATTTTAACAAAATGAGTTTATATTCTTTGGGGTAAAGCAATCTGTGGCAAACCAGATGGTTTGCTCTCCTTATATGCTACCGCAGGGGAGCATACCCTGAAGGCAGTGAAATACAATGTTTAGAGCAAAGTCAAACTGATCTGAAAATTACTCTCTATTGCTGTTGTTTCTGGGCTTGATCTTTGCGAAGCATTACTGAAAAGTATGGTAAGGCCCAAATAGCTACGAACAGGAAGGAGAAATTTGGAGGACAGGTAAACAACCATTTAATCCAACTGCGTGAATCAGGAAAGCGCTGGGACAGGAGAGTAAGGAGAGACGTCAAGGACTCCGGTGCAATTCCTGCGCTGTCCCCAGAGAGAAGATACCTGCTTCTGACCCTTTATTGTGAGGAGACAGGGGCTTGAGGTAGCCTGGCGCTTGGCAGGACCATAAATTCTGTTGCCTGGGCTATCCCATCCATTTCCAAGTACCTGCAGCTGTGCTTTGCGCAAACTTTAGAAACAGCTCAGCAGTCTCTCAGAAGCTTGGAGAAACCATTGCACTTGTAGATCAGGCCGCCCTTTCCTGTTGTGGTTCCATGAACCTGGTTGCTGAGGGGCATGAAGGTGCCCACGGCCTGTTTACCTCCTCGCGCTCAGTGCTCGGGACTCCTAGTACAATGAGCTAAGCTTCCTGAGATGACCTCATGATAGCTAACTACTACCTCCTTCCTGCTAGCATGCCCGCCGCCACCCCAGACACATAAACACTCCTACTCAGACGTTATTAAAAGGCATCACAGGAGATTAAGGCCACAGCATCCGTGGAAGAGGCTGTGGGCTCCACGCCCCCTCCAGCCCCCCTTATTAAGCCTGATGCGCTCCATAAAATGCTGAGGCACGTCACAGGTGCTCACTGAATTCTACTTGCTCTCTATAAAACAGAAAACATCTAGCATATTCTTTCCTCCCAAGGTTTATTAGAGTTAAATAATGCATCTCATTTTGATGAGTTAATAAACTCTACAAGATACTTAATAAATAGTTAAGTGAACTATTATGAGGCACTTTTCACCAAGCTTTGCAAAATTTAATCATTGCTTAAAGTTCAGTGGTTCTTCCTGATGGATATAGTCAACATTGGAAAACATGTCGAGAACGTACATATATATAATGTGATATATAGAGGTAATCAATGTATGGTGTTATGAAACAGATCTGATGTATTATCCAGTATAAACTGTTAATTTTTTTGTTGTAATAATTGAGGACATTAAAGTTTTGTGATGCCATACAACTTTTACATAGTCCTATTCCATCATCCTATTTCTTTAATCGCTTTGGCAGATCTAAATCCTTGATTCTGTCCCTGGAGAGGGAAGATTGACATTTAGGAAACCTGACTTGCAGCAAGATTGGAAAGGGGTTAGCATTCCTATTCCTTTTCAAGAAGGACTATGACTTTTCAATTCAGCTTAGTCTTTCCTGGTAATAGCTGAATTTGAGTTGAGAAGTCCCAACACTAATGCAAGGACAGAAAACAGTTTTGGAGAGCACATGCAATTCCTACCTGTGTCCTATATGCTGGCCTCGGTGTGGAGCGTCAGTGTCAGAAAGATGTTCTACTCGAACAGCATTGATAGCTTGGTGTGTACAGTACTGCATGAAATGGCATATGCTGACAGGTGGCGATTACAAACTGTAAAGAAACTTGACTTCCTGTCTAGGCAGGTGTCATCTATGATGATATAGCATCTAGGAGTCATAAAATTTCCCTTTCTTAAATTGTACAGCTAGAAAACCTTTAGAATGATCTGAGTGCAGCCTGTATTCTGCAAGATGCAGTTTGGAGGTTTAAGTAGGGAAGTAATTAATATGCCCGAGGTCGGTGCACATCTCCAGTGAGAAAAAATGAGCGACCTGCTTTTACCTCATTTTGCAGGAGTCTATCTGTTTCCTTAACTTAGAAGGTATGGTCTTATACTGTAAAACAGACCCTTCAACCTCAGCCTTTTACCTCCCTAATCTTTACACAATCCTCAGGTCAAATACCATCTCTGCAATTTTTACAGGACACAACTTGCTGTGATTTTTATTGTTGTTGTTTGCTCTTAGTTTAGTTTTTTGTTTGTTTTTATCAAAATTGGTTTTGCCCTACATGTTTAGGGAACCTGTTCTTGATCCCTCAGAATTTATAGAGAAAAAATCTAGTCACATTGTGTAAGCATAAACTCAGGTATTTCCAGTAGTCAGTCATCAGATGATTGAATTGCCTTTTGTGTCCGTTGCTATAATAGTCCAGTTTTTGAATCCTTTGAATGAAACAGTCACCTGGGAAAGAAAAGAATAGATGCAGAGTAAATGTTAATTGGTGTGTTGAGAAAACAGAGTCAGTGGCTTTATGAATGACAATTCAAAGTCTTTCTCAATGTGAGAAATTCAATATTCCAAAAATGATGCTTAGTTTTTCTCCATGAACTTCCACATTTTTGGCAATTTATGTCTAATATTCATAGCAATTTATAATTACACAAGGATAAGTAATTTATATTAGTAAACAAGTTTCTCTAGTGTCTCTCCAACAGATCAAGAGAACACCATTTGGTAGTAAAAAGCAAATTACTCTTGATTTATGGTCAACTTTTACTTGATTAAATCTCACCTCTTGCTCTTGGTTTTTTTTTTCCAATGTGAAAGATAAACTACTTGCTAGAATATTTGTCGGCAGAATTGATTATCTTTTAACAAATGTGAAGAACAACACAGAGATAGTCCGTCCCCCCACCAAGTACATGTTTTCAAAAGGCTCATTATCGACTCTAGCATTTTCTTTTTTGTTTTTGTGACATTTAATACGGCACTGATGTTATGCCTGGTATAATTCATCATCCTTCTCAGCAAATCATTTATGTAGTAGAAAGATAAAATGCCAATGTGAAAGATGTTGATTTAAGATAACATTTTAAATTCTCTTTTAATTAGTAAGTGCGACTAGAGTTCATTTGTAAATAAGTAGGTTTTCCCACATATCAATGACAAAGTCTTTTTTCTGGTTTGCATTGGAAGTAGTAGGATTATATATGAAACTTATTTTTTTTAAAGATTGTATTTATTTATGTATACAAGAGCTGGGGTGCAGGCCAGAGTCCAGGGAGGTGAGAGGATTCACCAGAGACAGAGTGGGGAACCGAACAGGCAGATCAACAGAAGTACACTGCTGAGGGGAGCAGCGGGCACAGCTGGAGAGGTCTGCCACACCATGTGGGTTCCCTCCCTGGCCGGCAGTAGGGATCGAACTCGTGCTGCAGTGGCTGCGGTTTGCTTCATAGTGTGTTGCTTAACCCACTGCGCCACCAGGGAGGCCCCTATATGAAACTTTAGAGAGACATGGTCCTTGTGTTACAAGTGAAGGACAGTTTATGGTTTTGATCTACTTCATATTTTCATTGCATAATACTTACTTTGAATGTAATTCCTAATTTGTTCTGCTTAACTCTACTTAATTTCTTGGCAAAGTTGGGTCAAATCCCGTAAAAGTACTGGATATTAGTGGTGGTTTTGTGCTCAGCATCACACTCTCAACTAAAGCTTGTGAGGAAAATAATTCCAAATATCGCCAGCGCTCTTCTTCTGTCTGTCTTTCCGTCCCTCCCTTAAGGGAGTGCATCACCAATGCTCCCCTGTTCCGCCTGGTCCAGGAGATATTCATGTAGCCAGAACTAAAAGCAACCTTCACTTAAAAATCACTGCTCATTCCTCTTCTAATAGATAATAAAAACACTGTTAATAAGAATAAACTTGCAGTAAGCAATTATGTTAAGATTTGAGGATGGGCCGAGTAAGAGGAAAAATAATAGGTTGGAATGCCTAAAGAATTTGTGTTGAACTTTGTCCCTAGAATTAATAATAAAACTGTGAACAATACTGTCAAGTGCTGCTGGTCTAAGTTCCTTCCATGCATCCACTCTTAGTCCAAAATAAACAGGTGGTACCATTCTTGTCTCCTTTTACAAACAAGGAATGAGAGCCCAGAGAGGTATCATAATTAGCCAAGGTCAGATGGCTGCATTCAAACCAGTCTTTTCTTGTGTCTCTCCCCTACCCTTCCCCACTGGGTAACTCCTGATTAATCACACTCTGGTTTGACAAGTAGAGAAAAGAATCTTAACATTTTTTGGAAGGTTGGTTAATTAACTGGAGACACATTGCATTTTCTAGAAATTTAATTGTCACTGTTTATTGTTGGTCTTTATTTCCAAGGGGAAAGAGAGATGTGATTATTGAAACACTTATGTAGATATTGTAGAACTAATCATATCCTTATGATATATGCTATTGTAATTATAGCTCATTACATGTTATATACTGTTAATTTTACATACTATTACATAAAATTACATACTGTTAATTTTAATGACAATGACTTCTTGGAGAAAAATCTGTCATTCGAGCCTAATTAATTATTTGTTAAAGATAATTTTTTACTCTCCCCTTATTGATCAGGAAAATGATGAACTATTTGTCAAAATACAGTGAAGGTTAAGGAAACAAATCAGCAGTAACAATGTCATGTATAATGTATTACAAAAATTTCTTTTAACTGTTCAAGTTGTAAAAAAAGTATCAGGATAGGACATATGGAAGATGAATTCTAAGATCACGTAAGTCCTCATGGAGGGTGTGTGTGTGTGTGTGTGTGTGTAGTAAGAATGGTTTGTAACATTTTAATGGAGTACACACAAGAAATAGACTTCCAAATGACTCCCAAAAGTATAATTTACAATTCAAATACAACAACTGTTTCTCACATTTCAAAGTGATAGCCGTGGTGTAGTTTGGTTGAAAATTGGCCATTTGGGGGAAGGCAACTCAGTCTTCCCATTATTTTTAAATTTGTAAATAGGAATTTGTTTTCTTCAAACATGCCCCACAAGTGAACGTGCCTACTCTTTGAATGGGTTTAATCGTGCAGTGGTCAACAAAGCAAGCTCTTTGTTGAGTGATGAGTGCGTCTAGTCTGTGGGAACTGCTCTCCTTGCTTACTGTGAGTTGAAAGGGCTCATGAACCGTGTTGAAAAAAATGAAATAACTACAGTAATATCACTTGAATTATTCTTTTAAAATCTTTTCATATATTAAAATGTATCTTTCATAAAATGTCAAAACATATTGGCAATGTCAAAATGCTATATTGTAGCTCAGTAGCTTTTGTAATTCATTATTCAAATACGACTTCTAATTTTTTAGTAATTGATCACTAAATATAACTAAACTAAATACTAAGTCGTTCTTAATTTTTTCAGCCCAGGGCTTTAAGAAGAAACAATTCTGGATCCTGCAAAGTTAATCACCAAATAAGATGACAGTAATAATGGGTCCCTTATTTTGAATACAGGAGATTTAGTCTTTCATTTGTTTGGTTCAAAACATGAATGGTCTTACTTCCAGATATTTACTTGATATCTTACGTTATGTAAAATTTCCTTATAGGGACATGCATAATTATGATCTCTGTTATCAGTGGTTATGCATATTCAGTTGAATTTGTATTGATAAGTGTTTTTAAAAAAATCCAACTGTGGCTTTACTTGCTAATCGATTTTTCATTGAGACCAAAGTGCTCACTTCAAAATTGAAGTGGATGAAGCATGGTGTTATATTTTGATTAGCTCCCAAAATGCTAATTTAAAACTTTTGAAAATTTTAAGTTCTTTTCAACCTCTGTTTTTCCTTCTAATTATTAAAACGATCATTAGGTGTGTTGTTGTGTATCCACAATTGGTTTCAGAATGAAAGAATTGTACTAGTATAAATAAAGATAAAATGAAAGTATGTGCGATTGGTAAGTGGTCCTCTATTTCAGTAATTAGTGTGAAGCGCTGACTGAGGTGAATAGTGCTGATTCTGTTGCAGCTACAGTGCTGAAAGACAACAATGTAATGAGATGTAGTGCTTGATACAGGAGTTTACCAGTTGGGGAGGGCAGATAGTTATGTGTCCACCTGAAATACAGTGTAGTTGATGTTATAAGGAAGCTGTAACTAAGATGCTATGAGACCAGTAAGTAATAAGCTAGGAATTTTAACTCAGTTGCATTGGATAATGACCAGAATTTTATCACAAAGTAGGGTTGGACTAAACAGTACTTTAGGAAGAACAGAGCAATGAAAGGAAACTATCAGATGGAAAAAGTCCTTCTTGCACTTGAAGAATGATTAAACTCTGAGATAATTGGGGCTTAATGTATGTACCGCTCATGAAAGTTGATTGGGACTAAGAGTTCTGACTTTCTGTGCCAAGGGATTTGATCTATAATCTGAAGAAAACAGGGGCGTATTCATGATTTGTGCAGTTTGTTCACATGATTCTATTCATTTCTGTGAATGAGAGATTTGGTAGTAATAAGCATCGCTATTCAGGATCAGAAGAAACTTCTGATGAATGGGCATTTGAAAGTCTCCTGACTTGATGGAGACATAAGACACGATATGTTCCGGAGCCATGGCACTGGGGCAAAGGTAGCCAGGAAGGCCAAGAGACCATGGGTATTGTAAAGTAGAATCAGGAGAGCTCAGCCAACAGTAAAATGTGGGTAGATGGTACAGAAGGAGGCATCTCTGTGGTTTCTAGATGGGGTGACTAGAGAGATACTGATTCCTTTAAGTACAGGGAACAAAAGAGGACACGGTTGGCAGAATTGGAAAGTTAGTTGAGTGGAGCACATGGTGAAAATATTTTCTTTTTTTAAAGATTTATTTATTTATACATATAAGAGCTGGGGTACAGGCCAGAGTCCAGGGTGGTGAGAGGATTCCCCAGAAACAGTGGGGAGCAGAACAGGCATATCTACTGAAATACACTGCTGAGGGGAGCAGCGGGCGAGGCAGGAGAGGTCTGCTGCGCCATGTGGGTCCCCTCCCTGGCTGGCAGCAGGGATCGAACTCATGCTGCAGTGGCTGCGGTTTGCTTCATAGTGCATTGCTTAACCCACAGTGCCACCAGGGAGGCCCCCTTAAAGATGGGAGAATACGCATTTTGGGGAACCATGACCAAAAAAAGGAAAAATCAGCAACAGAAGACACTACCACCTAAACAGTAACATTAATAACTTTCTTAGATTTTATTTTGAATGGGCTTTAAAATAAGTTAGCTAAACTCTTATTCCAAATGAGCAAAAGGAAAGAGTAATGGGAAAATGAATATACAAAAAAAGCCACATCCTTTTTTCATTTTTTGTCCTAACGGCTACCTTGTGTTGATTTTAGATAGGCTGACACCAGTTTTTGCTCTCACCCTGTAAGGAAAGCAGCTAGACTACAGGTCTTACCAACAGACTCGATTTTGTTTGTTTCTCTCTGCCCATTGTCATGCACACACCGCTTGTCTTTAAATGCTGGTCGTACCAAATGCAAACTTAAGCTTGTTTGTTAGGAACTATCCCAGAGAAGAAATCTGATTCGATTCGGTTTTCAAATGTCATGTTCGTGTGTAGATTACTTCAATGACCTTTTCTTTTGATATTCCTCATATAGACCTGCCCTTCAAAGTTAAATTACATCTCCTGGTCACTTCTAAGAATGTTCATAATGTGGACAAGATACAGGAGATAGGTCCCCTCTCCTCTCCTCCCTCCCCCTGAATTCCAGAGTATCTTTGATTTGAGGTAGGTTTTCAACCTGAGAGAGCTCATCCCTTCCCGCTCCTGTAGTCGGGGGCATTTGAACACGTGCTCTGGTTGACACGATCGGAAGTGCCCGTGCGGCATCGCCGAGGAAGGCCTCGGGGTCCACTGGACACCCTCAGTGCACAGGGCCACCCCGACAATACGCAGCATTGTGTGGTACTCAGAAACCCTGGTTGAGGGCACGCGCCACAAGTATAATGCAGAGACCCAGACTCACTTGAGGTCTGGACCATGACATTTCTTTACATAGACGTTATTGGTCACTGTCCCCCCGAAGAAGGACAAGTGAGAAAAGAATATTGCATAGAATCTGCACAGAACTTAAAATACTGTATTTTAGCAACGGGATGGAAAAAGTAACTTAAATGTCAACCAGGAGTAAGATGAAGTCACAGATTAGAACTGTTCTCCTCTAAATCATTTGAAAAGGATCTTTCTATAATGACACATTTTTTAATTTAAAGCAAAGTGAAGACTGGGTGAGTCCACGGTGACGTAAAATGAGAATGAGTCCTGAGACTCAGATGGAGATAATAGAGAAGTGATTATCCAGCGAAATAATTTTATCTTCATTGTGAATCATTTAAAATGTTATTCTTATCACTCTTGGATCTCGAAGCTATTTCGGGCAATTTTATACCCTTTCTATACACTTGGATGCTGACACCACATTTTTCATGTAAAGTATTTGTAGACACTTAGTCCAGCAGTGGAACTTTTGCTTATTTTTTAAAGATTTCATTTATTTATGCATACAAGAGCTGGGGTACAGGCCAGAGGTGCAGGGGGTAAGAGGATTCCCAGAGACTGAGTGGGGAGCCGAACAGGCAGATGGACCGAAACACACTGCTGAGGGGAGCAGCGGGCGAGGCAGGAGAGCTCTGCTGCCCCTTGTGGGTCAGCTCCCTTCAGCTCCCTGGCTGGGGATCAAACTCTCGCTGCTGCAGTGGCTGCGGAAGCCCCACAGTGTGGCGCTCAACCCCTTGCACCACCAGGGAGGCGCAGCAGTGGCGCCCACACCCCACGGAGATCCTGCAGGTGTTCCCCATGCAACTCAGGGAAGTTGGGGCATTACTGTTAGGAGGACCGGGGCCTCCTGTCTCTCTAGTCTGACAGCCCTGGAGAGCACTTGAATGGTATCCCAGAAGCTGTTCTCTCTGTAAATGCCACTGACCCCCCTTCAGAGAACCTGCTGTCCTGACTCATCTGCACTGATGGGACAGTGCCTCAGGGCTCTCCCACACCCTAGAGCCCACACCCAGCCACAGACTGCCGAGGAACGAGAGGGGTCCACAGCCTTTCTCATCTGGCTTCCGGGACGCGCTTGGTTTCTGTTCAGTGATTCCAGTAGGGCCCCGAACGGTTCTTCCCTGAGCCGGGGCGCTGGCTTCCTCACCCTCCCCGGCTGCCTTCTGTGCTCCAGCTCAGGCGCGGAGTATATGCATGCGCAGTGTTGGCCTGCTGGCTTTCCGCCTTTGATTTTCTCCAATTCGCTGGTCTCAGCTGGCCATGTTATTGCCAGTGTCCAGGCCAGCTCAATCCCAGCTCTCCGCCCTCTGGCCCCGGACCTTACCTGTGCTGCCATTGCCGGTTGACCGGGTCTCCGGTTGCCAGTTGACTGGGTCTCTGGCCCTGCACCATGGCCCGCTGCACCGCCCCTCCTTCTGCCTTGCTAGCCAAGCTAAGCTGCACTTTGGATTTGACTTAGGACGTGAGCTGATGCCACCTCGAGCTTACCTTCGTTCTCTGTGCTTGAAAAGTGACTGATACTGCCTCTGAACTAACACGCAGGGCTGTTTCTGACATGATTTTGCCTCCTCACCTTTCCTCCTGCTTTTGAGCTTTTCCTTGGCCACATTCGTCTTCATTTTGAAGATTTGCTGCACTCCAACCCATCATCTTTCTGTTTATTCTGATACTGTTGGCGCCTTCTTGAACCTAATCTTGTCTCGACATTCTCCAAACACCTCTTAGGAAGTTAAAGGCAGAATGGCTTCCATTGAGAATGTGCCTTTCTTAAGGACACAAAACTATCCTTCTTTTTAAAAAATAAATTTATTTTCTTGCACCATTTTACATTTTTATACAGTATTCGATTTCCCCCTCAAGTGTAGTTCCTGTAATTCTGCCTCCACCACAGCACCCGGGACCCATCACCGCAGTCCTCTGTGCTCTTCCCTCCCCTGTTCAGGCCCCTTCTCCTCCCCTGCTGTTTGCCTCAGATCTGTGGTCAACTTCCAGGTTTTGTCTTTTTCCAGACCCTTTGTTCAGGTTCCCTATATTATGCCTATAAGTGAGACCATCATATATTTCTCGTTTTCCTTCTGACTTATTTTGCTTAGCATAATCCCTCCCAGCTCCATTCGTGTTGCTGCAAATGACATGAGTTTATCTTTTTGATCGCTGAGTAGTATTCCATCAAAGAACACAAAAACATTCTGATGACAGTGAGTATACCCAAGGGTGAATTAGTTTGATGTACTAGAGGACCCTGTCTGAGAATGCAAAAGAGAAATCAGGGACATCTTGATTTGCAAATATCTCAAGAGGAAATTACCTCTCTTCTTGGGACCAGAGCCTGGTGTTGCTTTGCTCACCTGGTTCCCTTTAAAACCTGCACAGCGTAAGCGGGTAGTGCAGTGTGACCACGGATAAGGGGCCGTCCTGTTCAGAGGGGGCACTCCACTCTCCAGTTGGTGCTCAGGTGTCACAGGCGTGGCCTGTGTGCACAGAACGGCACAGAGCCCTTCCCCAGGTGAGGGGCAGGCAGGGTGAGGGGCCCCTGGGAAGCAGGGGAGATGCCGAGCTGCTCCTTTCGTGGGCTCGTCTGCAGTCGGGCCCTGGCAGATGCTAGCTGTGGTGAACAACCCCTGCTCTGTGTCGACAGCTTATCAGGATTCCTGGCCTCAGAAGACCATTAACACAGTCTCAGGCCTTGTCCCGCTGCTGGTGGTGGGTACTGCTGACGTGATGCTCGTTTTCTGACTTGCTTTCCCTGTCCCTGGGCCATTTGCTCTGCTCACTTGGGACTCCGGGTGCCTGAGCCCCCCGAGGTGACTTTGCAGACACCCCTGTTTGTGACCTCACCTGTGCTGACTGCCTCTGGGCCTGGCCTCTCATCCTCCCCCCTCCCCACACTAATGCTTCTGCCTTCGAGCAACTCTTCCAACCCGCTTGCTGAGAATGTTCTGGAAGACGACATTGTCCCTTACACTGAAACATCACATTGCGTAGCATAGTTTTGAATGGATTTAGAGTGAAGAAACAATACTCTCCTGATTTTCACTTTTGTGGATTTGATTTAATTTCTAAGACTTGAGTTTATACAGTATAGTTAACTACTAATACATATGTATGCATGCCACACGATCTTAGGGCTGTATTTAAATAATTTTTTAAATACTGCTCAATTTTCTTGCTTGTTCTCGGTTTTACATTGTAGTATGTCTGTGATTTCACAGATGTATTTTAACCTTACCCCATCTTTATTTTTCAAATTGAGGATTTAATGACGAGGGTGTGTAAATTCTTCGTTGGTCCAGCACAAATTGCGTCCATCATGGTTTTATTACGTTGCCAATGGCACACTTACTGCTCTAGTATCTTTCTGCTATGATTACAGAGTGTTGACAACATTTTATTCTTAAGGATAACATTATTTTTAAAAAGTACCTTGACAAGGAGTAGAAATAGTTCTTCAAGTGCTTTGATAGCACATGATATTCAAATGGTTCTCTTCATGAGTAACCTGGTAACTTCTGGACTAGATATGCTATTAGCTTGGAGTGAAGAAACTGAAAGACATAGGTAAAAGGACATACAATTCCAGTAACTGTTATTTTATTAATCTTCCAGTAATAAGATCCCAACTTATTATTGGTATAGTGTCACCAGATGCTAGATCCTTTACATCAGAGAGCCAGAGAAAAATCAACAATTGGCCTTCTGTTGTGTCTAGAGTAATAAACTTTCAAGGGCCCTGTGTGCACCTTGGAGGGGAGGGAGGGCCAGAGAACCTCTCTGCCTTTGCCAGGGATGGCCTTGGAAAGGGAGGAGCTGTGGTTCACAACCTCTTTCTGGAAAATGTTAAGGCAGGACAGTGAGCTTTACACAAAAATGAAAGTCAAAATATTCCCCACACCCAACCTGGAGAGCTCCTGGGGTTCCAGGGAAAGTTGCAGGGGTAAGTCTGCAGGGGGTCAGTTTGGGTTTCACGCAGCTTGAGTGTGCCCAGCCATGGCTGGTGATGGCATTTGTGTGAAAGAGAAAGCTGGGAGGCAGGGTGGTATGGAGGTTCTGACAGAGGCCATTCTTGCTTGACTGTCACCCCCCTGCACCCCCAGAGTGGTAGCTCTGGAGTCCTTCCTCCTCCCCTCCACCCTAGTGAGGTTAAAGCTTCCTTGAGAGCAAAGTGACTCTCTAGACCCTGTGCTGAATGAGTCCAGAGGAAGAGTTCAAATACTCAGTACTGAACTGAAGTTTCTGGAGCTTTTTGGAGCACAGTGCATTTGGGCGAGTTGGACTTCGGGGGTGGTACTAAAACACTCATCTGTGTAAGATTATGTGATAAGACGGCACATCCTGGACTCCAGCATCTCACAGGTTAGCTGTGGGTGGGCACTGGGAGTCCACCATTTAGCTGTTGGTCGGTTGCTTCTTTCTGTTCATGCTTTGGGTCGAGCTCCGCAGGTGCTGGCGACCCAGATTGTCCTTGTTCCTGGAGATGATGTTACAGAGTGCTGGCTCACTGGGATGGCTTTGGGCCAGGAACCCTTTGTTCCGCTGTGGGCCTCTGGATTCCTTCCTCTCACAGGAGGTGTGGAGAACGAAATCCATAAGAACAATAAAAAGATTCTTAGATAGCAATAACCTGAGGTTTAAGCACATCAGCATGAATTAATCTTCCCAACAGCTGCTCTGGAATGAATATTACCTCCTTTTTTTTTGAGTCAGGCCAGTGCAGACTGGGCACCTGCTGTGTGACCTGCACACACGAAGGGAGTGATTTGCCTGCGGTTACTTACTTTATGAAGGGTGGCGCCCGCATTCAAATACCATTGTTTGATTCCAAAGTTCACGCTCCAACTGTCCAAGGTGTCTCTTCACTTCCTCCCCTGCTCAGCCCACCAGGACACTGGGAGCAGCTGCATGACGTGTTATTTCAGTAAAACCCCAGAATGTGACCCCACAGGTACCAGATTGTGTGGTCAGGTTAGGGGCTCCCTTCCTGTGCTCCAGGGACTGAGGACATTTATTCAGGAAAATACTCAGCAGTTCAAAGGAGCATGTAACTAAGTGCCCAGACTAGATTTGTAGAGAAGAGAAAGGCTCATGTGGACTGGGGGTGTTTTACGCAGGATTTGGAACAGATTTGAAAATCTGGAAGGACCGGATTTAGGGTAGAGTGAGAGGCCCCCCAGAACCCTCAAACCTGCCCACGCTACAAAAGTTCTGCCATCTGCCGCATCAAGACAAAACATACTCTAGTACTTAAGATCTTTAAAGGAAAAGAGCTTTAATACAATTAGTGTGCACTACAGAAAAAGGAAAGAATAGTTTCCAAGTCAGGCATCCGCAGTTACTCATCCCCTCGTGGGTGAATGTCCAGCCAGACGGGTTCAGCCCAGTGCAGGACCACTGAGGCCCAAAAGCCTGTCACACGTCTAAGGCACCTCCTGGCGGGGCTCCAGAAGAAAGCGGCAGAAGGGACCCAGCATGTTTGGGACAGAAGAAGCGAAATCCAAATCAAGTGAAAGCCGCCACTGTTCACCTCCCCCGGGGTCTCGCGCCCACATCTGTTCCAAGCAGTCCAAGACCAAGAAGCAAGCACAGCTTCTTCACATGTCCCTCTGCTCCACGTGCCTCCTCCAGGTCTCCTCCTGGCTCGCCATCCTGCTTCCTTCCTTTCTTGTCTAGTCTCCTCTCCAGCTTCTCCGCTTCCCGCTCAGCTCCACCCTTCCTTGTGTGGGACCGGGAACCTGGACCCTCCCCTTTTCCTGAGGGCCGCCCTGCCATTACATTGCCGCCGAACTATGGTGTTTGAAATGGGTCAGTTCTGGGGGATAAGGCTGGCAATCATCTCTCTGCATTTTAAAAGTGAGTGTCTCCCCCCCCCCCAAATATGTCCGTGGTCCCCCTCACGACCTCCTCGCCAGACACGCAACCGTTTCCACCGCCCCGACCCTGAGTTTGGGCAGCGTGTCCCAGCCGAGCTCTTCCCGTAATGGTGACTGGCCTCGCATTGCTAAGTTCAGTGGAATGTTTTAGGTTCTGGTCTCGCTTGATGTCACCACAGTTGAAAGTGTGAGTCACCTGCTTTGACTTTTGTAACACTGTTCTACAGATGCCGTCTTTATCTCTGCTGGTTCATTTTCAGTCTGCATCAAGAGCTGTTCTTCCTTTCCCTCACTCTGAAATCTCATCCCATCTCATTCATATGCTCTTTACTCCCAAGTCTGTTTTTTTTTTTAACAAGTCATTCCTCTCTGGACTCGTTTCCCATCATCTTCTGGAACAGTCACTGAGTGCTGTGCTGCTCCTTTGCAGCAATGCTCTGCCTAAGATGGACTTTGCTTCCTTCCCTGCCCCACCCTGTCCCCACCCAGACCTGCTGCTCTGCTCCTCTGTGATTTCACTGGGGACTTGCCAACACCAGGCGCTCCTCACATCCGGTCCACCGCTCTCCTGCCGCCGTAGAGAATCACTGGTGGCCCTTCTCTCCCCAGCTTCCTCGACGGCTTTTAAATCTACTCCCTTCTCTTTACCCAGTCTCTTTGTGAGACTAGGCACTCGTAAACCTTGCCCCTTCTCAGTTCACTTTGCTTCTGATAAAAAAAGAATGGCACACTATTCTTTTTTTTAAGATTTTATTTATGCAGATAAGAACTGGGGCACAGGTCAGAGGTGTGTGTGAGAGACAGGATTCACCAGAGACAGAGCAGGGAGCAGAACGGGCAGATGGACTGAAACACACTGCTGAGGGGAGCAGCGGGCGATGCAGGAGAGGTCTTCTGAGTCATGTGGGTCCCCTCCCTGGCCGGGGATCAAACTCTTGCAGCAGTGGCTGCAGAAGCTCCCCAGGGTGGCCTTCAACACCTTGCACCACCCAAGGAGGCCCCACATTCTTAAAATTATTCCATGGCTCCCCAGTTTATCAGAGTCAATCTCAAAATCCTAACATTAAAATAATTACCTTTTCAGCTCTTAATCGTCTAAGTCTTGCATCTTTTCTTGACTCCTTTCCACCTACACACTTTTCTCATGGGAAGTCATCTTTCTTCCTGCTTAGCCGGCAGTCACCTCTTTTTCCCCAGGCCTCGTCTCTACCATCATCCCCAGCTCTCTGTGACCTCCCTAGTTGGAGTCCAGCTGGGATCTGGGGAGAGCTCCACCGTGTGCACATGGGAGCCAGGCATGGGGGTGAGTGGGGGCTGGGGGAGGGGCCTCTGCAGGCTTGCAGGGCTCCCTTACTGCGCTCCATATCCACTGCCCGCACCCCCAGGCTTAGTTCCTGGACTTTCGGAGCCTCATTCACTTTATGATCAGGAACTAGCACTCAGTTGTCATTAAATGGAGCACAAATGGTGCCATCAAAATCACGCCTATTTATATACACTGCTTTTCATGTTCAGTGCTTTTTAATTTTTGTCCTGTCGCACAGTAAGGCTCCCTGGGAAGGGGAGGAATTAGATTAATATGTTGCCTTTGAGCGCATCACCGAAGTTCTAGCAGGGAGCACCGCTGCTCTTGTGCCCCTGGCCCGGGAACCGTGGGGAGCCCGCAGGGCTGTAAGGGAGGGAGGGACACTGCCTGCCGCCAGCCTAGCAGTCAGTGGGTGACAGCATCACAGCCAGCTCTCCCCACACCCTAAAATGTCGCCTTCCCTTCCCACGGGAGGGCTGCCCTTACCGCCCCTTTTGCCCTAACAGGGCGGAACTGCCCCTGTGTCCTCTAAGTCCCTGCTCTCCCGATTGCTTAAGGCGGGAGCAGATTGGGGGGTAATTCAGTGGTACTTTCTCGGGAGCTGCTGGAAGGAGAGCGGGGAGGAGCATGCCCCTGTGAGCTTGCCTTTCGGGCGCAGGTGTCCGCTCAAGTTAATCCCTGTGCCAAGGTCCTAACCTGGTCCTTGCCGCCTCCCTCTCACCCCAAACTGGTATGGACATGCCCTTGGCAGAACCCAAAGAACATTGCATTCTGCACCTTGCAGGCACCTAGCCTGCCCGGAGGAGTCCAGCTGAGTGGGAGAGCATACACGGAGCCCTCGTCCTTGGCCCCGTCTTCAGAAACCCAGCTGCAGCTGGCTCGTCTTGTACTGGTCTCATCATCTTTCGCTCTGTTTCTGCACGTGCGCGCGTGCGCGCGTGCACACACACACACACACACACACACTCTCTTCATTCCAACTAGAGCTGCTTCTGCCCTTCTGTTCAGCTCCATAGTTTGCAACCTCATCTTTCCAGTCAAGCTTCTCTGCTCCTCATCTAAATTTCTTTCTTTATACTAGGCCTCAACAAATGTAGTTATTTGCATATAATACTAGGTCACACCTTCTGCTTATGAGGAGTCACAAACTGGAAGAGTGACAGCAGACAGGCTCTGCAGTTACAATTTGGGATGCTCCAAGAGGGAATGTGTGGGACTGTTTAGCAGAACAGGCGTGGATGGGTGGATGGAGGGGTGATCGCTAGACAGATGCTTGGTAGAAAGAGTAGATCATGATTTAAATCGGAGGAAAGGAAGAGGCAGAGGTACATGTCCACGCTGTCAGACCAATAGGTGGTTGAGAGGCAGCTGCGTGGGCGGGTGGGAGGGTGAGAGAGAAAATGCACAGCTTGCACCAGAGGGAGGGAAGGTGCTGAGTCCCTGTCCAGGAAGGGTGGACAGAGGTGAGGTTGCTCTTCTCCCCCACTCTGGGCCCACACTGGTATAGAACCTGGAGCACCAGCTCAAGCCGTGAGTTTGCGTCAAGGCTTACAGTTAGTCGCTATTTCAAGACCGTTTGACTCTGACCTGCCCTGCAAACCTTGGCCTGAGAGAGGGAAGACCTGGGAACCAAATACAGATCATTTCTGGAGAAAAATTCAGATTATTTCTCAATGATGCATGTGAATTGCCACAATAAATCTACAGATGACAGATGTCAGGCGAATGTCCTGAATAGTTGGGGTATCATTTGCTTGTGACCAAAGGTAGTTGATTATGTGCCCAAACCAAAACAAAAGAATGATTTAGCAACTTCAAGGAGGATTTCTGAAACCAAATACGAATGAAACCGAGAGAGGACAGTTAAGCACATCCAAGTTTACGAAACTTGCTTATGGGACTTGAAATTACCCCCTTGTATTTTTGCTCCACTTTCTTATTCTAGTTGAACTATTTTTATTTTGTATTGCGAAATAAAACACTGGGCATGCTCCATTTTGGAACTAGAACTGCTCTAAGAAACGTAGGAAAATCATGGCAGATTCTCACACTTTGTTCAGGCGTGGGCCCTGCATCCCCTGTCTCAGTGAGGGACATTTCAGAGGCCCAAGCCAGAGAACAAGCCAGCCTTGCCCTCGACGGTAACCCCTCTTCACGCCCAGCACCTGAAACACTGCTTCCTGCCGGTAACCTGGGCTCCCAGGCTTCCTGCCCCCACCCTGCTGCCTTCCTCCTGGCCGGGTGGTTCCTGCACTGGCCCCTGCTGCTCGCCTTGCTTCGGCCTCCCGCCTAGCCCTCCACCCGCCCTCTCTCCAACCGGGCAGAGCCATCTTTTCCAAGCCCGCCGAGGGTGATGGCCCTGCCTTAGTGACTGTGCAAAGTCCTAGCCCTTCGGGTGGCACCCCCGAGGTCTCCACCCCCACTTCTGTCTTCTGCCTCAAGTCCCCACACCCCTCCGTGGCACCAGTTAAAGTTACCCCCACACCCTCATGCCCTTTGATCCCGGATATGTGGTTTTCCTTCTCCAGGGAATGTGCCCGCCTGTGTGGTTTCCTCCTCAGCCCTCAGGGTGAGCTGCGGTGCCCTTCCCTGCCCCGTGGTCAGCTCCTCCTCTGTGACCCCGGGCATCCTCCTCCCATCCCAGCAGGTACCACATTGTCCCTGTGCCCCTGAGACCTGAAGCTCCCAAATCCGTTGTATTTTGAAGTCGAAACCCCCAAAAGGATGGTATTTGCTTTGGGCCTTCGGGAGGTAATGAGCCTGAATGAGGCCATGAGGGTGGGGTTCTCAGGACATGATTAGTGCCTCATGAGAAGAGGAAGAGAGCCCAGTGCCGGCCCCACCTCCCTCCCAGCCAGGGAGACTCTCGCTGGACCTGCCTCTGCCAGCTCTTTGCTCCAGGACTTCCCAGAACTGTGAGAAATAAGGACGGCTTGTGTGAGCCGCCCCGTCTGTGGGATTTTATGTCAGTCCCAGCTGACGGAGACATAAGGGAAGTCTTTGAAAGCTATTAGGAGAGAAGGGAGTCCACGGACTTCGTTTTAAAGAACATCCCTCTAGATCCCAGGGGCTGCTGGACGACAAGGGCAGAGAAGAGGCCGGGGGGCCCGTGAGGAGGGCGTTGTGGTCAGGGGGTGAGAACCCACAGCAGGCCTCAGGTGGGTCACGTGTTCAGGCTCAGGGTGTGTGGAGGGCATAGCCACTCATGCCGTGGGCTGGCTTGAGTTGTTCCCGGCTAGGGCTAGGAAGACTCGACCTTGTGAAGCTGGAGGGCCGGGCGGAGCCCCCTGTGGAGGCGGGCAGGGACAGAGTGTGTGAGGGAAGATGAGAGGCTTCGTGCCCAGCACATGGATTTCCAACTGCCAGTTTAGCTTCCAAGTGGAAATGTCAGGGAAGTCGCTGGGGTGACGCTGCAGTCGCTGGGAATTCAGGGCTGGACACATAAAACAGGAGTTGACAAGATACAGCTAGGAACGACGCACTCGGTATTTTACAACTGGAACGGCCAGAGTTCCACTGGTCAGGACAAGTGCCAGCCTTACGGCCAAGGCTGAACAGCAGCTCCCTGCAGCAGAAAATCAGCCCAACTTGTGGTGCATTAGCTGGAGACATCCCACCCACGTGGCCATTCCCACGCTTACAGGTGAGCAGCCTTTACGCATCAGTCGGGAATGCCTGTTCTGCAGAACGCCGGCAGGTATCATCTAGAAATCTTAAGCGGGGTGCGGGTACATGTTCCCCTTTCACCAAGTTCTCACTGTACTGTACTTCCATGTAGGGGTAGGTACAGTGTTAAACATACTGAGATATTATCAAAACTCAGTTGGCAAGTGGTGATTTTGAGGAGAGCTGATGTGTATTTGAGTCCTGGATCTTCCCCTTGACTACTTACATCTACACAAAATAGTTTGTTTTTTCATTTTTTCTGAAAACAGAGTTGATAATACCAAAATAAGTCCACCTCACATCGGTATACTGATGAGAAACTGTATGTGAAGGACCTGTCACAGCACCCATGCTTTGTGCTGCTGTTTCCCACCAACATCCTAAGATTTTCAGCCCGAGGCCTTGGTGTCGCTTGCATTTTCAACAACAGCTGGTCAAATTGTTAGAACAGTCACGCCGTCAAATTCGGATGTAGAGCAGAACTTGCATTCAGCAACAGCGATAGATTGATGCATGTGGACAGGCCTGTCCACCGAAAAGAAGCACAAGATGGTTCTCAGAGGAAAGGCGGTTAGCTCTTTCTCCCACACCACGCTTGGAAAATCCAGCAGAAAATGCTTTTCATCCAGGGCGAGCTGTTAATTGTCCATTCATGGAAACACATTTGTTTGAGCTGCCACCGCCAAGCGGTCGTGGTCCTCTCCTTTGGGCACAAGGGTATCCCTATAAGGATAGGGACCCCCTTTTCCTCTTGATTTTTCTGGGCGCGGTACTGTGCTCCATCACGCGGTAATTAGGGTCAGGTATGTGTGAACTGGGTAGGAGAATCGGTGTTTGCTGCTCCTGCTGCACCCTCCCTCCTCTCTCCTCCCTCTCTCCCTCCTCTATTACCTTCGTCAGTCAGTCGTGGTCACGTGTGTATAACTCTGGAGTCACATTTTGACAACTCTGTATGTGCACCCTCTTCACTCGCCCGCCACCAAACCCCGCAGGCTGATGTGTATGCCCCTCCTTTGCCCATCCTTCCTCCCTCCCTCGGCTAGAGAGCGCACCACTCCAGCCCTAATGCCTCTTTGTTCTGGGGAGATGTGGGGAGAATGCCTTGGCCACCTTCCCAGGCAGGTGGAAGTGAGGTCAGAGACTGTTTTGTTTACTGTTGGTTCCTCAATACCTAGAAAGGTTCTTGGCACAAATGGGTGCTCAAGAAACACTTGTTAAATGAGCGTGGAAACAGCAGCGTCGTGCTGACTGGCACTCGGTGAGAACGGTGTGGAGGGGACGCACACCCTGGATGAGAATGTCATTCCCGTGGCTGCAGCTTCTAACTGATTTACAAGTGGCGTCACCTGGAGCTGTGACTGCCTTGGGATTCTGGATTTTACTTCCCAGCCCACCACAGAGATAGTGAGAGTGCTGAGCCCGCTTTTCTTACGACTGAATCAATGTTAATTGCCCAGCTTTCTCTTCTCTTGGAGAGAGGTCTCTCCTTGGAGGAACCTCAGACCTTTCCCTTCAAGTCAGTGGCTTTTTCCACAAGAATAAATCGTTCGCAATCCAGTGAGGTACTGATCTCTGCTTCAGCCTCCCTGTTCCCCACAAGATGCAAATGAAAATGCACACAGCCTAGGAGGATCCACAAAGGGAAAGAGAACAGACCTGAGGCAGCTCTTCGTGCACAGCACTCTGAGAGGCTAGTGAAGGGTTGTCGCTGTTTTGTGGGGTCTGGCCACTGAGCAGACCTGCTTCCCTCTCGTGCTTTTTATTTATTTTTTTTTGAAGATTTATTTATGCACACAAGAGCTGGGGTACAGGCCAGCGGCGTGGGAGGTGAGAGGATTCGCCAGAGACAGAGTGGGGAGCCGAACAGGCAGATCCACTGAAGTACACTGCTGAGGCGAACAGCGGGCGAGGCAGGAGAGGTCTGCTGCACCGTGTGGGTCCCCTCCCTGGCCGGGGACCCAACTGTTGCTGCAGTGGCTGCGGAAGCTGCGCAGTGTAGTGCCTAACTCCTGTGCCACCAGGGGGGCCCTGTGCTCTTTTTTTCTTAAAGCGCATGAAGACTTTTTTCAGAATCACTTCTAATAAAGTATTTATAATGCCCTGCCATTTTGTAAGGTGGTTGTAAATTGTTTGAATCTAATCCTTTAAATGGTAGCAACTGCCAGAAGGTTACTGCGTGCATGTCACACGCAAGGCGCAAGACTGAGTGCTGGGCCTGCGCTGTCTCGTCGGGGTGGTGCTGGCCCTCTGAGCCAACTGCTTGCTCTGTTCATTTTCAGAAGGAAAAATGAGAGGAGGTCTCAGCACCTTGTCCTCAGTCCCCACACTGGGCCACCTGCCCCCATTTCTGGCCCTCTACCCTCGTGGGGTTATTTGTCCTGTTGGAAATGATGGTTGCAGTAACCGCCAAATAGTCTGTGACATTAATTCCCTCTGGAAGTGCTATTTGATTATGATTAGTAAGCTGAATGAGCCTCTGATATCTGTGAATGCAGCGTTTAACTGATTTACAAATGACACTGTTTGGCACTGCTAGAGCTGTGTTTTCCTTCCCGCCTGGACAAGGGTTTCCTATTAGGCTGCGTTTGTGATGTCCTTTAAAGCCGCCTTCCTCAGATTGCCTAGGAGGTGTTGGAACTGTTGCCATAGACCTGGGTGGAAGTAACAGAACCCCACCTGCGGCAAGAATTGCCTTTTGCTTGCTACCCCCAAACACAAAGATAGACCAATGAATAGGTAGGCACCTTTCGAACAGCTGTATTTTGCACGTGCATCCTTTTCCACCCGTGAAGGCGCTCCACAAATGGCACCTTCCTAGGCCTGCGTGTAGCTTGCTCGTGTTGATGTTTTCTCGAGTAGAAACCACTTTATATTTGTGTGAGCACGTGTCCTTATTTCAGTCTTTGCATGCGAATGCAACCTTTCTTGCGTTTAGAACAGATGGTTTGGATTCGGGGAAGGTTTTCATTTGCTCAGGAACCTCTCGGTCCGTCTCCTCTGAGCTTTGATTGAGTAATAAATGATTAATGTCACTGTCATTCTGTAAGTTCTTGTGCCAGAGCTCCTCAGAGAGGATCATAAGTGTGTGCAGTTATTATTCCCCTAAATCTGAATAATAATGCTTCTGTAACAGATGTAGGCTTGGAGATACAGTTCCGTTCTTGGAGTCCTATGATATTTTATTTTTCTCTAAAACTTCCAAATTAATAGAACTTCCTAGATCCCCTAACTTGACCATCCTTGGAGGCAAGCATGGTCCCCAGACAGAATACTTAGCCTTGCACCCATGTTCCTTTCTAAAGCACTCTGTAGATGTCTTGCTAATTGCAGATAGGCTAGTGGCCCCACAGTGTCATACTTTGTCCTTTCTCTTCTCCCAGAAGCTGCAGGTCACTTCCAGCCTTAAGGAAGGCAAATGGATGCCAGAGATACTGTTTATCCAGTTAACACTTTGTTTTTGTTCTGAACTAATCCTCCAAGGCATTTGACTTGTTCTTTGTATGTTGGTGGGTACAGAGAGTAGAATTATCCAGAAGCCCTGTTATTCACGGGCAACAACTCACCAGATCATTGATTGGCCAACAGAGTATCTCAGGTAAGGAGAGTGTCGGTGAGGTGTTGCAGGTGTCAAGGCATCCAGTGCAGATACTGTTTTAAAAAGTCGATTCAGCCATCTTCATGGTAATTCTCTACATCTTCAATGGAGCTGTTCTCTGCTCACAAATAGCACTAGGGTTAGACAAGAGTCCATTTTTGAACAGTCCAATAAGTAGAATCATCACCTGCTTAGAAATAACAGTAAGTGGCTCTGGTTTAAATGAATAACACCTTTAGTACAGCAAAGGGACTAGATTGTAGTTAATACATTTTGTTAGTGATGCGTTACCTAAACCACAGTGTGAGGAACAGAACATTCCAAGATTCTTGGAGTAACCTAAGGTCATAAAATCACAGCATTATGAGTACTGACTACCAGCTTAGCGCTTGAAATCAGACTTACAAGCCTCCCTTGCAGCTAGGAGGCAGGCATGTCACCAGATGTGTCTAGTCTGACGGTCTTCTGACACCTTAGGCAGATTGACCAGTGTCAGGTAACAAAGGACTTGGATTTGGTGAGTATGGGTTTGAGGTGTCAGCAGTGTAACTTCTAATTCTTGGTACAGGAAGGACATTAAACACAGGCATTGGCATTGGCAGTATATTATTGATGTTTGTGGTGGCTCATTTCTCATCGTGCTAGTTCTGGGACTGGATTTGGAGTTTTTGTTATTGTTGTTTCCACTGGAAACAACCCTGATCCTTGCCAACAATTCTGGAAGCTACCTGATACTGCTGTAATGAATTTCTTAGAGCAGATGCAAAGGCTTTCTGTTAATAATCTTAAGACCCATGACTGAATAAATGTACAGGGCTCATATCCTATGTCTGCTAGTTCATTAATTAATGAGAATGAATTAATGATCAGACCATAAAAGCACACATGAATTTGTACTTGTGACATCTGCTACTTAGCATTGCACTGATATCAGTGTTTTTCAAGACAATATAACAAGAAGAAGAGTAGCTGGTTCTATTTTTGGTTTGTTTTGTATCTCCCCAGATCCAAACTCGATGTCAATATTTCGCTCTATTGAAATACTGTTCAATTTTTGTCAGGCAACAAAGGGCCATTGAGTAGAGTGATTTGAATTGTTATGCATAAGAAGAGAGAGGTGAAGTAGGTAAAGGTTTGGATTAATGTCTGAATTATCTGGCTTGTGAATAATACGGGCCGGATTCAGCAACTGCTCGATTCAGTTGCTCCTCAGCCCACACCCCGAATGCCCACTGAGGAACTTCCTCAGCAGCCCACAGTGCACATCATTTCCTCTGTATGAGCCTGCTCGAGAGGAGTTGGGTTGAAAGCTGCCCGAGGTCAGTGGCAGGAGGGAGCATTTTTCCACCATTCTTTCCACTTTTTACTCTGAATAGAGTCGAACTGATAAGAGTAAATTTCTGTGACATGTATTATTATCTAAGGAATGAAGTGAAGTTCTTCTCACTATTCGCCAATACACGACTGGCACCGAGGGCCTTAATTAGGAGGGACATGACCAGAACTGTTTCCCACTGTTTTAAACCACCCAGAGTCGTTCTGTCACCTCTCAGTGTAATGAAATAGCATATGCTGAAGGTGGTCGTAAGGTTAAGTGTCACTGCGTGTACCTTTAGTGTATGCAGAAGTGCCTGTGTTTTTGTTCACATGTACCGTGTACATGTAGAAAGTCGTTTTTATGGAGTTTTTTTTTTTTTTTTGGAAGAGTAAACTATCAAAATATTTACCTTTGGTCAGTAAATTCCATCCATCCTTCCTTAAAACAAGTGATGAAAATTGTTTTGACTCTTCAAAAACTGTTTCAGTCTTCAAAATTGGCTGTGGCATAAATGGTCACACACAAATCATTACCAGGCGCCAGGAATTTATGATACAAACTTCTCGAGATGATTCAATTAGATCAGCATTTTGTAAAAGCTTTTCTGAGGCTCAGCCCAGTGGTAAGTTCTGTCCAGTCTGGCATTTAACACAGTTTACTCCTCGTTGTTTTTGTGTTTAATAAATTAGGTAATTAAAAGAATATGCTCAAAAAAACCCCCAAAAAAACAAACACTAGTATTGCAGTATTCTGTTGATTTACTTTTTTTCCTTTTTAATGTCTTTTTGTCCAGGTCTAGAAATACAGGGCTTTTGAGGTTGGTGTAAACGTTCAGACTCTGCCTGGCAGTTTAGGGCGCAGTTTAGGGCTCAGTGTCCTTCGATTTACTGGCAGCTCCATGCAAGAAGACCAAGTAGCCAAGTCCAGCCTCTCACTGTCAGGTTTTCAGATCATTCAGAACAATGCTGAACCTAGTTCAAAAACATTTCTGTTAAGGAGATAAAAAGAATTGTAAGTTTTCCTAAAAACACTGAAATAACATTTCATTTTCTTTGTTATTGCCCTTAAAAAAAAAGTGAAAAAGAATCTCACCTTTAACCAGAAAGAAAGCATTTTTCATTCTAATAAAACGCCTTTCTCTTCTGTTCTTTCTTACTCACGTATCCTCTGTAGAGCGCTGTTTTTACCATTGAGCCCCAAATATGTCATGAAATGATGAATAATTTGAACGCTCAGAGGCTCTGTAATGGGAAAGATACCGCCTTTGAAAGGATCAGGGAAGGTGACAGGTATCAAACCCTTTAAACTTCACCGTTCCATGGAGGATCCCAGAAGAAAGGTCACCTAGACTTCTAACTTCATTGTGGATTTTTAAGTTCCAGTTCACATTATTATTAATTGTAGTTCCTATTAATACTATAGAAGATTTTGGATCTTCACTCCTGAATGAAAGTTATTCTGGTAGTAGATTAAGAACTCTAAATTGGTAGGATAGTATCTGACACAGTGTCATCTTACATAGAAGTCTTTTAAATAGAGTTTGTGACCATAAAGTCTTAAAGTATCCAGGAAGGTTGGATCTGGAAAATGGAACCTTATAAAGTCAATGGTTAAGATGATAACTCACATACAAAAATATTTCACTTTGAAAATAGTTCACTGCAGAGGTTCCATTTCCATGTCCACAAGTAGGAATGTGTGTTTACTAACTTGATAGTACTGCAAAAAGGCAGATAAATAGGAAAAAAGAACACACTCATTTGCAGCTGAATATTCATAAGTAAATACAGTCAGTGCTCATTATTCGAAGAGTCTGTATTTGCAAATTGACCTGTTGGCCAAAATTTGTGGGTAAGCCTGTCCACACTTGGGGTGCTTCCCCATTCACACCCTGACAGGTGGAGGGAAGAGTGAGCTCACCGTGAGGTAAGGCTTTGCTTCTTGCAACTGTCCTGCTCCACACAGCTGTCCCTTCTCATCATTTATTCGGTGTTATGGTTTTGTGCTTTTTGGGTTTGGGCATTTAAAATGCTGAACTGTCTCTCCAGTGCTGTCTTACTCATATTTAGAACTGAAGTGTGTTATTAAACAAAGAAAACAGTTTTTGCAGACCCCCACAGAGACTTAACCCCTTCATTCGTGCCATCAGTGTTACAAGAAAGGTTGTTTGAGGTAGATGTTAGTGATGAACTGCTGCTGCTGAAAGAAATGGCAGAGATGCATCCAACTCCGTGCCCCTAGTGAGTTTATAAGAAGCGAGAGCCAGACCCAGCCCAACATCCATCATCCCACAGCCCCCGGGCTCTGCTCACACGGGTTGAGTAACCAAAACAGCAACATATGCCGGACCTACGAACGGGGAATTCACATGCATGGTCATAAGTTCCTACAGCAGTGGAGCGGACCAGGAGCATTCACCCTGCACCAGGAAGCTGAGCCGTCAAGGGCAGAGCCCAAACGTCTCATGACAGACAAGGAGCGCTGACCTCACCCCTAAGCGGAGAGTAAAGTTGAGATTCTTAGAATGTTTCCTGATAAACCTAGAATGGGGTGAGACCCTCAGCGCCATTCTTCTAGGTCATAAAAAGGAGAGCAGCTATTGTTCCTTCTATCAGGAGAAGGGCAGAAGCTTCTTAGGACATCGTGATGTTTTCTTTGACTGCGAGGGGCAGAGGACTTGGGCAAGAACTGAGGCTCGGCTAGCCTTCTGAGTGCTCAGAGGCGTCAGCCCAGAACCATCTGCGTTCTGATGGCAATAGGCCGCCTGTGGTCACAGAGAACGGGTTGGCCAAGAGTTCCCATCCGAGGGCACAGGAGCCCACCTTGGGCAACTAAGGAAAATCTGCTTGGTCCTTCTGGGGGGACAGACTCCAAAGTGCTTTTCCAAGATTGAAGAGTCAAGGGTTATCTATTTGTGAGGGTTTAAGCTAATGCTTCTTGTTCTGTTCTTCTTGGGCTGTTCATTTGCTGAAATCCTACATCCTACAGTTATTGCCTGGTGATGCCACAGTCTAAAATGCCTATTTCATGCAGTCTTTTACATTTATCCCATTTATTTTGTAAAATATGGGCATGGAGGCCAGACCCAGCCCAGCTGTTGGAGTGCAAAATCAATCATCCCGCAGCCCCCTGGGCTCTGCTCACATTGGTCGAGTAATCAGTCAGTCATCAATCATCACGTTTATTTTGTAAAAAAAAAAAAAAATTAATCTTGTGTTTAAAATTATTTTTAATGCTTTCTGTCACTTAACTTTATAACAATAATGCATCGCTCTCGTTCTGTGCTTTCATGTGCCATGCACTGTTTTAAGGTCCTGTTATATATATAGCACCTCCTGTAGTTATCATAGAATGCCAGTGGAGACTCTTATTATCCCCATTTTGCAACTGAGAAACAGGCAGAGAGAGGTTCAGTTTCTTAAACGAGAGCCTGAAAACTGCACGTTCATGGCTCTTGAAAAGGCCAAATAGCATTCCTACCCCTAGCTGTCACGTGCAGTGTTCAAGTTGGCCAGGAGTAGATTCCAGTCACTGAGGAGTGAATTCCTTTATCTCCTGCCTTCTCGACGTCTCCATTCAGATGTCTATTTGCCATTTCCAGTGCATTCCCGTTTCCTCATGCTTTTCCTCCATCTTCACCTATTATTTTTGAACCAGTTATTCAGGACAGACCCCTTGAATTCATACTGTATTCCTCTGCTTCTCTCAAATCCCATACCTAATCGATGGACGGTTCCGCGGGCTCCATTATCAAGATAGCCCCAGAATCTCACCACATCTGCCCCTTTGTGACTCTAACCTAGTCTGAAGTTCCATTTTCTTCTGGCCTTAACATTAATGTCTCTTGGTTTGTGCCTTTGCTTCGAGTGTCTACATACCAGTTCCAGTGTCAGTTTTACTTTATGGAGGCTCTATAATGAATTCTCATCTAGCTCATTGCAAGAGTCTTAGATCCTAATAATGGCCTCCTCTACCTCCCTGTGTGTCCACCTTCCCCACACATACATCTCTGACCTCATTCATCTCCCACAACCCTTTTCATCTGCTCCTGACACACATTTTTTTTTTAAAACACTCAACTGCTGTCTTGCCTACCCGCTCAGTTCCCTGAGCTGTCTGTCGGCAAGGCTTGGCTTCCCTGGTCTCCCCTCAAAATGCACCTGTCAGCAAGGCTTTTCCCAGTACCTCTTCTTCCCACACCCCCAGTACTTACTTCTCCCTCCCTCTGCTTTGTTTTTCAGAGCACTTACCACTCTCATATATTTGCCTATTTGTTTGGCATTGGGCTGTCTTCTGCCCTGTGAACATAAGCTTTTTGAGGTCAGGCACATTGTTTTGTTCCGGGCTCTATTTTTAGTACCTCCAAGGACTTTGCACAGAGCAGGAACTCGGTATTTACTGGAAAAAGTACCAGATCCCCCATCAACAACTATTCATCAACTGCCTGTTCCCTGTCTTCAACAGTCTGTGGGCTAGAGAAGGCGCGTATAAATAACTGGGAGGGTAAGTCAGAATCTGTTTGTACCCAGACATCTGCTCAGCGAGGCAGGTGGTCCCTTCCTCATTTCTCCATGTGCTTGGTCAGAGAGAGGACTTTGCTTCCATCAAGGGCAAAATTTCAGGACAAGGCAGGGCTTTATAAGTAGTACTGTGGCTAAGAGGTTGGTAATTGTTTTGTAGGAAGCAGAAAGCTTTCCTGGCAATTCTTAGGATGCCTAACTATTAATTACGGGTCAGCAACCGGCCAAGGTTTGACTTTCCTTTATTTCGTAATTGCAGAAATGTGGACTTATTGTTCACCAGAAGTTGGTTTAGGAAGCTGACTCAGCCTAAACCAACCCACTGAGACACTGATGTCAGAATCTTTCAGTCCTTGAAGAAGCATTAGCTCAGTTCCTTCTCTATGCCAGAGTGTGCTGGTTCTTGAGTGCAGGCAGTAGAAACTCAGCCCCAGATGTCAGGGAGCCCCGTTCTCCTGGGGCAAGACCTCTGACCTCTCAGGCTGGTGCCATCTTTGTCTGAGTGTTCACATCAATCACAGTTGCTTCATATAAAGAAAGTGGGGGCAAAAAATGTGCCATCACTCTCTACCCAATGATTAAGGATGCACATTTTTTTTTAAAGATTTATTTATTTATGCATACAAGAGCTGGGGTACAGGCCAGAGGTGTGGGGGGTGAGAGGATTCACCACAGAGAGCGAGGAGCAGAACAGGCAGATCAACGAAAGTACACTGCTGAGGGAAGCAGCGGGCACAGCAGGAGAGGTCTGCCGCGCCATGTGGGTCCCCTCCCTGGCCGGCAGCAGGGATCGAACTCGTGCTGCAGTGGCTGCGATTTGCTTCATAGTGCGTTGCTTAACCCACTGCACCACCAGGGAGGCCCAAGGATGCACATTTTAAGTGATGAAAGCCCTTTAGGACAACCACAGTTTCACTCATTCCCCCCCCACCCTTTTTTTGTAACTTGCAAAGTATTATCATACACCAAGCACACTGCAAGGTGACAGAAAGGATCTGATTTTGTTTCTGTTTTTGCGCCATTTCCATCCAAGCCATGTGTCCTGATACACCTCGACTCTGGAAGGGAATTTGATTTTCGTTGCCTCATTAGGTATCCAACAAATGGTAGGATGTGTTGTGAGCAGGAGGATAATGGAGTCAAGATGGCTTCTTATTTTCATTTTAATCTGTACTTTAACATTGTCTTTTGTACTTAAACCGAAGTGAGTCTCAAAGGGCCCTACAAAATAAAGGTGAGTGCATGCCACGTCTGTGGACCGCAAGCAGTGGCATTTGAGTTCAGAGCTGCCCTGCATTCCCATTGCAGCCTGTAGGAGGAAGCAGGTCCAGAAAGGAAGCTCCTCAGTCTCAAAGGCCAAACAGGCAAAGTCTCCCGGGAACAACAAGAAGCTCTGCTTGTCTGGGGTAGAGAGTCCAAAAGAGAGATGTTGGGGTCGAATCCTCTGAACCAAGGAAGGCCTTAAAATCTTGGTTTCTTTGTGCTTATATATATAAGGCACAATGAGAGGGTCACTGGGGGGCAGGTGATAGCCAAGGGACTGAAGAACAGGAGGTGGAAACCAGTCCTGGCATCCTTCCCTGAGCGGAAGGACACATTCTTGAATGTGAACCCCACTCAAACATTCCGTCTCTACCTTCCATCGTCTAACTGTGCTAGGACGGTAGTCGGCACTGCAGGGCTGGCAGCGTGCCGGAGACACTGAGAGCGAAAAATTACGTCACAGTTCCAGTCTTAGAAAGAAAACGGTGGCGTGTGATTGTTACAGTACTAACGTGAGGGCACCCTTGGGTGATAAAAGGGGAACCCAACTTGGGAAGCAGCTCGCTGCTGGCGAGCAGCCAGAATCATTCGCACTGTGTTCATTATTTTACCAGCAAAATACCCTCACCCACAGCATGATTTTTTTTTCCTGTCCAATAGTAATTGTCTTAAATTTCGTGGGCCCCGTGAGGGCTGTTTTTTGTTTTTTTGTTGTTGGTTTTTCATTCTCATAACTCACTGTTAGTATATACAAGTCATTTTTGTGTACTGGTTTTGTAGCCAGAACTTGTACTGATTCTGAGTTCTCAGAGTCTTCTTGGTGGAATCTTAGGGTTTTTTTTATACAGTTAATGTTGCCATCACCGAGCAGAGGCAGTTTTACTTCTTTTCTGATCTAGATGCTGTTTATTTTTCTCTTGCCTGATTGACGTGGCAAGGACTTGTAGCACTACGTTGGGTAAAAGTGGATGTCTGGTTTGGGTCACAGCCCCTTAAGAAGTGAAAACCACCCTTAGACTACGCAGAAATGGCTGGCTGCCTGCTGGGGCTTACGGGCGGTTGTTTACAGCTCCTGACTAGGGCCTGAGCAATAGTGAATAGCACAGCGAGCAAAGACACTACCCTGGGGAAGTGGGCCTCCCTGGTGCACCGGTGAGATGATGTCACCTTACGGTGTCCGTGTGATTTTCCTGTTACCTCCTTAAGACTTGGAGTGTCTTACTCTCAGCCAGTATGCCTTTGTAGGGACAATGACCGTGGTCGGCTGGGGCCACCGGTTCCGTGGCAGAGATAATGCAAGTTGAATCGTGCTCAGTCGCAGGCACCATGGGCAGAGGGTTCAGGGCGGGAGAGGAAGCAGAGGGGGCTTGGCGGCCAAACAGGTGCTCCCGGTGGGTTCTGAAGGAGACAGGGGTTCGCCTGGAGGAAAGAGAACCCAAGGGTGATGGCGGAGACTGGCCAGTGGCTGTCACAGGAGGGAGCTGAGTCTCGCTGAAACCTCCAAGAGTTTCTGGAGGCCAGAGTGAGAGGAGGTGAGGGCGGTTGACGTGGCGGTGCGTCATGCAGGGTAACCACACTGGCTTCTCTCCTGGGGCCGTTCTGGTTTACTGGTGCACACATTAGCCCCCACTTTCTTTCTTAGTGTCCCCATTTGGGCAATTAGTGACCTGATAAATGGGTCACGTTAAGGAGCCTGCTCCTTAACATACAATCAGTGGGAGGCCACTGAAGGCGTGGCAGCGGGCGCAGTGCTGTGTGAGGGCGCTTTGGGATGCTGGGCGGATGAGACTGGAGACGTGGGCGCCCCGGTCCACGAGGACATCGGGGTGGGGATGCACACGGTTGGACTCTGTAGCTGCTTCCCTTCCTTGCCCTGCGGACAGCTGCGTCCCTGTGTTTGCACACACGGAGTGGCAGCGTGTCTGTCGCTCGGCCGCACTTTAGCTGTGGACCTGCCTACCCAGCTGGCGGCACCACAGCACGAGCAAGGGGTCACGCTGCAGCGGCTGACAACTGTCCGGGGCAGGCCCACCACTGGCCTTTGCACAGCCGGGTCCCCGCCTTGTGCACTGCTAGGGAAACCGGCGGAATGACTGTGAGAGGGAGCTGCTCCTCTTGGGGCCAGCTTCTTGTGCACTGCACACCCCGCTCCTGGAAGTTGTAGGTGCGCGGCTTGGACAGCGCATTCGTGCACCCCATCATGCACCTCTGAATGAAGAGTATGGCCAGGACTTCCGAGCCAGAGACAGCCACTGAATCGGAAACATTTCCCTTTGATTATGTCTGTGCAGCATTGGGGCAGCTGGACAGAACATTTTGCCTAGGAGTGGAGGTGACAAAACCAACTTTGACCAAAAAAAAATCACTTTTTGGCTTTTTTTTGTGAACAGAACTAAAATGTATCTTCTTTATTCACTTTATAATATTCCTATAAGACAAATAAGAAAAACTGAATTGAAACGGAAAACGAATACAGAAAAAATATTATGAAGTCTAAGGAACTATTTATTGTCCTATAAGAAATGTATTGCTTTAAATATAGGACATATCTATATATATAAAACATTTAAAATCACTGCACTGTAATAAAATTTAGAACCCCAAGGAGTATGACAGTAATAAGATGATAGAAATTCATAATCTTTAAAAATTAATGTATTTATTTTAAAATGTCTTATAAAGAGAAAGCTTTATCTAGAGGGTCTTCAGCAATTTGCTTAACCACTGTCAATAGCTAGACTGAGAAAATTGCCAATTTTTAGTACCCTTTATTAGCTCCCTTTCCCCCATTAGTTACAAAACAATCAATCTGATGTCATAATATTTGCAGAACGCCCTCCGCTCTCCCAGCGGGCTCTGAGTGTTCATTTTCAGCACTAACTGCCATCTGGCTTCCTCGTGCATTTTCTGCCCCACTGGAAAGTGTTGCCTGTTTTCTCTGTTTTCCACAATCTGGAATTTCCCTGCTCTTCGCTGATTAAGAAGATCGCTGTTCTCACCTCCTCCTCCAAGGCGCCTCACTGTTCTCACCTCCTCCGCCAATGCGCCTACCTTCATCCTTCCACCCCTACAGTTGGAAGCACATTTTTCCAGGTGATGACGACACGCCCTTTGCGCTGCGCCCACGTCCTTCTCTGGGTCCTCGGGTGGACTGCGGTGTATGGTCACTGGCCACCCTATTCCATAGCTTCTCTCCTGCCCTACTCCTGGCATCCTTGGGGGCTTCTGATGCTGCTAACGCCATGCTTCTGTGCAACCCCCTCTGTCCTCACGACCCGTGCTCTCCCTTTGATTAGCTTTTTCTTCTATTCCAAAGTTCAGCAAACTTTCTATAGAAGGCTAAAGATTTTAGATTCCTGTTTGACTTTTGGCAATCTCGTTAGAAAGGAGCCATGTTTTAGGTGAGGGGGGCGAGGTTCTGTGCCATGGGAGTGTGTGGGAGAGAGCTCTATGCAGAGAAACTCGTGCACAGGCAACCCTGGGGGCTCCAGAGGCTGCAGGGAGCTGGGGTGGTGGTGCCAGGCGGGTGGAAGGGCAGTTGATGGGCACGATGAAGGAGAACGCCCTGAAGGTGGACTCTGCTGGTCGGGCCACAGTGAGATCTTTGCTGTCACTCAGCTGCTCGTGGGGGGTTCTGGGCAGGGGGCAGCAATGTGACTTCAACTGTAGCAGGACTGCCTTGCTGCTGGGAGGGGCACAGAGAGGCAACTGGGTGGAAACGTAGGCTTCTCTTCCAAGTATACTTTTTGGAGGATTTGCCTTTTGACTGAAATTTGGGTGTGGAAGAAAGGATTCCAGACTCTGGATTTATCCATGGCCTGGAAGGTTCAAAGCACCGAGTGGAAAAGGTTTTAGGGGGAAGTTCAGGGGTTCTTCAAGCTGGCTTGGTTTGAGGTGCTGTGAGACAAGCAGATGCCCCAGATGTATGCGTGGTCTGACAGTGAGTACAAGTCCTTGATTTCAGGTTAAGTAGACAGTTGTTCTTAAAGTTAATAATAACCACTCACCGAGGTGAACTAATGGTCGCTGTGAATGCTTGAAAACTTGTATGACCAGCTGCCTGGTGGCTGATGGGCCTAGTCGTGTCCACCCCTGGGTCGGTCAAATCCTTTGTTATTCCAAAGTGAGCTCATAAGTAACTTGCCCGAGTGAACTCAGAGCCTTTACGTTTTCGTCTATGTCAGCCTAAGATTACACTGTGTGCTTTTCCTGTGCGTGCATATTATCCAGAGGAATAATGCAGAGGTTAATGTATGTTCTCCAGGGGAATCCAGAATTTTTAAGTGCTTTCAGCATAAAAATAGTTAATAGAAAACATTATGAGATAATACGGGTGCTAGCTGCAGTTTTACATTGTACTTATTACTTCATCCGAAATTTGATGCCGTGACAGGGAGATCAGGTGGTTCTGAAGGGACAACGGGATCTCGGGGTGAAAGAATGCACCAGACAGTGTGGAAAGTAGCAAGAAAGCAGGTTTATTGAACCCTGCTCAAGAAACGGGGCAAGAAGAGAATGTCTACGCAGTAATGGAAGCTTGAAGCACTTTTCATGCTCCCAACTTGTGGGCTTTCTGGCATTTCGGACACGGGTCTGTGTTGGCTGCTCGCCACTCAAGTCTCAGTCTGAGAATTCACACCGGCTTTTAATGGCCATAGGTAGGCGAGATGGCCCCTTTCCAGTAATAATCATTGGTTCCTCTGTCGCCCCAAGGTCTGCAGGCCAGCCCCAGAGTAACTCTTCAGCCCCCTTGGGCTGTTCAAAAACTCCCACCCCTGCCTGCCAGGCAAAGATCAGACAGAGCTTTTAACCCTGCAAACCCCAGCATTTTAGATTCATATGTTTCCTGCTGTGGAAGGAATCAATTCCAGTGGGGAAGGAAGGACATTTATGAAAAGTTGAGTTTTCAGAAGGGGTTGGACAGATGAGAGTGTTTACACTAGTGTATCGCTAAGGAGACTTCAGTTGTGTTATGATAACAAGTCATAAGAGAAGGATGGGCGATCTAGTTAAGTTTTCCCATTTACTCTAATTCAGGGCTGTGAAAGAAGCAGCACATTTGCTCAGTTAATTTTCGAAGAAGACATATTTGTAATTTGGCACTATAAATGTTTTTAAAATTGCTCTCTAGCTACTCATTTTTAAAAATCCCAAATAAAATGAAATGTGTTTTCAACTTAATTTTGTTGGAATGTTAAATCCCAGATTTAGAGGCTTGTAATTACACTCATTGGTAATAATTGGATTGTTTCTTTTCTGCATTGTTTATTAGTCATAATTTTACCCAGAAATGTAGAAATTCTGATGCATGAAAAGCATTGTCTAGGATCCTCTGTAAAGGCTCATGCAACTCAGTGCCTACCAAGACTTTTTTCTGTAATCTTCATTAAAAAAAAACCAAAGCTATCACAATTTAGTGTCTACTACATGCATACATAAAAGTTAAGCAAAAGTTCCACAAAACAATCAGCAACTTAAATGAGAATGCCTTCAATTATGTATTTTTTTGAAGATTTATTTATTCATGCACACAAGAGCTGGGGCACAGGTCACAGTTGCGGGAGGTGAGAGGAGTCACCAGAGACAGAGCTGGTGGCAGAACAGACAGATGGACTGAAACACACTGCTGAGGGGAGCAGCGGGCCAGGCAGGAGAGGTCTGCTGTGCCATGTGGGTGCCCTCCCTGGCCAGGGATTGAACTCACGCTGCTGTGCTGCGGATGCTTTACGGTACGGCGCTCTACCCACTGCGCCACCAGAGAGCCCTTAAGACAGGGTTTTGGTGGACAGAAGAGGCTTGGGGAGAAACAGATGATGTTGGTGACTGTCGAAGACACTGGCTTCAGACTTTAGAGAGAGCACATCAACCCCGGATAAAAGCTCCCAAAGGAAACACACCCACTCTCTGAGTTCTGGCCAGGGATTGAACTCGTGCTGCTGTGCAGCGGATGCTTCACAGTGCGGCACTCAACCCACTTGCACCACTAGGGAGGCCCTGGGATGTACATTCTATATAAATATAACAGAAAGATGGTATTGAGCCCAAGATGTTAGGGTCTTCTTATTGAAGTACTACTGTGGGACATAGTGCCACCTTGAGATTTCCATAAAATGCAAACCATGTGATGACAGTGCTTGTCTGCCCTCTGTGATATCCCTCCTGCTCAAGGATATCTGTGTGTGATCTCTGATGAGCTTTATAAGTCCTGGAAGATGGCATAAGGTAAGAGAGAGAAAAAGGCAATCAAAGAGGGAGGTTAGGCTCTGATTGAAATACATAACAGATAATGATGCAGAATTGAAAGAGGACTTTTTTTTTAAATAAAGGAAACTTGAGATGAGTACTAACTTCTCCAAGAAATGAAGTCACTTTTCCAAAAAAGCAAGTAGAATAAGTAGAAAGGAAGCATGCAATTAAATATACCACAGGGTAACCTCAAGTTATTTTTCAAAGAAAACCAAGAATATTTCCAGATACTGCTAAGCTTAGAAAATAGATCCATCATTTAATTTCTCCCTACATATATCATTTCATTAAAAATCAGCAGGAAGGTGTAGTAAATGAATCATCGGTTTACTTTCCTGTTCCATTTAACCGGCTCAGAGATGCTGCACATAGCTGCTTAGGACGTCTTCTCTTTCAAGCGAAAGAATGGATGGTTCTCTCCTGTGCTGCGGCCTGGGGTCGGTGTGCCTGGCAGTCCTGCTGTTGGCAGACTGGCCGTCGCCCTTCCCTTTGTCCCATCTTCCCAGGTCGAAGTTCTTCCAAGTAGCAGCTATTCTGACGAGCCAGATGCCCCTTCGGAAAATCTGGCTTGTGACTAGCTGTGACTGTTGGAAGACCGGATGGCCTCTCACACTCAGTCCTGAGTGTCACTTGCTAACCCTGTAGGTGCTGAAGTCGATTTCACCCAGAAATAGGAAACGGGGTGGGAATGGGGGAATAAGATCGGCGATCATGGTGGGCAGACTGGATGTGCCTTGACCTTCAGGGCCGATCTTGGGATTCAGTGACTTTTATTGTGTTCTTTTAAAATAGTTTTAAAAATTAATATGACTGGCATTCCCCATTGAGATTTCATATTAATTGCACTTCAATAAGTTCTCAATTTAAATTCATTCTTAAAGTATAAGCAATGAGATGCTTTAAAAATAATTTAATCTTAGTTATTAGTTTTAAAAGACATTCTTATCACTACCAGGAAAATGTTTGAAATTTCATTTTAAAAAATTGGGGGTTTCTGATGTAAGCATTATTTTAACACTTGAGTACTGAATAGTGGCTTATTTGGCACTTATTAATGGGGCATATTATTAAATATTTTGTCAAAATGATATCCCTTATGCAACGTTAGGGATTTACATGTTCAAATATCTAAAATTAGAGCAGACTGTAGTTTCTGCGGCTGACCACTTTGTCTTCGTCAGCTAAGTCAGATTCCCAAACATTTTATACCCCAATTTTAAAAGGATTATGTTAAGACAAGTTAAAAAAAAAGTATGAATTATGTAAGGCTATTTTGCCTTTTACAACAATGGCATGGTTAAAATATCTCTATGCCTGTATCTGCTTGTCTTCCCACTCAATTTAAAATAAAATGACGGGCACATGGACCCAGTTTTGTAGAAACAATGTGCGTGTAAGTTCTCAAATGCACCCAACTTAAATGTATTTTTATGCATTTAAGAGAGAAGATTGCTTTACTCAATGTATTATTTTTTACTTTCATTATATGAGATAAAGAAAACCTTTGTGGAGATTTGCCTTCAGTGTTCTAGAAATGAGTGATTCTGAGTTGAGTATTTTAGTACTTTTGTATGTTTTATTTGAAAAGATTTTTTCCTCTAGAAATGGCCGGCTTTGTTAGAAGAAACAGTAGTAGTAGTTGAGCTGAAATTTCTCTCCTGAGTGGTGCCATTTGACTGCTACAATGTCTGAGACTAGTAAATGATACATTTTTTTTTAAATTAACAAGTGAACTCATTGCTGGCATCTGTCTGAGAAGGCTTGGCACAGCGCTGGCCTGACTTGGCTAGTGCTGGCTCTCGCTGTGAAATATAATTAACTGCTGATGAGAATATAAAAAGTATCTGACTTACAAGCTGCCATTTTTGCATCCCGGTATGGGAATCGAATCCAACTCCCTCAATTCTTGCAACACAGCAAAGTTAAAAACGCAAAAGCTACCTCATTTATAACCAGGACTCGGTGCTGACAGACAGTGCGAAGGGGGATGTGATGCAGTCTACTCTGCGTGAATTACTCTGTTAGTGTTACGGTAATAGTGGCCGCCCTGCCCCACCTCTCTCAGCTCCGGAGATTTAGACCGACTCTCTGGTTTAAGAAAGAGGGAAAGGTTTAGGCCTTAGGTGTGATCTACACTTTGGATTTGCTTGCATGTTTGAAGAACCTTTTTGTCCCTCACAGGTCCCATACTTGATGGCCAGGAATGCGAATTTTCTTCTAGATAAGCTCAGTGACGCAGTTCCAGTTTAGGGAAAGTTGCTTATTTCTGGACTTGGTTTTTGCCTTTGCGCCAGCTTCAGGAAAGAATGGCTGTCCGGGTGTATTATAGCCTGTTTTTCTCAAAGGCTTTTCTCATGATCTGTTACCGTTTCTTTCTGAGCGCTCTCAGGGGCGACTGCAAGCAGGTGAACTGCGTCGGCCTTCTGCGCAGCGTATGGCTGGAGGGGCGCAGTCCTGGTGGGAGCCGGTGAGCCGTCTGCTCCCGCAGCCCAGGCCCCAGCCGGCTGGCCACGAAGTCAGTCTTGTGCTAACAGCTATGGTGAATGCAACCCCTGGACTTCCCCTAGTGTAAGGAAAAGAACTGACATTAATGTATAGAGAAAATGAATGCAAGATTTTACAGCAGTGAGCACAATGTTCAGACCTTGAAAAGGGTCTCAACCCTTAAAGGGTTTTGTGTTGTTTTCTTTTTTAAGATTGATTTATTGATGCATATAAGAACTGGGGTACAGGCCAGAGTCGCAGGAGGTGAGAGGATTCACCAGAGACAGAGTGGGCAGCAGAACAGGCAGATGGACAGAAACACACTGCTGAGGGGAGCAGCGGGCATGGCAGGAGAGGTCTGCTGCACTGTGTGGGTCCCCTCCCTGGCCGGGGATTGAACTCACGCTGCTGTGCTGCGGATGCTTTACGGTACGGCGCTCTACCCACTGCGCCACCAGAGAGCCCTTAAGACAAGGTTTTGGTGGACAGAAGAGGCTTGGGGAGAAACAGATGATGTTGGTGACTGTCGAAGACACTGGCTTCAGACTTTAGAGAGAGCACATCAACCCCGGATCAAAGCTCCCAAAGGAAACACACCCACTCTGAGTTCCCATAAAGACATAGAATATGTGTATGAAGACTCGATTCCATAGTTTCACTAATAAATAAAAATTGTCTTCCTTCCATTGTGTTTTTCAACTTTTTGCTTTACAAAGATCGTGAAGGAAGTGGCTGGCGTAGTTACAAGGAAGGAACTGTGTACCTGCTTATCCCCAGTAGCGCACTGCTCACTTTGTCTCCTGTGTCAGAATGCATTCAGAATGTTGAGTGAATGTGGAATGTTGAGTCTCACTTCATCCAGTGACTGATTCAAAATAGTGGAGATTATTCTGGAAATGCGTGGTGCAGAGGACTAAAGTTGCCCCAGTGGTTTTTCCTTTAGCTGTTCCCTCATGCTTGCTGGTTACATGCCTTTGTGCAACTGATTTTGACCCAAAACAATGTCATGTTTGGCCGTTAGGCGTGCCTCCGAGCAGCTCCTGCTGCAAAAGTAACTCGCTCTGAAATGATGAGTATTTCCAGGTCTTAGCAAGGTCATGCTCGTCGCATGAACCAGAAGCCAGCGCTGCATCTCCAGTTACACCTGCATTTTCCACTTCCGTTTGGCACCACAGGTCTTTGTTCTTTCCATAAACCTGTGGTCCCACCTGCACGAGAAGCTTTGACCTTGACACAGTGGACGAGGAGAATAACCGTCACGTCCTGCTCACACCGTGGCGTCGATGCTTCTGTGAGCATTGAGAGCATGGAGTCGCACAGAAAGATTGGGATCTTCAGGTCGTTATACCGCTATTTGAAGCCCTTTCAGAAGCTAGCGTTAGCGCCGCTTGCCGAGGTGTGTGTGAGGCAGTCCTTCAAAAGTGACTGAGCTGCTGCCTGACCTGACCTTCCTTCCCATGCCGATAGAGTGTGAACCAGAGACAGCCTTGAGCCAAACTTTGGGTTTTGTTTGGGAGCATAAGGTTAACAAAAGGTAGACAACAGCAAAAGACATGGACACGGCAAACAGTGCCTTCCATGCCGTCGGAGTGACCCGACAACTGTTGGTGCGTCAGTGGTTTTATTTCTGAGTTTTGGTGGTAACTTATGTCCGAAAACACGGGGGGGATATCTACCACCGGGTAGGGTAAATGCTCGAAGGTGATTGTGTGAAAGAGCCTCTCTGAGGGGCCGTGTCTCTGGGAAGGGTGTGAGGACTTGGGGGTTATGCTTCCGGCGTGTCTGTGTGGATGGCAGAGAAATTCTGTGTGCTAAAGAAGGGGCGTGTACGAGAGCCGGTTAATGAAAACTGGATTATGCTGCTCTGTGGCGTCAAGGCTGATGGTACGAGAAGAAGACCAGGGAGGAGGCTGCCGTGTGTTCCTTTCATGCTTGCCACACGAAAGGAGGGTCTGAGGCCCAGCTTCCTCGGCCGCACTCTCTGTGATGGGCCCCTCCTCGTGATGATTACAGAAAATCCACAATTTACACGTGACATCCCGTAATCATGGGGAAACAAGTCTCCCTCCCTACTTTGGAAAAACTCCTGGTGAAGGATTCAGAGAAGACGCCAGCAGTGGGTCATACATGAACTCCAAAGGGGTCAGAATCAGACTGCAAAGAACTGACCTGAAGAGCCTGTGCACCTGGCAGGTCCCTGGGCGCTGCAGATGCTCCCTGTCGAGGACCGCGGGGCAGGTGAAGCGCTCTCTGGCGCCCGTGTCGGTGGTCATCGCTGAGTGGGGCATGTGGTAATGGCAGGTCATGTAGAAACCTGTATCATGTGGTGGTGACTTTGCAAAACACCGCGTCCCTGTCTGTCGTTTTTCCTGCCTTGTGTTGCTCCCAGCGAGTTTAGCTACCCCAGGAGATGTGGATCCCCGGGAAGAGCTTATCACCTGTGGGGACACTTATGGGGAAGTGGGTGACTTATGCAAAAATAAATAGCAGAGAAAGCAGTAGGTACGTTGCTGCTCTAGAGTAGACAGTGCTTTCAGTTCAGAAGAAAGGAGGGTTCGTCACAGTGCATTACCAGCAAAAGTCTAAGTCACTGGAAAATTTAAAGCCACGTTAATTTGAGGAGACGGTACATCACTTTATTGAAAGTCCTGGCTGTACTTTCGGACTGATGAGTCTGGTAACTCGAGTTTGGAAGCAGAATAATCGACACTGTTTTGGCAACTTGGCCAAGAGTGCTTTGTGGGAATTTCCTGGGGAAAAGGGTGGGGGGAGCAGGATCGGGAGAGCATTTAGAGACTGCTCCTTCCTGCTGCCAGGCTGAGTCACGGAGGACCCGGCAAGGGCGGCTGCAAAGGGGGGAGGAAGGAAGGGGCTCGGGGGAGAATGGCTGGAACCAGGTGGATTTGGGTATGTGGCTGTGTATTACAGCATTCATTAGTGTTTACTTATCATCACCTGGCAACATGGGGCTGGTGTTTTCCCTTTCAGTTAATCTTTCCAACCATTTTATAAGGTATATGTACTATTATTGCAAGACAATTACAGAGTTAACAATGATCACAATGTAAACCTTGGGTCTTGTTGAACCCGAGCCTTGCTATGAAATACTAACCCATCAGAGGTTCAAGTGAAGCAAGATGGTACCATTTTTACCTAGGAGATGCCTGTTAGAAATCTTGCTTAAGTTGAGCTCTGGAACGTATGCATAACTCGGACTCCATTTTCTTTTTTTTTGTAGTACGGCTTCATGACAGCATATCAGAAGAAGGATTCCATTACTTGGTCTTTGACTTGTGAGTATAACACGCTTTATCCTCATTTATTATCCGTTGTCTATTTGAAGGCCATTTTGGAATGAACAGGATTTCTTTTCATTTTACAGTCCAAAGTCATGGCCCTGTGCATTTTTAAAAACACCTATAATGCTTTAGATATCATTTGAAGAATATATTCTTAATTCTTTTGAAATCACGTCTGTTTTCCTTCTGCATTGTTCATTGTGATACCGTAAGTCTGTTCTTTGCGTCATCTTGGGCTACAGAAATGGCTGACACAAACACAGTTACTCATTGGACATTTTGAAGAGGATGTATAATTTACTGTATAACATGGAGATTCAAGGAGGGACTCTTGTTAATTCAGTAGTTCAACAGCATCATCCAAGTCCACTCTGACCCCGGCTCCCTGGCTTTATTCTCAGACTGGTATGGTAAGGCTGTTATTGGTTGGCGTGCTAGTGGCCAGTGGAAGACATTTTCTCTTGTTCCTTTTTAGAATGAAAATTCTACCCAGTAAACCTTTCTTCATCTCACTGGCCAAGACTGGTTCACATCTCTACCCTCAACCTGCCACAGCAAGGGGGATGTGGTGTCAGGATGGATTGAAAGTAATTAGCACGTAGAGACTGAGGTTCTAGCAACAAGAATGAAGCAAAAGTAGAATCTTGCTGAGCAGAGCCTAGCACTGGCTGGTGCATGCGTGTGTGTGTGTGTGTGAGTGTGTGTGTGAAGGGGGGGTAATAGTGAGAAAGGCTGCTTGCATGCCAAGAATACACTTCCTGCAGATCACTTTGATACTATATATCAAAAGTGTCCATGTTATTTGAAAGGTACTCATTGCCTTAACCTTTATAATACGGGGAAAGGGGAAGAAAAGGAAGAAAACCATATTAAGGATCCAGTAATAAACTTGTCTAACAATTCACTCATAAATGAGACTGCTAACTAGCATTTTTATGCGTTGTTTGGGGACTATATTTTAAAGTGTTATTTATTCTAATCTGAGTCTAAAGTTGGGTTAGTTCTCGGTTTGGCCAACTCGGTTCTTCAGTGATGTGATTAAGAAACCAAGGTTATTCCATTTTTCTGTCTGTTCCTTGTAGCATATGGGTTGATGTTCAAGTTCCCCTTATGTTCTCAAGCTGGCAGCTTCATTTTCAGGTATTACAGTGATTTCCAAAGAGAAAAAAAAAACATCTTCAATTCATTCCCTTTTCATATATTTTCACCTATAGGGAAAATCTTTCCCAGCATTTTCTGAGGAGATGGCTGTTGATAAGCCTTGTTTAGATTTGCGTCTCACGCCCTTGCCTAAGTATCACTAAAGGAAATGGATTAATAACTGAGTTTCGTCAATCTTGATGGGTCACGGAGGAACCTGGCTTCCCCTGAATCGTATGCAGACTCACTGAAGTACTAAATCATGGTTCTGTTGTCAAGAGAAAAGGAGGAATGCTGCAAGACTGGCCGTCCAGCAGTCTGCTCCCCGCTCTTCGACTGCAGTGCCACGTGCTGCCCTGCTCTCGCTCAGAGCTCTCTCGTTTGCTGACATTCCTAGATCAGCCTTCTTTATGTTTTTTGGTAAAGATTTATTTATGCCTACAAGAGCTAGGGAGCAGGCCAGAGGCACAGGGGGTGAGAGAAGTCACCAGAGACAGAGCGGGGAACAGAACGGGTAGATCGACTGAAGTACCCTGCTGAGGGGAGCAGCGGGTGAGGCAGGAGAGGTCTGCTGCGCCATGTGGGTCCCCTCCCTGGCCAGGGATCGAACTCGCACTGCAGTGGCTACGGAAGCCCCACACTGTGGTGCTCAACCCCTTGTGCCAACAGGGAGGCTCAGCCTTCTTTTATGTTTGAGACTCTATCTTGTTTAAGAATTTCCTTGTCTCGCAACAGATTTAGTTTCCTTTTTTCTTAAGATTTCCTCTCTTCATTCCTGAAGGCTATTTGGTCATAGCAGATTGATAGAATTCTAGACTAACCATTCTTTTTTATGTTATGTTGTTTTGTTTTGGTTTGTTTTTGTTTTTTTTTTTGTCAACATTGTACCACTTTTTACTGGATTCTTGGTTTTAGATGCAAAATATTCCCTTTTTCTGATTCTCACCTAAAAGCAAGGTGTGTTACTTACCTCTGGCTGCTTTAAAGAGTTTCCCTTCGTCTGTAGTTTTCACAAATTTGAATATAATGTGTTCAGACTTGGATTTCTTAGAATTTCTCTTGTTTGGTATTCATTTAACCTCCAGAATATAGAGATTTGTGTCTTCTGCCAAACTTGGGAAAATTTTAAACACTTTCTTTGATTATATTTCACCAGCCTTACCATCTCTCCTCCTGCAACTCAGATGACATGAATAGGTTAGGTAATTTATATTGTTCTCTCATCAAGTTCACTGAGCCTTCCTTCATTTCTTTTTCGTTCTGCTGCTCAACTTATCCATTAAGGTTTATATCTCAGCTACCATACTTTTTTTCAGTTCTATTCTACTGACTTATAAATGCACTGTCTTTTCTGACACTTCCTATTTTTGTTGACTTGCTATTTTTTGAAAGTGTATTTTTTTCTTCTTTAACGGAGGTAATGTTGGTTTATAAGCCCTCTGTATGATTCAGAGGCTGTGATTTAAAGCACACAGAGTCCTCCATCACAGCCCATTGGTGGAAGGCTGTAGTTCCCCATTCTCTCTCTGGTAGCCTTAAATTTACAGTCATATTTCTAGGATATGTTATCATATAGAGACTTCCTATTTTTTCCCATTTGTTTCAGATTAATTGCTCATTAAAGTATATTTACTAGGACTGCATACACATCCTTATCAGGTAAATCCAGCTGTGCGGCCTTCTTGCTTTTGGTATCCATTGTATTTCCTCATTCATGTTAAGATTCTCCTGTTTTCGTGAGATGTTGCGCACTCTTGGGTGATATCCTGTACTTGGAGAGTATTACTTTATGATCCCCTGGATTTAACCAAAAGCATGTTTTTATCAGGCCCTCTCGGCCCCCACAGTGGCCAGGGTACAGAGTCGCTGTCTTGGGAGCGACACCTCAGCTTCCCACTCAGTGTCCATGGCCACCCAGGGGAGGGCCTCTTTCCTGCTGGGATCACAGGACTGTTTGGCTGTGCTTTGTGATAGAAATGATTTAATTTGTCAGATTTCTTTAGCGTGCAAATCAAGAGTATGGTGTTACAAACTGGGGTGTATTTGTCATGCTTTATTTTTTGTTTGTTTTATTTGGCTTTTCTCTTTCTTGCTTCTGTGCCTGCTGGAGTGGAGGACATTCTGGGAACGCTCAGTCCCTGAGGAGCACAGCTCAGTCACAGTTGTGTGAGACAGAAAAAGCTTTTCCTCAGCCCTCTTATGTTTAGTACCTAAAGACTGATTAAAACGAACACGCTAAGAGACGAAGAGGCGCAAGACTTTGACTCATATTTGTGCTGGGAGCTCATGGGGGGAAAAAGTGAAACTGTAAGAAGCACTTAGTCTCAGGGCTTCGCTCTTGTCTTCAGCGATAAGATTCCTTATTCTTTCCTGGTATGTGCAACAGATGCCTTCTCAGAGGGAAATTTCAGTCCTGTTTTTACACAGATAAGATGAGGACAGAGAGCTCTTCCTGAGTCAGTTGATTCTCAGTTGCTTTAAGATCAAAATACTCTTACGCCATACTGGCATGTTTCAGAGTGGTGTTTCCTGATGCCCTTCTTTTTCTTTTTTCCTTCTTTTTATTTTATCTTCACATCACTGTTCATTTTTACATCGCATTTGATTTCTCCCCTCAGGTGTAACTTAATCTAAAAGCACTTCAGTGTTGAGTCGGAACACTGAGGAAAGGTGCCCTCTTCCCGTGCCAGCCACTTTGCCCGTCACAACTTACTGACACACACCTTTAAATTTTTATATATATGGAGTAATACGGATTCCATATATTTTTTAAAAGATGTTATTCATATTTGTGTAGAAGAACTGGGTTGCAGGCCAGAGGTGTGGCGGGTGAGAGGATCGGGACAGAGTGGGGAGCAGAACAGGCAGATCCACTGAAACACACTGCTGAGGGGAGCAGCGGGCGAGGCAGGCGAGGTCTGCTGTGCCATGTGGGTCCCCTCCCTGGCCGGTGATTGAACTCAAGCCATAGCGGCCATGATAGTGCTGAGACTTAACCTCTAGGCCACCAGGAAGCTCCGAGTCCATATTTTAGAGTAGAGTTTATTTTCTCATGCCTGTACTTAATCTCTAGCGAAGCACATAGAAAGAAAGCAGTTCTTGTGGAAACAAAATAAGACCTTCAGTTACAGTGGACCATGTCTATAGCAATGATATCTGTGAGATTAATGTCTCTAAGGCAGAGTTCAGAAACCTTCTGAAGGTGAAAACTTCATTTGAACCGCAGTAATTTGAAATATGCTGTGTCAAAGTTGAGCCTCAGCTTCTAGATGAAAGCATGCGGAATCTCTGCAGTTATCCTGCAGTTGAAAGTTGAAAAGTTATTAGCAGTTGTCATTAAACTGCTTTGCCAGTAAGTAAGATAAATAAACTAGCTCAACCCAGTCCAATAAAGCACCACGCTTAAGAGACAAATGGGAAACAATATTGAATGTGTAGATGTTCACTGGCTAAAAGGAGATTATAGCAGATACAAATATCTGTTTTCTAAGTTCTCTAATTGTGATGGAGTAGTCTATAAAGAATAAAAGTAAGGAGCCTTAGAAAAATGCACATTTTATCCACACTTCGGAAAAATACCATCTTAGAGGAATCGATGAAATAATCATATGGAAAAATTGGAAGTGACTTAGCCAATCAGTTCCAAGATAAAATAACTGCCTGGATTCCTAAAGAAGGAATGTTCCTCGTGTTTGTCCTTTTGATGACGGTTTTGGCAGCTTTGTCCTGCATTCTTGCTGTGGAATGTCAGCTATTCAGAATCTAATGGGAAGTTCTATTTTTATAGGTGTTCTGAGACTTCTTCCAATGGAACTCTTTTCCCTTGCTAAAAAGCAAAACAGGAGGTTCTGTGTTCTATGGACAAAAAGTTTCCTCTTGCTATTTTAGATTTGTATTTTTTATTTGCATATCTGTCCCTCATTACCAATGACAAAGCATTAGTAGTCACTTTTGCAAATAAAGTACAGTAGAGACCCTCAGGGAAGCAGAGATAGCTTTGCAGCAAATAATGGGCTGCTTTGATCTTTCAGAACCATCTTTCCTGAAGGTTTGTGCCCAGCGGGGTCCAGGCACAACTTTGCAGCTCTGGCAGGAGAGAGGTAGCCTCACCCAAAGCCTCAGGGAAGACAGGATGGTGGAGTAACTGCGAGAAGTGAAGTCCCTAAAGGAGAGGCCAAAGGCCGAGAGCCACTGCATCAGGGAAAAGAGACAGAGCCTGTCCGGTGTCTAGGAGTAGGGGGAGGCCGGCCTGACAAGGGCAGTTAGCTGAACACATGACCTGCGTGTTTGGGGAGCTGGGAAGATCTGTTTTACGTGCACGCTGGACAAGCACATAGAACGAAGTGCAGAATGATCACAGTACTAAGTGAATGAAGAAGAGCGTAGTACTTGGGTTGACCTTTTGTGCTCTCCATAGGGAACTAGAGTAGGTGGATGACATTACAGCTCAGTGGGGAGAATGCTGACCCAGAGTGCAGACTTAAGTTTCACCCCAGGGCTAGGCCCTTAACATCCTCTTTTATCTAAGCCTCATTTTCTCATACCCGTAAAGCTACTGGATCAGAAAAGTGACCTCTCTTTCAAGTACTTTCCTGTTCTACCTGCCGGCCAGGATGCTATTCTTAGCAGGTTGAGATGTTTGCTGGAATTAATGACACTCATTTTAGAATAATAGGACATTTCTTAGAATTGTGAATCTGTAAAGAAAAATGTTACCTTTACATCTGTAAAAAGAACGTCCCTCCCCCCACCCCACCCCACCCCAGCAGAAATAGATCTTGAGAAACTGGAAACAAAGTACTTTCTTCCCCCTCTGTTTTAAAGGGCTGTGCTTTTGTCCCCAGATGAGAAATTCTGTTCCTCAGGTATGTCCTGGGTGTCTGCTAAATGCAAGACACTCCACCTGATGCTTCAGGGAGGAAAAGCCGTGCTACTGATTCTGAATATTTGAACACAGGTTGGTGAATTCACAGATGAATAATGCTCTGAGACTCTCTTACTGCCTCACCTGTAGACTCCCTACCCACCCCACCCCCCGTTTCATCATACTTGTACCAGCCCCTAGAAGCTTAATCGAGGGGCATCTCTTATAGTTATTATTAGGGAAAAATGTATAGATTTCATTTGTTCAAATTGAGGTTCCCGCATAATCTCATGCTGTTTTGTTCATCACAAGCTCCAAGGGCCTGCTGGACAGTGAGAAGGTTTCCTCCATAGAAGGGCAGAAGGACCTCCGCAGGCATGGCTCAGAACGTGACCCTCCCCTCGCAGAGCCGTGTTAGACCGCGTAGAGCCGGTGATAACTGGAGGAGGTGAGGGCTGATGTGGTCTGCTGAACGCGCTCCCTGTTATCCACTCTCCCAGCCCACCTAGGGTAATACTTCATCTGCATCTCTCTGTGTATATGGCCGACAGAAATGGCATATTTAATTCTGAGATCAAAATTTGAAAGGATGGCATTCAAAGTTACTTGATTGACCAGTGCATGATGAAGCACTGCTTGAGAAACAATCTCTAGCTTAAACTCCTGTCGAGAAACCAAGAATTAGATCGCTCATTACCGTATTTGTCAGAATGATACGCTGTGTACAGACTGAAGCTGAGGCGAGAGGGCGTTGGCGGTCAGTAAGGTTGTCTGTGAGGCCCTCCAGGTGGGTGTAAATAGATGGCGGTAGACATGGAAGAAAGAAGGAAGGCGGCTGAGTCTCTTTGAAGGTGCTTTTTAGAATCCAGTTGAGTCTATTCCTTTTGTTGACAGCTTACATGAAGAAGTAATTACTGTGCATGGAGTGGAGGGTATTGGAAATAACAGAGAAAATCTAGTATTCTAAAAAAAGATACTTCATTTCCTCAGTGTGTTTACAAAAGATAGTTGTATTTGAATCAAAGTACCTTGGTTATATGTTATGCTAAATAAAACTTAATTCCATGATGGCGGAAACCCATATATCTAGAATGACAGAAGTCACCGTTGGGAAAACACAGCATTCACGCGGTCACACTAAACAATTTCAGTTAGTTCCTGTTAGGTGGAAAATTAACGAAATGGTAATAATTCTGCCAAATTCTTTTAGGAGAGACCTCAACTTTTTAATTTAGGGGGTTACATTTTTTGCTCCCCATATGTGCATATTTTCTACCCCTCCACCAAGCCTTCCCCTCTCCCAGTGCCAATACTCCATCTGCTTCTCTACCTCATCCTCTGCTCTCTTGCCCCTGGTAACTATTAAATTCCTTCACCAAGTTCCACTTCCTCCTACTATTTTTCCACCCATGTCTGATTCTTGGTTATTTATATTCCACAGATGAGAGAAACCATTAAGTAGAAACATTTTAAGTGGCCCTCACATCCTGTCCTTTAAATTGAAAGGGATAGAAATACTTACATCCTTTTTTACTTCTTCTGAATGGAAGGCAACGTCAACAACTGAAAACAGTCTTCACCCTTCCACCCGCTCTTGTGTTCTTCTGCGTTATGGGCGCTGGGTATGAATCGGCAATGACCTTGGCTGTGAGAGCAGGGGAGGGAGGCTCTTCTCGAAGAGTGCTGTCTGATGGCTACTTACAGTTGCTGTCAGGGAAATGGACTTCAGTTCCGGAGGGACAAGTTCACTTTAATTTGCTCACATTAGTAATTTTCCTCTTTGATGCAAACAATGTTTTCATGCCAAGCACACACACTCCACATATTCACATACCTCTACCACCATGGTGGTCTTGGTCTTTAAAATAAATCTGCATTTCTTGATATACCAACTCCTGTATTTATTTAGAAAGTAGGAGAAAATGTTACGGAATTTTGGAAACTTCTGCAGTATTTCTAGGTCATTTCCACTGATAGTAAATTTTGTTTTCTAGAACAGATTTAAGTTCAAAGCAACACTGAGTGGAAAGTACAGAGACTTTCTCTATACCTCACCCTCCTAACATACAGGACCGTGCCACGAAGACTTCCTGTACCACACTGGTATATATATTTTTTTATTTTATAATTGGTGAATCTACATTGACACATATTGCCTCCCAAAGCCACAAGTTTACATTAATGCTTACTATTGATGTCATACATTGGATGGGTTTTGGCACTGTCAGTGTTACAGGGCAACCCTAATATAAAATGGGTTTGCCTGACTGGGTCCTCACCCGCGCGCTCCAACGGCACTTATAATGCCCCAACTGCAGGCACACACAA